>VWZL01002954.1:412887-467646 GCA_013396915.1 Stercorarius parasiticus | reverse complement strand
CGGGCAGCCGAGCCCTCACTCTGCCTCTGCGTTCCACGGCCACGCTGCTGCCCCACCGTGCCCACTTCCCCACCACAGCCCACGCCACGTTCGGAGCCCTCGTCCAGCTTCCCGCAGAGCTAAAGGATGAGAAGGGCACCACGTCCCAACAGCCCCTCCCGGGCAGGACCCTGGGGCAGCCCACCGGAGCGTGACACTCCGGCATCAGCATCTCAGCACCTTCAGCAAAGGAGGCTACAGCCTTCCAGGAGCATCACTCTCACTCGAAAGTGTCCCTGCATCCCTCAGCGTGACATGGCGTGATAGAAAGCCGGGTTAAATCATTGTCTCTTTCTTCACCCCCTTCTCAGGAGTGTGGGGCTCAATCTTTTGGCGGAGAGCTGGACCCACAACCTTTGAGGAACAGAGGGTGGGAGCCTGGTGTGTGTCAACACAGCGAAAACCCAAACCCTTCTCACCTCCTTTACCTCCACATTGCTCGGCGCTGAGCTCACACTTGAACCATGTCCAGAAATTGGACACACAGCTGGTTCCTCCAGGCTGACAGTGTGTAAGAACATTCCTGCCCATGCCAGTCACTCCCTCCCAAAGGCATGAGATAACCAGCTACCCACTGGGGCCAAGGCAGGGCGCGGAGGGAACGAGGCAGATCGTGGGGCCAGTTTCTCACCGCGATGTGCTTTCGACCCACCAAGCCACGCGAGGTGCTGCAGTGTCAGGGCAGCCAGGGGCACCCCGCTGGTGCACGCTGGGCGTGCGCAGAGCTGGGTTTGCTCAGCAAACTAACTAATAGAACATTTCTCCCAGTTTTTGTCTCCTCATTATCCCAGAAATTCCAAATGTTGGGTTCAGACAGGAAAAGAAAACACACACCCCCAAAAATAGAGAGGTCAGAGATCCCGCACTGAGTCTGCATGAAGTCAGAGCATCTTCTTCAGGGAGACAAAGCTGCCGTGCGCCGGCTCAGGAGCCGGTCACAGAGCATCCTGGTTATTTACAGTGCACAGGATTAAAGTGCACGGTTTAAACGTATCCAGCCTTTCTTCCGTTGCTGTGGATTTCTGCTGTGATGATCCCCACTTGCTTTGCTGAACTGTGAGCCTTCCTCCACTCCTTTGGCTCACACGCACTCTGCAATCAGTCATGCAACAATGCTGCTCCCCAGCTCTTTTCTCATTAGCTCTCAAAACAATTTGCAAAAGAGATGCATCTCGTTATCCCCCAATATTCTCATTATCGATTTCCTGACCCTAATACACATGCGATGCTTGAGCCGAAGTCAGCCTGGATGCAGAGGCAGATGTGCTCTCTGCCTTCGCTCGCTGCTGGGTGGGAAAACGCGGGTCTCCCAGCGGTGTCAGAATTAAAGCGAACACAGTAACGAGAAGCAGCTCAGGGCAGAGACACCCAAGAGTCAGGAATGGGGCAATTACTCAGCGAGATGTACTGCTGTTGGCACTGCTGCCTTAGTAAATCCCGGTGAGGGGATTAACATCTGACTGTAATTGTAATAGTAAAATCCAACATGTATACAGCATTTTTCATCCTGAAGGATCCCAAAGCACTCAAGTAACTTAATTCCTTCAGCTGTCTCCTGGACTTTATAAACATGCTTCTTAATCATCCCGTGCCAGGCAAAGATGGCTTTGCTCTGGGCACGCTCACGTCACTTGGACAGGTCCCCCGTGGGAGAGGAGAGGCTCTCCAGGGTGGGCTGTGGAAGGTTTCCCCTTTTGGAGGCAAGATCCCTGGAAAGCGGTGCTTGGCACGTCCTGGAGGCGGGGGGAGAAGGCACCAAGGTCTGCAGGGGGCTTGGAAGACTCTCACAGTGGTCCTAGTGGTCAGCCCGCGGTGGGCTAGCTGCCATGCTCTTGTGCTAGCCACTGTGAAGCATTTAATTTGGCGTTCTTCTGAACTTTTCAAGGGGAGGGGGGAGGGGGGACAGAAATAAAGACAAGACCCTGGATAGGAAATTTAAGGCTTAATTCTGCCTGCGGGGTCCACCAGCCAAAGGCTCCTTCTCCAGCCCCTTCCCATTCTCTTCTCTTCAGTACCAGAGGCACTGGGGCAAAATCCTGTTAATGGCCGTGTGTGCAGACTGGGGGCTGAGCCGTGCTATGTGTTCATATACCTTCCCTCTCACTGCCTTCTGCGGGCACGCAGCCCAACTCACAATCTAGCCCTTAATTAAAGGATTTAAAGTTGGAAAGGGTACATATCACCTACACAAAAGCCTTATCAAAGTAATTCTGTGTAAGAAGAAAAACGTGATGTTAAAGGCACCTTCTGAACACTGAAGCGTTTGCAAACTGCTTACTTTTGCTTCTTTCCCTTATCTGACATCCTCTTGCCATCTAAAGAAGACCTGAAAAAAATTGTGACAAAAGAAAAAGGGCATTTCTATTTCACATTTGAAACTTAGGTGGTGTCTACTCTGTTTTCACTGGAAGGCTCCACAAGCAAGTAAATTCCTAGTAGCAGAAAAACATCAGTGATACTGTCTTAGCAACACCGCTGTTCAACTGACATGTTTTTTTATCTTTTAGCTTATTTCAGGCAGCACTAATTTACCTCAAAGCCAGAGACAAAGATACAGAACAATATTATCTTTGTTACAAAGTCATTCCTACTCCTTCAGCTGTACCCACAAAAACTTCAAATCCACACCTTAAACCACGAAAAAGCTTCTTGCCCAATGCAGGAGAGCTGGAAGCCCATGCTTGGGAACTTAAAAANGGAAGGGAAGGGAAGAGAGAAGAGCTAAACATCCTTTGTCTCTTTTGGGTTGTTCTGTTGCTTTCTATTTGCTTGTTTAAGTTTTCCAGGCTCTCTTTATGCTTGAGAAATAACGCTGATGGGCTGGCATGGCAAGTATGGGGAAAGGCTTGGGTCTGACAAGACAAAAGCCCTAATTTTCACTTAAGGAACAACAACAAAAAGGACTAAATGGTGGTGCACCAGGTTTTCATTAGAGATATGTTTATTTTCCAGTAGAAATACATTACCCTGCTCTCGTCAGTGTGTCTAAAGGAGCGGTTCCCAAAGTATGCCATGGCAAGTGGTTGGCTGGGCTCCACGGCGCAGCCTCCCGCAGCAGCTCATGGGCTCAGGGCTCCCTGCGGGCTGCTGCGAGCAGCAGGAGGATTCGGAGGCTGCAGTGGCCAGCGGACCCCAAAACCTGGTGGAGGCAAGGGAGAGAGCGAAGCCCACGCAGCTGCCCGGGGCTGGCTGGGGCTCAGCATCCAACTCTGCACAGCAGGGCTCAGGGGCAGGACCCGGCTGTCCCCTCTCGGCCGGACTCCCCCAGGGCAAAAATGTCACCGTAAGGGTCAAATGGATGGGACACGGGGACAGGCAAACACACAGAGTGTTTTTCATGTTCATCATAGATCTGCTAATTCCTGCAAGCAGTTCAGATAGTCCCGGTATTAATGACGTTAGTCACCAGCTCACAGGTTTCTCTTCCCACCCTGTCAGGAATGGAACAGGAAGAGAAATGGGATGGTAAGAAAGGTGGCCCAGCCACATTCTGCTTTAGGGGCTTAAATCTTGCAGGTCTGGTACCTGCCTTGTTCCCCACCATCTCCCTCCTCCACAGATGCGGGCCACCGGCCCCAACAACCCCCCCTGCCTGCCCAGTGCTGCCCTTTCCCAGGGAGGCTGTGGGGGAGCATCTGGGAAAGGTCTCCTCTGAGGAGCCGAGCTAACAGCACCCCCACGAGACCTCACAGCCCTGGTCCTGGGCGCTCAGCGCCGCCCCGGCACTTACCCTGCACCATCTTCAGATGTGCCAAAGAGCTGCTGGGAAAGTGAAAACACCCCTGAAGCTGCAGGGAGGGGATTACTTGTGCCTCAGAAATACATTTTCTCTATACCAAGTAGGGTGGTTTTGCTATTCTGAGCTTCCTGGCCTCCTTTTTTTGTCCTTATCACGAGGTATTTTTCTGCTATTCAAGCTCCTTGTGACTTTCTTCCTCTTGGCACCATGGTTTTGTGCCCCATCCCTCACTGCCTCACCCATTTACCATCCAAACTGGTTTCCTGCTGTGTGCCTGGCCCTGTGTCTCCCTGTTTTCTGTGAGCTGTACCTGACGGTCCCCATCAGCTGCCTGGAGCTTGTCCTTCAACCTTCGCGCTGCAAGCCTCCTGTTTCCCTGCCATCCCTGAGAGCCCAGCAATTGCTCTACCGGTTCCAGTTAACAGTCTACCCAAATCCTGGCGCATTTCCAGTAGTGCCAGATGTCCTAAATGCTTCAGAAAAACCTACCTTATTGCCGTTACATGTGAAGAAGTCCAAGGGGGGTTTTCCTCCCTCTTCCCTTACAGCCTGGGGTTGATTACGTCCAATTTGCTGTGGCCCATAGCCCAGACAACTGGGACGGGTGATGCCCAGGATGATGGAGAAGGCTGCTCTGAGCAAAAGGTTTGGTTCCTCTCAATCCATTCATAGTGACTATAACACTTGCCACCTGATGGACCATGTTGACTAGGCTGGTGTCCTCTGCACAGCTCCTTCTGGGCAGGTGTTGGCACTGCAGGAAGGAAGAAGGAGGGTTGTTTCACTGCAACTAGCAGTAGTCTTGATGTCATTCACCCTGTAAATATCCACATGCATCAGTCGCTGTGGCCCAGCACTCGCGGGCAGGAGATCTCACCCTCCAGCGAGGGAATTTGCAGAAGGAAAGTCCCCAGTAGAGCAGTTTGATCTTCCTGACCCCCCGCCAGCCCAAACCACCCGTGGCACAGCCCGGGGGCTTGGCAGAAGCCTGGATGTTAGGATGGAGTCCTCGAAAACTCACCAGGGCGAGCTCTTCTCTCCCAGGGGACCCGGAGGAATGCTCGTCAGCAGAGAGACCAGGAATGATCCCTGGACACCTGCCAACGTTAAAAAACAACAACATGGAGCTCTGAGATTTCTGCCCGCTTGGCATACATCTGTCACTACATGTGTTGACACAGAGCAATGCTGCCACGTCATGTTGTACGTGGCAGTCACTGTCAACACTAGTCCAAGGCAGAGAACTGCTCAGGGCAGCTATTTTTTGAAAATGTCCCAAATAAAAAGGGCTAGAGCATGCCTTGGGGACATGGCCACCACTAAGGGTGGCCACACCACGGAGCAGCTCCCGATCAGGGACTCCCGAGCCAGTCTCCAGGGAGAACGCGTTGCTGCCAGGGTAAACCAAACCCAAATGACCAGTCCCAGGCCAACCTGGTGGCACAAGACTGCCAAATTTGCCACCCCTTCCTTTCTGCTCTGACAAGCCCTGCCTTTTGCCCTGCACCACTCTGAAATGCAGGGAGAGGCGGCAGCCAGCGATGGGAACTCTTGCCATGCAGATGAAGAGGACAAACCGCAGCCCTGCACAATGCACTCAGCAAAGAGGAATCTCCTCCGACTGCAGCCAGACCAAAGATACAGCTACAGCTCACCCCCAGCCCACTCCCCACCCGTCTTTTCTTGCAAACATCGATCCCCCAGCAAATGCTGCTGGAGGACACAGCACTTTCCTTGTGCTGCCTCTTCCAGCCTGCCCCCAGCGCTGGCTCAAGCTCTCCTTTCCAGTTGGCACCAGCAGGTCGGGTCCCAGCAGTCCCAGCTTGCCCTCAGGCCCCCTCCCCAAGCCAACGTGCTCCAGGCAACGTGCCTGGGTGCAAGCCCATGTCCCACCATGGTGAGCTTGGGGCCAAAGGGAGCACTACAGCGATGGTGTTCCCCGGGACACCAGGTTGTGGCTGTAGCTGATGTGTGATGGAGGGACCCAAGGGAGCTCCAGCTCAGGTGGTAGCCAGGACAGGGCTCAGTGCTGGCTGCCGACCCTCACGGATGCACAGGGAGTACTGGAGCGGTTCGGTCACCCGCACTCAGCTCTACAGAGGCTGGATTGCTGCTGTGCCAGCTCATGTACCTTTACCCCGGGACACCTCTGTGCTGAGGCTCCAGGGGACCCGGGTGACCTGCCACACTGCGTCTGCAGCCCAGCCCTTCTCCCCAGCCTGGCACCCACACACACACCATCCTCCCCTGGCAAAGGGGCTGTGTCAGGGGAGTTGCACTGAAGGCAAATGTGCACGGACGAGTTTTTTTCATCTTCGAGGTTTTTTCATCCTCAAGGTTTTTTAATCTTCAAGGATTTTTTATCTTCTTTGATTTTTTCACCTTCAAGTGTTGCCCTGGCAGGTGGCTTCAGGAGGCAGAGACTTGCTCCCATAACCACGCTGTGACGCTGCCGCGCCCGTGGGACTCTCCTGCCAACTGACCCAGCGGATGGCTCGTGCCCCTCTCTCCAGCACACTGTGGGGGCTTGGGGAACCGTGCTCCAAGCTCACAGCCGTTGCGGTGTTGTTCTGAGAGCAACTCCAACCTGCTCACCAGCTTTGAGGAGCTACATCCCAGACAGTCCCCCAGGAAGAGGCATCTCCTCCTGCTGGCACTGCCCACCCCTAGCAGGGCATGGTCATCAGCGGAGAGCAGGGCTGGGAAGGGTGAGGCAGCTTAAATCACCAGGAGTTAGGGAACATCAGTGTCTTTGAGGAGTGGGGCCCATTGCCCACTAAGCCGAGGTCTGTGTGGGCCAGGGCAACCCTAGGAGTGTGCGGGCAAAGTTTAACACTGCCAAAGCCTGGGACTTCTCCTGTACAAGGGGCAAGGGTCAGTCAGTCTTTCTTCCTGTTTCACGTAGCTCCAGGAGGGACATTTCTCACTGCAGTCCCTGCCCAAGAGAAGCTAATGGAAGGCATGAGGAGGCATGGGCTGACGCAGGATGGAAAATGGGATCCTGTGTTGACATGTGGCCTCGTGATTACCCTGAGGAAGACAGTTTTGCTGTGGAGCTCTCCCATCCACCTCTCCCTCTGATCTGTACCTGTGCTCCACAACACGAGCAGAGTTGACTCCACACTGGCTGCGGGAAAGACAAATTCCTTTTGTCTTCGAAGCCTGGGGAACCCAGAGCCTGGGCTGAGCTTAGCCCCCGAGAATGATTAGCACTGAGAGTGATTAGCAGTGAGCCTCCTCGTGCCATGACGGAGCCTGTCGCAGAGCAGAGGTGCTGGTGTCCAGGTGATTCTCCTCGTGGAAGAAATTTCTTTTCACCCTGGAACACTTCACATATGGTCTAACGGGTGACACCGGTGCCGGCTCGGAGCAGCCAGCTGCCTCCCGCTTCCCGATTTCTTCCACAGCCCTATTACCGGGCAGCCGGGAAACATGTTGCTGTAGGTGCTCCACCTGGCATTCCTCACTCCAGTCTGCAAATTCAATTTACTTCAGCCACGGAAGACAAGGTTATATGTTTGACAAAGGCCTTCCTAATATAAGATGCAGCAGCACCCCAGCTTTCCTGACTGCAGGCTGGAAACCCTGCTACCTGTTTCAAAACCTGCAGGAACTACAGCTTCCCAGCTTTCCGTAGGCCTTGGTCAACCCCCTGGGAGAGTTTATACTACACCCATACAGCTTTCCCTCAGCTGGGTTCTGCCAGTGTACTTGTTTTCTCTTGATTCGGTTCCAGCTTTACTTGTCCCTAAGATGCTGTGGAGATGTAGCGAGATAAACATGGGGCCGGGTGACTCAGGGACCCCGTGGGAAGGTAGCAGGGAGCCAGGGGGTGGGTGCCAAATCCTCCCTAAATTCCTGTTTGAAAAAGCCTGTCTGTGAATAAATAATTCAACATAATAACGTCATCTCTGACCGGTTGTCACTCTCCCTTCAGACTCTGAGGAGTGTGAAGTCCAGGAGGAAGGCAGCTGTTGCGGAGTGGAGGGCATGAGCATCCTGGAGCACGGAGGGCAGGCAGGAGCAGGCAGGGGAGGGCGTGCAGGACCAGCAGTGCCTACAAAGTGCTCGTTATCCAAAGCCATGTCCATCCCTGGGCGGCTCAGAGGGCAGATCGGGCTCTGTGTTCAGGACCTGTTTCACAGGGCTGCGGCATGGCTGGGATTTGTCCCTCGCAGGGCTCGGGCTGTGCCTCCTGCGCCGCAGCCTGAGCGGGGCTCCGCCGCCCTCCCCGGGGATGCGCCGCACGGCTCGCGGGGCCAAGAACCTGAGAAGGCCTTTGCATTTTGCCCAGATTTTCCCGGTTAATCAGGACCCTTCAGTCTAGTCGCTTGCTTATTTTTTTAAAGCAATGAAAGAGATTTCCCAAATCCAGCCGGCTCTAAGATTACACACAGGCAGAGACACCATCAGTCTCTGTCAGTCATTCCCTCCGGCCGGAACATTAGCGGAGAAGCAGTTCAAACGCGCGAGCGGTGGAGCCGAGCCCGCTCCCACTCTCCTTCCCATCCAGTGCAGCCGTTCGCGGGTGGAAGGAGCTGCTGCTCTNTTCACATCCAGAAGCTTGTGGGTCTTTTATCAGCCCCGGAGGGGACCACAAAGGGAGCGAGAGAAATGCTCTTGGTACAGCTGACACTTTGACATGGCCTTTGTCCTGATGGACCTTTCAGAGGGCAGCAGTACAGAAGAAGCAGAGGGAAGGAACAATATTGAGCCGGGGAGAGCTGTGAAATGTCTGCTCCAGTGTGAGGATGGGTTCTTCAGTGCCTTCCCTCCCAGGTGAGAAAACCCTCCTGTTCATGCCATGCCAGCCCTGCCTGCATGGGCTGTGGGCTCCACCACAAGAAACAGTGATTTCTTCATCAAAAACTGGTAAAGAAACCAAAAGCCCTGGATCATCACCCTCAGAGCCCTCCAAACCGGGGGTCCCATTTGGGGACAGATGCCGGCAGGCCTGTGTGGTGGCCAGAGGAGGGGAGGAAGCCCAGCACCCTGCTGGCTCCTCGGCAGGCAGGGTTTGCTCCACACCTCGTGTCTCAGCGAGCTGCGGAGGTGACAGTTCTGCAGCCCCTACCCGTGCAGCCGGCTGTGCAGGGTGATGTGGGGGCCAGGACGGGCGCCACAGGAGAAGGGACACAAGCACCAGTTGCAAGAGGCTGGGATTGCACTGGGGAGGCACAACTGCACCTGCACCCTCGTAACTGGGCTTTGCATCTGCACAGGGTGACCAACTCCTCTTCACCAACTGGGCACAAAGGTCCAAAGGAATGATTTCATTTTTCCATGTCTGAATGAAACTTTTCCAGACTTTTCCTTTTCTCCAGAGGAAGCCGTTTGCTAAATTTGGTGTAAATTCAGGACAAGTCTTGATTGCTCTGAATCTGCCTTTAAAGAAAAAAGCAATAAACTATTCATCTAAAAACTTTCATTCAGCACCATCCAGACCTTCCTTCTCCAGCACTTCTCCTGTGCGACCTGGAGAGGGAAGGTAAGGAAGGGGTACGAGGAGGTGACCACTTACAGCACGATGCACCTGGGTCAGGGATGTGCAGGTGTGCAGATAGAGAGGACACGAGCTCCTGGCTGGAGAAGAGTGCAGAAGGCAGCACTTGCTGCATGAGAGCATCCTGCCCTTCCCTCCATGCTGATGTGAAGCCCAGACCTGAAGCTCCTCCAGGTTGCAGGAGGGGCTTGGCAGTTTTTGCCCAGTGAGCGAGTGATTTATTGACCTTCTGTGCCAAAGGACGTTCCTTATTATTCAAGTCAACTTGAATTATCCAACTGAACTTACAGTTGTACTTCTCAGTGCCTTCAGACATTCACAGTCCTTGTCCCATCACCTCCTGGTCACCACCAGGGCTCCTGCTGTGTTCTTGCACTCTTGACTCCTGCACAAAGCCAGAAGCAATAATAGCACAAACCCGACTCTTGCACCTGTGCCAGGAGGTGTGTAGCTGGGACCTGGGTGGAGACTGGCCGTGCTGGAGCCTCCCTGGAGCCAGGCTTTGTGGACTTGTTGAATGGGATAATCTACTAAAATCAAATATCTTATCCTGTAGCTCATCATCTGTCTGTCATGTTTTGTAACTCTTCAGCTTGGCTGGAAAGATTTGGACACTGGTTGTTCTAAGCATTACTTTTCATATGTAGGCACGCCCCCTTTACTCACAAGAGATTAAAATTTGATATACTAGGTAGCAATGTTAAAGAGGAGCATCTACATCAGTGTTAATCAACCCCTGAGGGTCCCCATTGCTGCAGTCTTCAAGGCAGCCCCACTCCAGGGCAACACGGCAGGAGATGCTCCATGTTTCCCCCACTACAGCCCTGCTCAGCTCTGGTGCAGGCTCCAGCACCGCAGCCCTCCCGCTTCAGAGGGGTTGATCAGAGGGCTGGAGCACCTCTCCTATGAGGATAGACTGAGAGAGTTGGGGTTGTTCAGTCTGGAGAAAAGAAGGCTCCCAGGAGACTTTATAGTGGCCTACCAGTATCTTAAGGGGGCCTACAAGAAAGCTGGTGAGGGACTTAGGATGTCCTGTAATGGTAGGACTAGAGGGAATGGATTAAAAGTACAGATGGGTCAATTCAGATTGGACGTTAGGAAGAAGTTCTTCACCATGAGGGTGGTGAGACACTGGAACATGTTGCCCAGAGAGGTGGTGGAAGCCCCATCCCTGGAAGTTTTTAAGGCCAGGTTGGACGGGACTTGGAGCAACCTGATCTAGTGGGAGGTGTCCCTGCTCATGGCAGGGGGGTTGGAACTAGATGATCTTTAAGGTCCCTTCCAACCCTAACAGTTCTATGATTCTATGATTCTCTTCTTGTGACCCTGCTTTGCTTCGTGCCCTCACTCCGATGTCATGCACCCACCGACTCCTTGCCCCAAGCTTCATGCCTCCAACTGGTGGCACGAGCTGCCCGAGGAACCCCAGTGCCCACGAACCCCTTGAGGTCGCTCTCCTTGGCCTCATATGGGTCTTGCAGGTCCTCTCCCCGCTGCAGCGGACTGGCAAGAAGCATCTTCCAGCCCAGCCCCTCTGTCCCTGCTGGGCACAGGCGTCCCGCTCGCCTTAAACTCCCCGTGCTCTCCACCAAGGTCAGCCCTGGCTCCGTGCCTCCAAAGACTCCTCCAGCTAAAAGGACACCAGTCATGGGAGTCCCAGCATTTTGCTGAATAATTTCCACTGGAATCAGGAAGTTGAGGTTACAGGGAGAAGTTATGAATGAAATGAGCCGGCCCTGGGTTCCACGCAGACCAAAGGCATTACTATCCTACGCGATGTGTAATTAAATTGTGGACCTCATCGCCACAGGATGCCACGCAGGCCAAAAATACACATGACTTTGAAACGAGATTAGACAAATTCATGGAGGGCAGACTCCGTGGTGGCTATGGGATGGCATGCATACCGCTCCTGGCTCAGGAAGTCGCTAAGGCATCAATTGCTAGAAAATGGAAGGGTATCGCAAGGGCAGATCGCCTGCTTCTATCTGCCTGCAATTTGTCATCCTCACTGGCTGGGATAGAGCTACCTCAGCTGACCTGGGACCCGCTGCAGCCCGGCCTGCTGCTCTCTGCAGCTGCATTCACAGACGCCTTGTGCAAATGATGGCACCCGGCAGAGCGGGAGGAGTTTTGGGGACCCTGGCACCCTGCCCCGTCCCAGCCGTATGCTCTCCTGCATCACCTCACCCTCTGAGCAGCCTCTCCCAAACCGACCCTCTGAAACCAGGGCTCGAAACCCTCCTCGTTGCACATGACCACCCAGAGATGCTGCTGCTGCAAGTTTGGCAGTTCCTGTCCCTCTGTGCCCAGACCCGTTCACAAGCCCATGAACTCTTTGGGCTTGTCCTTTCCCTGCACACTGAGGACCTCCTGGGATGAGATGGGCACTGAGCCACATGTCCGGCCTGCCCTCCCAGCCTGCCCAAACAGGGGCGGTACTGCTGAGCATCTGCTCTTCCCGACTCCCGGCAATAAAATCTCCAGCTCTGCAGGCGTCTTACCAGCCATTCTGTGGTGCTCCTGGTGCGGAACTGGTGCCTGGTGCTCTGTCAGTGCCCGGGCTGAGACCATTGGCAGCTGACCAGCTGTGCCATGGAGCTAATGGTGGGGCTGCAGTCACGGCAGCGGGCAGCCACCTCGCACTGCACCGTGTGCCCTGGCTCGTGCTGTTGCCCACCTCTATCCTCATGGGGCTCAGACCCTGCACACCCCGGGGCTTTCTCCAGGCTCTCATCCCTTTTCTTCCCTGGTGCTCTATCTTGTTTCCTACACCCTGCAAGTTTTTCATGTCCACTGGACCACGGTGGACTTAGTTTCATGAGTCTGTCCCTGCCCTGAGTTCCTTTGGCTGCAGTCTCCGCTCTTGACCCCTTTTACTGTGTATCTCTACAGCATCCCCTGGCAAAGAGTCCGCAATTTAGTTCCATGCTGTGTCAGACAGTAATGCCTTGTCAGTGTATCCCTCCTTCCATGGTCCGGGGCTACTCTGATGCCTCCATCGCTTCTGCTTGTCTAGTTGCACCCTCCAGTCTGGCACTTGTTATTGTGCCCTTGGTCTGGTTTAGGGTGCTGGGCAGGGAGCGTGGGAGCAGGGGCTGTGTGGACTGGACTTTGCCATTGGTGATGACAGGGGACTGGTGCTCGTGGCTCAAACCAGTTTGCCCAGCTGCCATCCTGCTGCTGGGCTCGCCACGGTGCCTTGCGTGTGGACAGGCTGGTGCGTGGGATGGGGCAGAGCCACGGTGTGTTTCCTTCGCCCTCCCTTGCACGAGCGCAAAGGTCTGGATCCCTTACGGAAGGAGGTGGAATAAAATTCTGGTAAAGACCTTGACTTTGGGGTTTGTTTTTGTTTTTTTGATAGATCATCGTGAAAAAAAGATGAGAAATGAATAAGACACTGTCTTGAGGAATAAGGTGCAAAGCTTGGAGGAGCTGATGGGGGAACTGTGAGGAGAATACTGTTTCTTTATACAAAACCCAGGGGAGGGACCATGCACACGCAGAACCCTGGTTTGTGTGCATCATTTTGGAGACATGAAGTATTCCCAAGTTAAACAGAGAGCAGCTGGAGAAGCGTGGTTTGCGAGTATTGGTGAAAACATCCAGTAATGAAGAAACCGTGCTAAAAGACACGAGCAATTGGGTGGCCTACATGTGCTTGCACTGCTGTCAGGCTTGTCCTCCACTGCTGCCCCTACGACTCTGCCGGCAAACAGCCTGAGTATGAGGAGGCCTCCAGCCACTGTGCAAAGGTGTTCAAAGCAGGGAGGGTGCGAGTGGTGTAAGCAGAAGAGCAGGCCTGGCAAGATGCAAGAGACCTGGTGCTGGTCCTCACTCCGCAAACCTGGCTTGCACATTTGCAAAGCCAAAGGGACTGAGCTGAGCACAGCTAAGCACTTTGGCTGGCACCTCCCCACTCTACCCCAGTGTCACGGGCAGCCTAAGCTCTGGAAAACCTTTAGCTGAAATAAAATGGGAGCAGAAAAGCCCCCTGCAGCCTGGGCTGCATCCCCAGCAGTGTGGGCAGCAGGGCGAGGGGGGGGATTCTGCCCCTTTGCTCCGCTCGGGGGAGACCCCCCTGCAGTGCTGCCTCCAGCTCTGGGGCACCAACAGCAGAAGGACACGGAGCTGTTAGAGCGGGGCCAGAGGAGGCCCCGGAGATGCTGGGAGGGCTGGAGCCCCTCTGCTGTGAGGACAGGCTGAGAGAGTTGGGGGGGTTCAGCCTGGAGAAGAGAAGGCTCCGGGGAGACCTTCCAGCCCCTTCCAGTCCCTAAAGGGGCTCCAGGAAAGCTGGGGAGGGACTTTTTACAAGGGCATGTAGCGATAGGATGAGGGGTAACGGCTTCAAACTGGAAGAGGGGAGATTTAGATGGGATATTGGGAAGAAATTCTTGGCTGTGAGGGTGGTGAGCCCCTGGCCCAGGTTGCCCAGAGAAGCTGTGGCTGCCCCATCCCTGGAGGTGTTCAAGGCCAGGTTGGACGGGGCTTGGAGCAACCTGGTCTGGTGGGAGGTGTCCCTGCCCAGGGCAGGGAGGTGGAACTGAGTGATCTTTAAGGTCCCTTCCAACCTAAACCTTTCTATGACTTTCTATTTCTATGAATGTGAGCGATGGCAGAAGCTGCATGGCCCTTCCTGGGACTAGTTTTCCCTGCTCTTCTCTTTTGGGCAAGGCTTGCACATGTTATTTTGAGGCAGGAGAGGTAAGTCTCCAGCACCCAAGGGGTAGGAGAGCAGTGCCAAAGCCATAAGAAAGCAGATGCTGAGATGGGAGCAGGGCCATGCACGTGCGATGCCCGCGATGCACAGGAGCGTCTCCGGCTCTGGGTGTCAGTGGGATACATGAGGACCACAGGGGCAGCCTTGGTCAAGTTATCAGAGCAGATGGAGATCAGGGAAAGCGGCTATCGCATATTTTGCTGCTCTCTTTCCCTTCCACCCTTCACTTGCATCAGTTGCTCACTTTTGGTTGTTGGGTTGGCGTTTTTTCCTGTTTGCTTGGGGTTTTTTTTGTTTTGTTTTGTTTTTTTTTTCTTTTCAAAGGAATGACTTTTAATTTACTTCTTAAAAAACCAAATATATAAAAAATTTCTGTCCTCTCAGCTCCTCCGCAAGCCTATGCGCTTTCTGGGACTCGGCTCAGCCCTCTCCTGCCTCAATCTCCATACTGCCTTTCCCCATTACATGCTCCCGCCTCGTCCCCCCTCTCGTCCCTCCTCCCGCCCTGCCCGGCCCCGCTCGGGTCTGCGGGCCCTGCGCACCCGCCCCTGCCCCCTTCCCAGGCCCGGAGGTACAAATGATTAGATTTTCAGCCCAATTAAGGCAGGCTGTCTCCTGGCTGGGACAGAAAAGGTTGGCTCTGGAAGGTGGGAAACAAGCTTTGACAGGTCCTGGCGTCCCCAGCGCCCTCCGATGGCTCTGCCTGCTGGGCTCCTTTGTGCTGCTCCAGGAGCGGGGCCAGGGCTCAGCTGGGGGTGCGGGAGGGTCTCCTCTCGCCCCTCCTCTTCCCCAACCCAGCAAAAAGAATAGCTAATTAAGAGGTCTAAACGCAGGCAAAACTAATTCCCTATTCAGAGCTGTGACGGGCAGCGGGAGGGAGGGGGAAGGCGTCAGGCGGTGAGCTGAGGATCGTGGCATCATCTTCTGCAAGAGCTGAGGACCTGGGGGAGAGAGTTAACCCTCTCCTCCCTGCCCTCCAGGGCATCATCCCGTGTCCCTCGCACCAGGGCAAGGCCCTGGGGTTGCCCACAGCAGCGATGCTCAGCCACGCATGCTGCAGCTCCTGCTCGGCAGCACTGTCCCCTCCCCGGGCTGGCTCCATCTCATCCAGGCTCTGCAAATAGAAGCTTCTGCCGCAGGTTTTCCATCCCCATCGCCCTCCCCTACCACACATGGGTAGCATCAAAAGGCCTTACAGTACGCAGTAGCACCATGTCATCCCTGTGAGCCCCTGGATAACCCCTCTGTCCCTGTCCCAGTGCCATTGCCATGAGCCCATGACTGCCTGTTCCCAGTTTGAGCTTTGAGCCATGAGCAGCCTCTGGAGGCAGATGGGGATGGGCCTGAAGAGCTCAGCTTCCCACTTTTGCCTGGATCCTACAACCCAGGGTCCAGCTCCATGTGATGATGCAACACCACGGAGGGACCACGGCTGCCTGTCCAGTCCAGTCCAGTCCAGCCCTGCCCCTGCACCGGGGAGGCTCCTGCTCACCCTGATCAGCACAGCAGGCCCCGAGCAGGACACACTGCCTTTCCCTGCTTTCCACAGCACGACCCAAGCCTGGTACAAGCACTCTTACTGGGCTCCAAGTGGTCAAGCTTTGGGGAAGTGGAGGTGAAGGGCTGAGGCTGCTGGAGGGCAAGGCTGCGCTGGAAGCGGAGCCAAGCATCTTGGCTAGCCCAGGGGGATGCTGCGGGGATTTAATTTTGTAGAATCATAGAATAGTTAGAGTTGGAAGGGACCTTAAAGGTCATCTCTTTCCACCCTCCCCCCCTGCCCTGGGCAGGGACACCTCCCACCAGACCAGGTTGCTCCAAGCCCTGTCCAACCTGGCCTTGAACACCTCCAGGGATGGGGCAGCCACAGCTTCTCTGGGCAACCTGGGCCAGGGGCTCACCACCCTCACAGCCAAGAATTTCTTCCCAATATCCCATCTAAATCTCCCCTCTTCCAGTTTAAAACCCTTCCCCCTCATCCTATGGCTCCCCTCCCTGATCCAGAGTCCCTTCCCAGCTTTCCTGTAGGCCCACTTTAACTACTGGAAAGCTGATGTAATTTGCTTTGCTTTAAGCAAAAGGAACCACATCCACCCAGATGATACTGAGGTGCACAAAGAGAAGTGTAGCACTCCTCGACACCCGTGCAGGGCATTACATGAGTGTCACTGCAGGCACGATATGGCCCTTGACTTTCTACATGCACAGATCAAGCTGTCTCTGCAGACCCAGCCTCCCATGCAGCCCTGGGGCCGGGTGAGCAAGCCGTGGCCCATGCACAGCCTGTGCACGCTCCGCAGCCAGCATCAGGCAAAGCCTGGGGACTGCTCCTGAGTCCCCATGCAGAGCACAGGGCACGGGGAGGAGCAGGATTGCCCACATTGCCTAAATAAGTTTTCCAGAAAAGTCCGTCCCCTTGGTTCCTGCACTCTGTGGGAGCTGAGCTTCCTGGAGGCTGAGGACTAAGAGTGTCCCCAAATAGGTGAGAGGGGAGACGGCAGAGAGCCTGCGGGTCACAACTACTTCTGCCTGCAGTGACATCTCTCTTGCCTCCCTCCAGCTCCTGCCAGACACGTCTGGGTTCACATTCGAGTGAGGACATACCAGTTCCAAGTATCTCTGTCCTCAGCCACCTGGCCTCCCACTCCAGAGGCTGGGCACTCACCCAGTATGCACCAGCAAAGCTTTGCTCTCTCCAGGACAGCATCAATTCATGTCAAGGATCCGGTTACCTAGTCCTAAAATCCAGCTGCTTTTCTCAGACCCCAGTCTCCTCTGCCGTGCGCGGCACACTCAGCAGCCCATTTTTCTCAGTAAGTTTTCAAGCAGGGCACCCCATGGCCATCAGCCGGTGCACGGTGCATGTTGCGGCAGGGTGATGCCTCTCCTGCAGCAGGAAGGCATGCTGCCCGCTGAGCCTCTCCTTCCCGGGTAGCGCCTGGAGCCAGAGAGTGCAGACAGGGTCCTCTGTGTCCCCACTGATGCAGGACACTGATGCCATCTGCGCTGGCATCAAGTCCCGTGGGTGATGGCAGGTGATGAACATGCAGCCCCAGCCCATCCTCTCCTCCGGAGGTTATCTATAGAGGGATGAGTGAATTCAAGGATAATTAGCCTCTCGGCGTGAATCACTGCCCTGTTGGGAGTGATGAATGGTGCCCAAGAGCGATCCAAAAGCTTTTGGCTGCCAGAGAGCTGGGAATGTTCCGGCCAAACTGTGGTTAGGAGGAGACTGGAGTCTCCAGAGTTTCCCAGCCCTGCAGTGGCTGACCAGCCTCTCCCTGTCCAGGAGCAGCCGCACTTCATCCCCCCCAGCCGGGTCTCTGGAGGAGGTGGAAGCAGCCAAGGGCTGGTGCAGGAGATGCAAAGGGTGTCCCAGAGCCTTGTCCCCAGTGCACCCTGCCATCAGAAGGGCACGGTGGTAGCAGGACTCTGCTCTGAGCAGCAGACCAGGCTCCAGCGGCTGTTCCTATCACAAGCCTTTCAAGCCTCTTCATGCTTCCCATCACACGCTGGTGCACACCGAGCCAGCATCTTCAGAGGCTGCTGCAGGCTCCGAGGGCCTGTTCCTGCCCAGCTTTGCCCCAGGAAGGGTTTCTCCCACGAGTTTCCAGTAGCTTCCTGGGATTCTCTAATAGAATAAAGCTCAACATGGTCTTGCCTTGCCTTTAAGTGAAGCATGGATTGCAATTTTACTTGTCTTTTCCAAAGGAAGCCCTCATCTAGGGAGTGTTGAGCAATCGGGTCTCATAGTACTATCAATCATGGTTTCTTGTACTACGAGTTGTGTTCACCGGCACCACCCAAGATAATGTCCACACTGGGCCACGTGCCCCACATACTCACAGCCAGCGAGAGGGCCTGCTGTAAATCTCCTTCAGCCTAAAGAGACAAGACAGATCGAGGGTGGAGGGAGAAACCCGGCTCTGTATTTTTCATTAAAACTGAATTATTTCCTTTAGAAAACAATAAAGCGTCAAGAAAAATCTGGAGAACTTCAACGAGATTTTACGACGTCATATCTTTCAAAGAGATTCCACAGAAAATACTATCAGCCAAGTGCCTTCATACTGCCACGGAGCTGGGGGAGATGGCCCTTGGTGACGTTACATCTTGAAATCTTTGGGTGACTTGACCTGAAGCAGGAAGAGGAATTCAAAAAAGAAGCAGAAATGCCAACCAGCATCTCCAGCCCAGCTTTCCCCAGGCCAGCTGGGATGTCCATCCAGCCAAGGGGAGCTGGATACCCCCATCCCTGGCCGAAGGGTGCATCTGCTGCAGGGGAGCAGCAAGCCGGGGCAATGGGAAGGGATGCTCAGGGCCCCTCAACAGACACAGTCCTCTTCCTGCTTGGACTCTGTGGTGTGGCCATTTCCTTGGTCTGGGCCCCAATTAAAAGAGCCAAATGGAAAGGGCCGGAGAAAAAGAGTGAAAGAAACAACATTTCCTGCCTGAGGAGATTAACTCTCCAAATTACATGTGAACAGAGGGGGAGGCGAGAGGGGAAAAGGAAACCCAGCTTCCACCCCAATAAAAGCCAGTTCATTTAATAAAGGAGGAGCAAGGAGGGGGAAGGTGGCTGAAAGAAAATGAGGCTGGGGGGTGTGGAATTAGCCTTGTCAAACAAGGGGCTTTGCTGTCCCAGAACTACTTCTTTATTGTTCCAATTTTTCATGCTTACTTAGCTCTCAATGCTGCACAAGACAACAGCTCATTATCGGGGGGGGACGGGATGGACATGGCTGCAGCAGTGCTGAGAAATAGAAGGGAAATAAAATTTTTTAAAAAGGAGTCCTTTCCCTGGGGCTTCGGTCTCTCCCCCCTGCGTGGAGCTGCAGACGTCGGGGCTGGGAGGAGCGGGGCATTGCCGAGTCGGGAAAAAGGTTTTCCACAACCTTTGGCACCAGCACTGGGACAAAAGCAGCTGACCCTGAAATGCCATCTTATGGCGCGGGGACGGGGAAGGAGGGGTGACCGAGGGTGACGTGGAGGGGTCCCAATCTCTGTGATGCTCCTGAAGCCTGTCCCAGCGGCTGCCAAGGGAAAAGGGGCTGAAGCGGGGCCGGGGCAGCCAGGAGCACGGGGACAAAGCCCCCTCTGCCCCGTGGCCAGGCTGCTGCGTCCTTACAGATCAGCTGGCCAAGGCACATCTGTGGCATCATTGTCTACTGAACAACATCTGCTCTAACTCGGGAAAGCAACTTCCAGCCTCCTCCCAGCGCTCCTTGTTTGTTTTCTCCCCAGGATTTTCCTGATCAGATTGGCTTGGCTTACAAAGACAAACTCACACCAGAAAGGGTATCAGGATGTTTGTGGGTAGGAAGGTTACGCTCCATATTAGTGACGCTGCCTTATAAAGCCCTGTTTGCACAGGCTCATAACTCTCCGAAAAATGCTCCCTTTTAGGATCAGACGGTGGGGACGGCTCTAAGAGCCAGCGGCATGAAGCTGATGCTTTCCACCAAGTCACCTCCCAGCCATACTTTTTGCTCCCACACACAAGCTCAGCCCTGGGGAGAGGACAAGCTGGAGGATACGCAGGGGGCTGAGGGATGGAGGAGCACTGGGTTGGGGGCAAGAAGAGCAGCTATGGCCAGGCTGGATGGTTTTCTGTGGTCCTTGGTAGAGACCCAGGAAACAAGAGTGCAGACTGACCTTCCAGATAACTGCCATTTGGAGATTTCAGCCACCAGCCAAGAGGTGGAAGCCATGGAGGACCAGTTAGGGACACTCCTGGAGCACAAGGAGCAGTGACAGCTCCAGTCAGGACTGGCTTGATACCTGCAATGGCTGGAGGGGTCATTTTCTGTTCTTAAATGGGTTCATCTGCCTACCAACTATTCATAGCTTAATCCATCATGGGATGATCAAGTACTCCTACACTGAAGCTGTTCATGAGCACTGAGACCCAGCGGTGCCGTTGTCCCAGTAAAATCTGTGGAAGGCTTCCACATAGGAAGATGTTTGGCTTGGAGATGACTTGTATCCTCATTTGCACACTAGAAGCTGGGTCACCATTTCTCAGTGGAAGATGGTTAAACCTTCCAAAACAAAAACCTCTGCAAAAACTCATGGATGTTCTCCAAGAGTGAAGCCAAAATGTTCCCCCATTCTCCACAGTCTGCTTGAGTTTTCCAGTTACTGGACGCAATTCCCACTTGGGAAGCTGCAAGTCCAGTGAGGCAGGAGGAGTGAAGGTCCCTCAGGGCACCCCTAAACTTCAGGGGGTTTCCCATTTACCAGGTGCAGTCCCTTCAGCTGCAGGGCGCCACCAGGGAAAGAAAAGTCGCAGAAGCGGTACATCGCTTTTGGTGCCCAGGAAACCTGTGTAGCCAAAGAAGCTCCTGATGGATCGACTCCAAATCCACCCTGCCCATGACAGAGGGTGCACCCGAGCAATGGACACCACCAGGTCCCTTTGCTCTGTGACAAGGGCTGACCCTGGCTGCCTGATTCAGAGTGAGCCCTGCTCTCATAGTACTGTGATATGAATCCTGGAAACTTCTCAACTATTCAGAAACAGCTCCTTTTCTCCAAAAATTTGAGGCATGCCTCACTTGGAGAGCTGCATACCGTCCCTCCCACCACGTCAGTGACAGCGTGTGGCAACCTCATACTTGGGCTGCAAGCCTGGGGAAAGCCCACTTAACTTTCAAGCTCTGAGGGAGAGACTGCAGTGTTATAACCCCGGTGACACTGCTCTTTCAGAAGTGTCCCAGGTCTTTTTATGCTATCCCAGCACCATCCCAAACCTCTGCAGCTGCAAAACCTTCTTCTGAGACAGCAGACGGAGAGTAAACTGGGCAATCAATGCCGCGGTGACATACACTGGAGTACCTGGCTCTCTCTGTGCATTGATCCCAGCAGCAGACTGCTTGGCTTGTAACAGCAGTGCTGTGACAGCCCATGAGATATGTGGCGAACAGTTTGATTCAGCTGCCGGAGCTGGAGCTTTACCTGGCAGAGGTTGCTTTGGCTCTTCTCACCTGCCTGCAGTGGGGCCACGCGCAGGGTGCCCGAGCAGGCGCAGCAGCGACAGGGCTCTTGCGGGCAGCCCGAGCCCTGGACCCAGCTCAGGACAAGGGTGTCTGAGGGCAGAAGCATTAACTGCAAAGTCCAGTCCCACTGGATCCCCCCAGCCTGTCCTGCCAGCAGCCTCCACAGCCTTTGGAGATCTCCCAGTCCCTGAGCAGGAGGGCTGCGTCCGGGCTGATACTCAGCTGCTCCCAGTGGCAGGTGCTCAATGGGAGAAAAACGCAGCCCCTTGGTCGGACACTGGGTTCAAGGCAGGGCAGACAGACAAACAGACAAGCTACATCAAAAGCCTAAAGCCAGGCTGACACCCCGCATCACTGCTCAAAACCCTGCAGGTTGATAACACCAATCTCTCCATGAAACACTGCTCCTCTGCCAGTTTTCCCGTCCTTGCCCAGGTGTTCTGAGCTCCAGAGATGCACGGACACTTCCACCTGGGGCACAACTTGGGCTTGTGCCCATCTGCCCGGGGACTGGCACCTTCTTTTCTCCCCGCTCTCTCCCCTCTGCGCTCTCCTCCCTCGGCTTTGCCTTCAAACAGTAAGGAACAAATTCCAGGGATTTTGCCTGGGGGCCCAGGGAGTGGGGATGCGAGCTGGTCTCCATCTGACTGCGACCGAGTCTCTCCCCCTCACTGGAAATTGAAAGCAGAAGCCGTGGAGCGGTGACAAAAATCTGCATTACGTTATGGCAACTGGATTTTTTTTTTTTTTGAAGATTTTATAATACATCGTTTTGAAACTCTGCCAGTGATCATCATCAAAGTGAGAGGAGTGCTTTAGAAAGAACAATGGTGGCGGAGGGTGGGGGTGAGCAGGGTGGCTGGGTATTGATGTGTAATCCTTTTTAAAGCCAGTTCTAGAGACAGCATGGGATATTTATTTTTTTTTATTATTATTTTTTTTTCCTGAAGCACAGATACAATTTAGGATGGTAACGGCAGTCAGTAATACCAGAGCTCTAGATAGAGGTGCTGGATTGCATTAGGGCTGTGCCGCAGTTAACCCCCCCGTCGCTGCCTGCTGCTGCCCCCGCAGCCCCAGTCCCAGGAGGGCAGGCGTGGGGCTGGGGGGGACCAGGAAAGGCAACGGGGGCCAAAACAGAAGCTCAGGAGAGACCAGATGGAGAGGCGAGGAGGGGAGGAGAGGAGTGTGCTGCTGCAGGCAGGGCCAGGGCTCTGGATCCTGCTGGGAATCGCAACCGGGAGACATCATCACCTCCAAGGGCAGCAGCTCGGGCGCTGCCAGCGCGGTCTCCTGGGCTCTGCCACTGCCACCGGCTGCCCGTCTCCTCCAGCAAAGCCCAGCCAAGCTGGGGGAAGACTCCCACGGCCCCCAGCGCCTTGACATCAGCTCCTTGGCCCGTGCACCTCCCTCTCTACCCAAGCAGTCATTTTTACTGCCCCCATTTCCCTCACTACGAGGGTTCCTCCTTCAAGCCAAGCAAAACACAGGGCCTTTCCCAATCCCTGTCCCGCTAATGTCCTCCCGCTGCACGGAAAGAAGGGAATGACAGATCCCAGCACATGTCCCGGTGGCAGTGAGTGCTGCGAAACCCCACTGGCTCAGGGAGCCGAGGTGTCAGGGTCCCAGGGAGCTGAGGTGCTCCCCAGAGCCTGAGTCTCTCTTAGGTTCTCTTGGCTTGAAAAAAAGAGAAGAAGATCCCCACAAATCAGCCATTCACTGTAATTTTGTCACAACAGCTGTGTCAGAAACACCAATTGCTCTGGACAAACTCATATGTATGACACCCATTATTTTGTCATCTTTGCAACATCAACTAGCCACACCAGCTGCCCAGGTGTGGTGGTACATCATGGGAGATCTGGTTTTACCCCGGCTCGGCTGGACAGGTGGGAAGAGCCCGTGGTCCCACGGTATCATTTTGCATTATCTGCTGCTCTGGACTCCAGTGACCTACAAACACTGGCCCTGCTCATGCTGGCTCAGCCAAGCTCCTCCAGGCCTGCTAAGGGTCATGTCCGCCCTGTCCCAGACTGGATCTTCAGAGCCTGTTGCTTGCTGCTGCTGTGGGAGATCAGGCTCGCAGTTTTCCCATATGCCTTTACCAGCAGGGTCCAACCCTCAGGCCACCTTCCTCAGGCTTCCTCTTGCATTCGCATCACCGTAGCATGGCTTCCTACACCTTCGTTTCCTTCTGGGATCATAGAATCATAGAATGTGTTGGGTTGGAAGGGACCTTTAAAGGCCACCCAGTCCGACCCCCTGCAGTAAGCAGGGACATCTTCAACTAGATCAGGTTGCTCAGAGCCTCATCAAGCCTGGCCTTGAATGTCTCCAGGGATGGGGCCTCCACCACCTCTCTGGGCAGCCTGGGCCAGTGTCTCACCACCCTCATTGTAAAGAACTTCTCCCTAATGTCTAATCTAAACCTGCCCTGCTCTAGTTTAAAAACATTGCCCCTTGTCCTATTGCTACTACAACATTTCGTACCACAACGCTTCCTTCCTCTAAATGACTCACGAGAAGTCCCTGTTCTCAGTGAGCCCAACACGGAGCTTGGTTGTCCAGCATGCATGGGAGCTGCTTGGCTCAGTCCCAGGCGCTTGTATCTGGGAGCAGACCTCATCCCATGCATGTCAGGATGGAGCAGAACCAGGCGGGAGGGAAGCAGCAGACCCCATGGCAGTGGTTCAAAGCTTCTGAGACCCTCCTGCCATTCCTTCAGAAGATGACAACATACATGAGCTCACTGCTGGTCTGTGCTGCCCCAGCTGAAGTGTGCAGCGTGCAAGTTGAGGCCACTGGCATGAAACAATGTCCACACATCCCACTCTTGAGCGCTAGGCTGGCTGTGAGATGTTCATCTAAGCATGCTCTGGCTATATATCATGCACATTATGGCCGTATGAGCAACTTCTCCACTCTGCATGTGCAGAAGCCTCTCCACCACCACATTCAGGCATTGGGTCTCTTTTTCTTGCCAGATGTAGATGACATTACATAGCAGCAATTGCTCAATTCCTTCACACCACGGAGAATTGCACTGCCCATCAGAAACTGCAAATCTGCCGGGTAAACTACAGCCCACCTCGTTAGAAGTGACTGATGGCATCAAGCTCAGAGCTTCCCAGTTTAGGAGATAGCTTGCTAGCTAACAATGTGCTGATAATTAAGTCCAGTCCTTACCAAGAAGAGCTTCCCCTACCAGTTAATTCCAACAGCAAATAACATAGATTGACTTTGTCTTGGTCTGTAAATGCAGGACTGGCCACGACAACTCTATCCCAAGAGCTCTCAGCTCTCCAGTGTGGACGGGTCCCCACTGCACCCCAGGGGGTGGCTGGGAGAGGACAAGGTGCAAAATGCCTCGGTGAGGTGCAAGCTCAACTGGGGGTCTGGCCACCCCCTCACAAGCTGGTGGGTGTGGGGACAGCCCCAGCTCGACATGTGGGTGTGAAGTGGGAGTGCATCATGGTGGTCCAGGAAGGCAGACTGGGGGTGCAATAAGGAACATCAGAGAGCCCCCAAACTGTGTCCCACTCTCCATGGGGCAGCCTGGGCTTGCTAAGGCTGTATGCACCGAGGGGGAGAGACTGGCCAGAGGAACAATTTAGGTCCTGCCACCCTGCCCTACTCCTCTTCTCTTAGAGCACCACTCTACCTTGGAGGCAGAAGAGGCAAGCGATGGGCATTTTTGTGTTTGTCTGCCAGGCGGATATGTCCCAGGCAGTGTGACATGCCAGTGTTGGATTGCCAAGTTCACATCTAGATAAAAACCCTCCCTGCATGTTGGCTCCATCCTGTAGCTGAGCTGCACATGCTGTCATGGTTGGAGGCCTCCTTCTGTGTCTACAGACCTACATCCCTTGGATCATGGAAGAGACTCTTTCTCTCCTAGAACCTCCCAGTGACACCAGTTCTGCACATCATTTGCAGACCTGAAGAGTGATGCAAGCCCAGACCCTGAGCAATTCGTCTTCCTGATGTTCTTCGTCCTGCCAGGCAGGGTTGCCCTGTCCCTCCAAGAGGTGGTGAATGGCAGACTCTGAGGCCTTCCCCTGTGCTGTGCAAGATGCGGATAGAATCATAGAGTCACAGAATGGTTAGAGTTGGAAGGGACCTTAAAGATCATCTAGTTCCAACCCCCCTGCCCTGGGCAGGGACACCTCCCACCAGACCAGGTTGCTCCAAGCCCCGTCCAACCTGGCCTTGAACACCTCCAGGGATGGGGCAGCCACAGCTTCTCTGGGCAACCTGGGCCAGGGGCTCACCACCCTCACAGCAAAGAATTTCTTCCCAATATCCCATCTAAATCTCCCCTCTTTCAGTTTGAAACCATTACGTCCCATCCTATGGCACATGGCAAGACTTGCTAGATCTCCCATTGGGATAACATGGGAAAACTTACAGCTGATGGTGAAGAGCTTCTGACTTCTGGTGTGAGCCTGAAGAGTCCTGTCATGCCTTGCACTCATCTGCTTTCAGCAGCTGCCAGTCCTTGGCATGAGTTTCTGAGAGAGACCAGGGGGTGGAAGAGTGAAGTGGTCTCCTCAGCTCAGGCATTTATGCTCACAGGAGATGGCCTCAATCATTATCATTAAGCCCATCATAATGTTGAGAGCATCACATGTTTATGGCTAGTATCAAAGGGATCTTGGACTTACAGACTGCCAAAGCCCAGACACCACCTTCCTGCCTGCAGTTAGGATGCTGTGGGAAGTCAGTGGTGCTCTTGGTGGGGCAGCAGCTCTTTAAGGATGGTCCCAGATAACCACGGCATGAACAGGAATCCCTTTGCATTTGAGATTTCAAGCCACTGTCCTTTCCTCTCCACCCACCTTTCCATCTCTCCCCTCTTGTGCACCCATCGTATTGATAGGGCACTTCCCCCAGACCTGACCCCAACCCACCTGTCCTGTTCCTTGCTCTGGGTGGGTGGGGACTTTGTCCTGCTGACACTGCTAGGGCCAAGCCCTCTGAGCCCTCTGTGTGTGGATGCCACCTTCCAGGGGATATTCCCCTCCGCAATGCAGCCCCAAAGCTATCAGGGCCTCGGTGGGGTCAAGGGGAGCATTCGGCTCTGCCAGTCTGCCCTGTCACTGCGGACCCTTCACCACCCGGCACTGCCTGGGGGCCAGACAGCACAAGTCATTTGTGCCTGGCTCCAGCCTAGGTGACAAATGTCCTCCCTGAGACATCTTCCAAAGCTGTATCAGACAGGGTGGGCACAGGGGTGTCTCTTGCTATAGGGCAGGGGATGTGCTGTGCAGAGCCCTGAGGTCTAGAATGGAGAGGGACCCCTGGTTTCCCAACCAGTGTTGTCCCTCTTGCTGGGGTGGTGGCCCTGGAGCTGGAGCACAGAAGAAGAGGCAAAGGGCTGTGACAACGGAGTGGAGTTCCTGCCTGCGTGGCTGCTGCTGGCGGACAGAGCCTGCCTGCTTCTGTTCAGCCGTGTTTGATCTTTGCAGGGAGCCTGCACTGATGAGGCAGCCTGGACCGCGGTGGGAGCCCGCAGGGACACCAGGGAGCCCAGCTCCATCACCTCCTCACCCTCACCCAAAAAACGGGGCTGGTTGCTACCACTGGGTGCCCTGCCCTCCGGAGGTGGGTGGACCCTGCCCCAATGCCCCTGGGAGTAGCCAGGCGCTGCACGGGCGTGTCGGCGTCTCTCCTTTCGGCTGGGAGATGATGGGGCAGACTGGCTGTCCCAGCCTGCTCTGTGGCGTATGTTTCTGGTGGGCAGCCAGGGCAAGGACTAGGCATCGAAATGCAACTTTGCCTCCACTGTGGTGGCTTGTAGCCCACCCTTGGCTGTGGCCAAGGTGGATGCACCTTGTCTGTATCCTCTCCTCCTGCCTGTGGGGCAAGAATAGCTTGTTCCTCCCTTCCAGCCAGCTTCTGAGAAAGTCCTATCCCCAGTCCCACCCCTCCACCCACCTTCCTAAAGGTGGATGGTGAGGGCAACTCACCCCATCAGCTAACTTAGGGGATTTCCCCCATGGCAGGCAGGAAAGGGGTCTGGGCTGCGTGGGGAACTGCCCTTCGCTGACCCTTCCACTCCTGCTACAGCACAGGAAAGTCTGGTGGTCCCTGGCCACTGCCTAAGGTGGGCCACAGGTTCCCTGTCCCAATAAAGCTAAAAAAAGACCAGCTACAAAATTCTGGCCCTTGCAGAAAGGAGCAGGTTCCTCAGCCTTCCTCCATCCCGCCCAGGCGGAATCTTCCTCCTCCACCATCCAGCCTTGGGATGCCTTCTCTCTCCCAGTCTGGGAAGACGCTGGTCTGCTTTTTGTGGGATCCTGGCAGGACTGACACCTCCTCCCTGTCACTCTTGGATAACTTGGAGGCTCCCACATCCCTGTCCCCGTGCACCTGGGATGGCTCCCAGCCCCGACGCAGCATCTCCCAGCAAGCAGGAGGCGGTGGGCTGCCTCCCGCCCTCCTTCTGCATGGGTGCAGAGATGGAGGGTGCCGAGGAGGGGCCTAGCACACACACACACGCGCGCACACACACACATGCACACACACACCTCTGAAAGGAGCAGGCTCTCTTTAATGAAAAGCAACAGATGGGTGTAGCTGGCAAGTGCAGGCTTCCAGGGTGGGGGTGTTTAATGATGTCTTTAAACATTGTGAGCGTGTCTGTCTCTCACTCGTGTCCCTTCTGCTGTGCAGTGGGGACGCCTCTCCCCAGGCCGGTGCCTTGGGAAGAGCCCTCTCACCAGCGGGGCAGGTCAGGGAGATGAAAGCATGCCTGCGAGCCCCTGCTCCCACCTCCTAGGAGACGGACATCGCCTCCCAGCCCAGGGACAATGGCGGGGTCTGGTCCCCCCGCGTCGTCTCTAGGTGATGTCACATCGATCAGAGCAGCCGTACCGAGGGGAGGGGAACAAACACGCACGCACACAAAGGGGCCCACTTTGAAGTCCTGCGAAGGAGCGTGCCTGCTGCCTTGGGGCCGCTGGTACCTCCCAGCGCCCGGGCGGCAGGTGGGTGTGAATGGGGCCGGGGCAGCAGGCACCGAGGGCTGGGTGGGTGCCTGCAGAGGCTGGGTGGGAGGGCTGGAGCCCATGAGCATCTGCTACACTCCCGGGATGCGAAGGGTATGGAGGCTTTGGTTTCCTACGCCCGCCACAGCCTGGTCCGCACGTGAGCCCTCCCCTAGCTCAGGCGGCATAGCAGCCATCCCAGCCTTCCCAGCCTTCCCCGAGCTGCGAAAGCCCGGCCTTTCTGTGGCCAGAGAGATGTTGACGGACCCCCATGTTAACCACACCCGCCTACTGGGGCTGAGGAGTCGCTCTGGGTTCGCAGCCGGTGGTGAAAGGGATTCACTCGGCCACCCAGAACCGGAGCTCCGATTACAGGAGGTAATTAAACACATTTGGGTTCTTTGCATTTCTTTCCTGATGGGTTTTTCACCACAACTGGGAGGTCTGGGAGATTACCCAGCGAAAATGGAAACCCTTGCCGCATCGCGTGACTCCGGGAGCTGGGGCTTCGATGGGAAAGCACCAGCACACGTGCTGGCAAAGTCGCTGCCGTAACCGAGCCCGGCGTGCAACCAGCCTTCAGCTCCTTGTAAAGCAGCAAAGATGCAGGTTTATTTAAATGCTGCAGACTATATGTACCAGCAACTGGATTTGCCGCCAGATTTTCTCCTTTGCTGTGCACAGCAATGGTTCCCATGCACAAAAGAAGGAGCATGAGGCACCCATCATTCTGTACCACATCCATCTTGCTCTCACTTCAGCCAACTGCAGCATTATTGGAGTCATCACGCTCCTTCCAGCCGGCTACTACAAGAAGTAAAATGCATACAGGCCCCACGGGACAGCCCGGGCCAAACCTCTCAGTGCCACAAACAAGTGAGACGAGCTGAGTTGTGTCACGCAGGAGAGCTGGGCAGAAGAGTGGCGAGCAGCCACTCATGAGGGCAAGCTGAGTGTGTGGAGCAGGACCAGTAATGGAGCAGGACCAGTAACCACGGGACTGGAAGAGCTCCCATCCTCGCACTTCAAGCATGCACACGCTTCTGCACAGGTTGCAGCATCGCAAGCTGCATCCCCAGGCCAGTCCGGCCCTGGTGGGACTGGGAGTGTTTCCCCATTGACTTCAGAGTTCATCTCAGAGGCTGCGCTTACCCCTCAGAGAATAACTCCCAGATTGGTATAATTTTCACTCATTTTACACACCCACTAAATGCCAAATCAATGCCAGCCACCCTGGTTTCCCACCTCCACCCAGAGCATAACTTCTGGCCCCAGTCACATCACAGCTGAACGAAGCAAAAGTGACTGTTGGCTACAATTTTTAAAAAGTGACTAACTGTTTTCAGCATCTTCCTTTCAATTAAAAAATTAGGGATCAAACCAAAAACACCCCAGAAGAATTCAGTTTTTAGAAAGAGCAGTGCACTTGTCATCTGGAAAAATCAGATGGCAGGCAGCTAAAAATAGAGTAATCTCCCGAACTTCTGAAAACCGTGCCTACTCGCGCTGGTTTTCTTCCGCTCTCGCCGCACACGAAACCATCAAAACCTTTTCCTCCTCTCCTCTGTTTGGGCACCAGTTTAATCAAATGTCTGGGGGAACAGCATGCATCTGCAGCTGCCAGGGGGGGGGCAGCAGACAAACCCTGCTGACAAGTAGGCTCTCTGTAAACCGTGGCTGCAAATTTTGTTTACAATGCTAAATGTCCGTGAAAGTGGTGGCGATATTTAAAAATAAGGATGTTTTTTTTCATCTTCTGAATGGAAGTCTGGGCCTGGCCTGTGTTGTTGCAGAGAGGCATCATGATGCTGCAGTGGACTCCCATGGCAAAGAGGACGGATGCTCATGCCAGGACCTTCTCCTGGTTGCCTCTGTGCCTTAAACGGCACCGGACCCATCACTACCTGCCAGCATCCCTGCTCTTCCAAGCCACCCTGGAGAAAGAGATGCTCTTGGTCTCTGGGCTGTGCTGTGCATGCCTTGGGAATGCAGGTTTGCCAATGCCTGCAGCCTGCACGCACAGTCGGCAGGGTTTGACTGTGCTGCGATGCTTGCCCGTCGGGACATGAGTGTGCAATGTCCAGGGTGCATGGCTCTTGCTCATAGAACTCACAGTGTTGGCAGATGTCCCCACATGGCACCAAGCGCAGCATATTTTTAAACTGCAGAGCATCTTTCAGAGCATCTCTGCCTTTAAAAGAACCATCTTGGAAGCTCGACCTGGAAATCTTTGCAGCCAACCGAACGGACAGTCCCACCTTGTGCCCATGCTTCAGGTCTGCTGCCTTGCATTTGGAGGAGACAAGGCATCCAAATACAAGAAACCAACCAAAGGAAAACACCATCCCCACAGCACATACCTCTGGCCTGGGGGGATGGGAGGGAAGAGAAAAGAAATAAAAAATTAACCAAACTTTTACGCAAAAGTTCTAGGGCATCTTAAAAGGAAGGAGGGAAAAGCTTCAAGGATCATGTCTGTCTCCTGTCGGAGTCTCTTTGCTACCAGCAGATCTCCTCATCTCCTCTCCCTTAACAACGCAGCGCATTATTGCCCCTATACGCTAGCAAACACGCCCGCTGACCAATCCATGCAAAATGGTTGGGCTTTCATTTTCCACCCAGCGGGTACATTTCTTTGGCATCTTGGATGTCAAGCATTCCTGAGGCAACACGGTGAAAACACACTCGGCTCGCAAACGGGGGATGTTTCGGGGCTGCAGTAAACACCAGTGCTACTCCCTTTTGGGGACTTCTCCTCCCCTCTCCGTAACCCAGACTGCACCACAAAGGAGCAGATGCTGGCGCTGCTGCAATTTATTTTAATTCCAACCCCCCCATCTTTTTCTTTCCCTTTTTTTCTTTTTTTTTTTTTTTTTTTTGATTTTGCGTGTGTCTGGGTAAATTTAGTTCCCATAAAAGTGAAGGACTGTCAACACCAGCTTTGGAGCCAACCATACTGCCGGCAGCTGTTGTGCGGGCTGTGCACACAAAGCCCCCGAGTGCCCCTCAGTCTGTCCCCCCCCAGCTCCCACGCAGCCCTCCGGCTGGTCCAGCTCCCAACCCCCTCAGCTCTGTCCCGTGGCCCGGACTCACAGCTCAAATCACACAGCCCCCCCACCCCTGCTCCTCACAGCCCTCCCCATCTCCTCAGCCTGGCTTGATCCTTCCTGATCCCCATCTGTCCCCACACCCATGCTGCTCCTTCCAGGTTCCCCGTCTTCTCCCATCTCTTGCACCCTCCCAAGAGGGGGGCAGCTGGGCACAGGTACCATCCCTTTGGCCAAGGCACTGCCCCAAGGGCAGTTGGACCCTGAGGAGAGACACGGCAGAGTCCTGCCGAGGGAGCGCTTCTTCAGTCCTGGTAAGGTAGCTCCCCTTGGATAGAGGACACCAGTAAGGTAGCTCTTCTTGGATGCAGGATCCCAGTAAGGTAGCTCCCCTTGGACGGGGGTCTCTCCAGTGGAGCTGCACATGGCCCAAGCAGGTTGGCCATACTGGAGGGTCCTGCAGCACTCTCCACAGCCCTGTTCCTCCGCTGGTCAGCATCCCTTGGATCCCTCTGGGCCCTTGACTGGGGGGGATTCATCCATCCAGGTCTGTCACACCATGCGCAGTCTCCTGCAGGCAGGGGCCCAAGGACCTCTACAGGCAACACCCCTTTGCCAACTGCTCTTCCACCAGAAAAATGCAAGTATTTGGAGCTTTTCCTGGAGTTTCTTGTGAAATGGTGCCTGGAGGACATGCAGGAGGAGCACATTCCCTGCAAGGCCAGGCCAGCCCACCTTCTCACACGTGGGGTCTTGCCACCAGGCGCCTCGGGGCACAGAGGAGGGGGCAACGCTTGGGCGGGGTGTCACAAACTGCTCCCTCGCTGGAGAGCAATCAGAGCTTATGCTCACCAAACAGCATCGCCTCCAGAGTCCCACGAAGGCAAAACACTTGTCATTTGGTTGCCAAGGGGCTCCATCCCCACCACGGCAGTCCAAGGAACCCAAGGTCTGGGAGCCTCTCTCCACTTCCCCACAGCTCTAAGATCTCAGGAGGATCTCATCTGCCTCCCCAGTATCACAAAACACGTCTCAAAGCCTGAGGGAGCACTTGGTTTTCATGGGTGCTCTCTAAATTGATACATTTGAACGTGATGCTTTGGTTTGTGTTTTGACACACGTTTGCCGGTGCCTCCCCGTTCCTTCCTGCAGGAGACCTCTCAGCACAGCACTGCTGGCTGTTGCCCACACATCCATCTGCTTCCCTCTTCCCCCGGTCGCTGGAATGGCCAGGTCCCCCCACCTGCCTCTCAGCCTTGCTTACCCCTGGTATCATGTCTGCTCCCACCTCCTGCACAGCGTCTGGGCAGCTCCAGCTCCTTTCACTGCCTGGGGCTGGGTCCTACAGAAGATCCAGCGCAGGTTGGGACCACTGGTCTTTCTCCATGCTGGCTGCATGGAAGGATTGTTCTCCAAGGCAAGGGGAAGGCAGCTTCTTGTTGGTGGCTCTTCTCCAGGTGGTGGATTCAGCCTCTACCAGAGGGCTGGGGCGTGGCCAGAGGGACTCCATATCCCACCAGGAGCTCACTCACAGTGAGAAACAAACCTTGCTAGCAGACTTGCACCAGCAAGCGCTGAGAGTCTCTCCAAAGCATCCAAGCCCTCTCCACACCCCACTCACCTTCTCAGGCTCCTAAACACCTTCAACAGGAGACCCCAGAGCCTCTGGCAGTGTCTGCTGAGCTGGAGGAGGAGTACACGTGAGGAGCCCCCGTGCATGAGCAGGTAATGCTCAGCCTGTCCCTGGCACTGTGAGAAGGTGTGTCCTGCCAGACACTGGAGTCCCACAAGGACATGGGCTGCTGACGAACCCGCCCAGCCCCTCCGAGCTGTTAGCAGGGGCTGTCCCTGCCAAGGACTCATCCTGCTCCTGATCCGCCGGGAAGCCAACTGCACAGGCAGCCGGGCTGAGCTCCTTCAGCCTCTCCTGCTCTGTTGCACGACTGGAGCCTTCTCTGTCCAGCATCTCCTGCAACCAGCACAGCCCTCCTGAAGGCTCGCCATGACTTCGCCCGTGCCACCAGCCACCTCTGTCCCTTTCCCCAGGGAACAAGGGGTGACTCACGAGCCACAGGGCCATGTCAAGCAGCCTGGGAGCACAGTGAGGTGAGATGTTTGCCAGGGGCCAGCGCAACTTCACCTTGTATGGAGGAGACGGCTGGGAAGCGGTTAACACTTTGGTACTGGATTGATTTCTCCTGGAAGGAAGGAAGTGTCCTCACGCAGAAAAAATGCAGAAATAACAGGGTTGGGGTTTTTTTGTTGTTTTTTAAAAATAGCTATTCTTTTTTTCCAGCCATCTGTGCCATTTGCAGCTGATGGGAGCAGGGACGGTGCTGGATGGGGGGAATCATTTGGGTTTGGGACCGATATTGCATTTACAGTGTACAAAACAAGAGAGGACATCTGTCCCCAGTGGAGTATTACGCACAGATCTAGGATTTTAGTATTGCGCTCACGTCCAGTGCTATCATTACAGATGCACAGAGCGGACATGGTCATGCGCAGCCCTGTGCTCCCTCCTCTTTGCCATCTTCCTCATCTGCAATATGCCATGGCTCCCTCGACCCATGGGTTACTCCTGCTAGGCCAGACCTTTGAGTGCTTTCCTACCACAATGGTCTCCTCCTAGCCTTCCGTCATCCCTTTTCCTGCGCATTGATGCTGCTGGGGAGCAGCACCTGAGCTGCAGCCAGGAATATGCCACTGCCTGGGCCAAAAGCTGGTCTTTCACACCTCTACGAAGCCAACCATGAAGAACATCTCCCTTTGCAGACAGGGGGTCTCCGAGCCCCTTTCAGGAGCAGCCCTCAGAGATTGCAGACTCATTCTCCATCCAGACAAGGTGCCATTGCAGATGGCATCATCCCAAGCGCTGGTTGTGTAGTGCTGCAGATACCCTGCGCTCACTATGGGCACCCTCTAAAAATGCTCTAACCCCTCTTTAGCAAGCCCGGTCACTGGCTATGCTCCCTGTTAGCAGCAACAGGGTATTTCTGTCATCAGCCAAGTTGTAAAACCTGCCAGGCTTGTCTGCAGGAGAGGGTCTGGGCACCCCGCTGGTGCTTCCACAGGGAGCACGCTGCCTGGTGCGGAGCAGCAGAGCCCCTTGCTGGGACCCGCTGCTGGGAGCATCCTGAGGGAGCTCCTGTGCCAGGGCGAGCGTGTGGGAGGGGAGGAGGCTGCTCCTGACAAAAAGGTTGTATCAGGAAGATAGCGATGCTGAAGTGAGCCTCTGGCTGGGATGTCCTTGGGCACAGCCCTGGGACTCACACGGAGGCTAGCAGTCCCAGATGGGCCCTTGCTAGCCCTGCCACGTGCCTGGAGCTCGCTGGGCAGGCTCTGACTGTGGGCAGCGTGTCTTTGCCAAATGCTTTTCAACAGAACCTTCAGCGTGATGTCGGCTTTTGCTTTTGGCATGTCCTTCCCCTGCCTTTCTTGGTTATTTCCAAATGGTGTGATCGCCCATGCAGTATTTTCAATCCCGCCAAAAGAGCTCGTTTAAGTTGTTAGTGAATATTCAAATGAAACAAGACGCTGCTCTGCTGGCTCGAGCAAGACAGGACCCGGTTGTATGCAACGTCTGCAAAGTGTGAGGGCTCAAATGAAAAAGGGACCTGGGGAATGCGGCTCTGCTGGAGAGGTCCCAAGTCTCCTGCTCCTGCCCTTGACTTAGGATGGCAGAGGGTGGAAGGGAGAGAGGCAAGTGATAGATGAACCACGGGAGGGAAAAGAGGTAGTCAAGGGAGCAGAGCAGCCCATGTTAATTGTATTATCTATAATAAATGTGAAGGATTCCATGTGCCAACTGGAGGTTTGTTTGCCTTCCAGAGCTGGCAAAGGGGAGCAGATGGGGTCAGGAGGAGAGGCAGGGATGGCAGGGCAGAGAGGACTACCAACGGCTGGGAGAACCTGCTCTTACAGCAGGGAAGTGAACGTGTCCCCCAGGTTCATTACAAGCCCCTCAGGCAATCAAGCTCACTTGCCTTAGGGCTTTGGAGGAGAGAAACACCAGACTGGTGGCTACGTCCCATGATTTACAGTACATCTGATAGTTGTAGCCCATTAATAAAACATGCAGTTGGCCATGAAAGGCACATCTGCCTATTTTAAAGACTATATTAATGGATAAAGCTCTGACACATGGATTTCTGTAAGAAAACTAGCACTGTAAATAGCATTCCAAAATGATGTATTCCATCAAATTCAATGGGACAGTTATTGTATGCTAATTAAATACTACTGAACTATTCAACGGTTGGATGGTGAATAGAGACCCGATTTTAGAAAACCACACAGTTCCTCAGAACACACACAGACTCCCAAGGTTTTTACCACTGTCCTGAGCCTGCAGCCAGCTCTGATAACAGGCTGGGGACAGGCAGAGCACAGGCAGTTCACAGGTCAAGTGACCCGTCTGTCAGGAGCTCTGGGAACATCAGCACGGCTGCAAGGCACTCTCCGGGTGGTTAAATGAACTCAAAAGAGGATCACGCATGCTGTCTCCTGGAAATCAGACCATCAGGAGCATAACCTGATCTACAGTTACTCTTTTTCTCTTGGGAGAAGAGCTCCACACACTCTTCACTGATGCCTCTTCCCCCTTCCTGGGATAATCTCCCAACTGCCCTGCTTTCCAAGACTTTCTTCACTTTAACTCACCTGGGCCAACCTTACTTGGCCTGTTGGATGTACATGTTGTGCCCCACAAGTGGTGCAGACCCATTTCCACCTAGGCTACAAGCAAACAAAGGCATGAAAAAGCACCAGCTGCAACAGTAAGTCCAATATTTGCAATAGGAGAAGTGGTGTGCTAAAAAAGACAGGTCTTGCCCCAGCTCTGAACTGAGCTGCTCAGGGCTCAGGATGTTCCCTGGCAGGGATGGAGAGCCCCAGGGCGGTTGCCAGGAGCAGTGCCGTGCTCCATAATCCCATGGGAAACCCTTCTGCAGACTCCCGTGCTGTGGCAGCTCAGCTCTCAGCCAACGCCAGCCTGCGGGGCTTCCTCCTCCTTGGCCCTTTGCACAAACAGCCAGACCAAAAGCTAATGAAGTGGAGACAGGCAGACAGACAGAGGGAGATTTTTCCAAGTCTTCACTGGTGCCTGACATTATAACCTAATACATGGGATCTCATTCCACCCAGCACCTTGGTCCGGGAGCTTTTGCACGATCTAGCCCGGGACTGCCAAGCTCTCTGTATAAGAGTAGTGTATTGATAAAGCCTGCGGGCACTTTCAAGTCTGCTAAAAAGATGTTTCGAGGTGACAGATCTTAAGCAACACACAGAGCCGAGTGCTGCTCTGCTCTCCACACCCTTCCCTGCTGCCAGGGGAAAGCAGCCACTATCAGTGATAGCTGGATCCAATTTATTAGGCGCTTCGAGGAGACATTCATCAGGCAAGGAGATAAATAATCTTCAGATGGAACAATTAAATTTAATTGCCTGAAGATTATTTGTCTCCTTCCCTGATGATTGTCTCTGCTGAGCGCCTTATAAATTGGATCCAGCTATCGGCAATATTAACTGTGTTTCCCCTCAAGACTGGCCCAGCTGCCCAGACCAAAACACTGGGCTCAGAATAAACTTTCACTGTTACACATTGAAACCGAGCTTGCCTCAGTGCTCGTGGGTGTCTTTTTTCTTGCAGACAAACAAGTCCGTGGTCTAGGTGGCTGGGTTTTCTGGTCTCCGGTGGGTGCATCCCGAGCTCAGCAGTGCCGCTCCTGCTCTGCTGGCCCCGTGGCAGCAGTGTCCTGCTTGGCAAAGGCTTGAGGAGGGACATGGTGAGCCCTGAGATGGACCATGCAAAGCTTCAGTGAGCTGGGTTTTTTTTTGGCTGAAGAAACGAAAAACTGAGGTGTTGGGGTCCATAGCACGCTATGAGCAGCAATGGCATATGCAGGAGAGCGCTTGTGCTGGCCACAAGAGAAATGGTGACGGAGCCACATCTCAGAATGAAGAGACCTTCAGCATGTGTGTGGGCTCGTTAATGTCTGTCCCAGTCTGTCTGCCAGCTCGACGGCCAGCAAACTGCGGGAGCGCAGCTTTTCCACGTAGAGGCAGAGCCAGGGTAGCCACCATATTTATGCTACTCCAGGCCAGGACCAAAGCTGGAACCTCTTCAACAGCCCAGGAGCCATCAACTCCCTCCTCTGTATATGTCTGAAGTCTGGAAAATATCTTAAATATGGGAGAGGAAAGGGAGGGGTTTGATCCTCAGCTGGTGTAAATCAGTGGAGCTCCATTGACGTTATTGGATGATTACTGAGACTTATGTCCTCTGACCCCAAAAATTTCTAGGGAGGGAGGTAATGACTGCAGAGCATTCCAGTGTTGCAAGAGATCTTCCTGCAGCCTGGCTGCAGGGAGGCTCTAACTCCAGGGACTGGGAAGCACAGGGATAAGTGAAGGAAAGGGAGAAAATGCCCCAGGACTCCCAGTTCTGAGTCCCAGCTGGAAGGCAAGCTGGAAATCCGAGAGGCTGGGCTGCAGGGACCATATACCACAGGGAGACCTCATCCTCCTGCACCTTTCTGAGCGCAGGGGATGGACACCTCTGGATATGAGCACCATGATGTTCTGCCCTCAGCCCACCTCTGGCAACGGTGGAGTCCAATGCGTCTCCAGGCAGGACTGAGTTCAAGTCCACCAGCGCCTGCTCTGCATGGTGGGATCTCACCCCATGTCGTCCACCCTGCCTGCCTTGGGAGAACTTTGGGCTGTTGGCGGTCACCAAGAGCCACGGGCAACGCAACCCTCCACTCAAATGCTGCTAATCCTCCGACAGACGAGCTGCGTCCAGACTTCCCCACGCGAAAGGCAGTGTTTGGTGCTGCGGGCCAGGCGCCAGCACTGTGTGCTCCTTCCTGCGAGCAGCGCAGAAAAGACCCTGGAATCAACATGTTTACTGACAGACTCCTGCTCTGTTGGCCTGGTTTTCTAAGGAAATGAAGCTTGTGCAATCACATTGTCTGGGGGTGTCTGTTCCTAATAACTTCTCAGTCCACCAGCCAATTCCAATCCGATCTGACAGAGGGGGAGAGGTCTCAAAATATATTGCGTCCTCCCAAGTCTCCCGGCAGTACGCTGGGTGGCTAGCTGGGGTACAGGTAACCTGGACCAGGCAAGGAACGGAAGCATCTTCATCACAGAGAAGAGCAACAAGAAGACGGCTGGCTGCCATTAGGTAACCCACAGCCCCATTGGGAAGAGGACCTCACCAGCAGTGGCCAGAGCTGGATGCGCACCATCAGCTAGGAGAAACATGCGTGTCCGGAAGGATGCGAGCTCCAGCTACGCTGGGCCTGGCGTTGCCTGCAGTTAGCACATGTCTGGGCAGAGGAGGACAGAGTCTGCAGCAAGCCATGGCTGCCAGAACGTGTGGAGCCGAGCGCTGAAAAGCCTCCAGCTTCCCGAAGCGCCGGGGCTGGGGGATGCTTGGCCGGAAGGCGTGGGCTTCCGGCAGGCAGAAGTCTCCCTTCTGCTGGGGACGGGTGCTTCCAGGAGCAGAGCCATGCCGTGGGTGCCTCGCCAGGCAGAGCGGGACCCCCGGCCGCCCTGCGTCACATCGCATCTTGCTTCAGTCTGGACAAGATCTGGACAGCAGTGCCTTGTTTCTCCTCTCGTTGACGATGGTTTAATTTGCTGAAGGCGTTCGATGGTGCACATGGCCTCTCTAGCTCAGCCCTGCCAGTAATATGAGCTTAACAGAGCTGGAGAAGGCTTTTTTTTCAAGTGCCTATACAAACATGATTTGTTTTGTAATAACTCTTCTTCTGTTCTGTTTTGAAGGGGATGATGGCTCTGGGATCTGAGGGGCTCAGAGACAGCTCAGAGCAGCTTAAATTCCTCCCCACGTGCTATCAATTAACGTCTTCATTAAACACCCAGATCAAAGCCGCTTCCAGCCAGAGCATGACGGCGCAACAGAGCTCGGCTTCGTGAAGTCACCCGCAATTGGTGACAAATCAAAAAGGGCTTGGTTTGTCCTCTACCAGCCACACATGGAAACGGGAGAAAACTGCCAATGGAGGGAGTGAGTGTCCTTCCCTGGCTCCTCCTGGATCAGAAAACAAGACCCAAGCCATGGCGAGGGATGAGGGACCTGCTGCATGTGCTCTTACTGGAAGAGGCACTCCCTGCAGCAGTGGATCACCAACAGCCTGCTCCCAGGCCAAATCTCTGGTCCCATTGGTGCCAAGGGCAATTCTTCAGTTGACTTCATTGAGACTTGACCTTGAATTAACCTAGTAATGCAGGAGGGATGGGAAAATCATCTGGAAAGAAACACTACCACAAAATTGTCCAGATGGGTGTTTCCTAGAGACTCTCCAATGTATCTTCTACCGCTATTTTACTTAACCTGTGGGCATTCAGGAACCCCAGCCCTTGGCAGCATAGAAATTGCCCATCTGCACCGCCATGCACATCCTTGTGCGATCAGGCCTGACCAGCTAGCATGGTTCCATCTCTGCTTGCCACAGCAACACATGGCACCAGCTGGCCCTGAGACGGTCAATCCTGCATCCTAGACGTTATACAAATATTTGTGCTTCAGCCTGGTGCAAAAGGGTACATTTCCACTTACAGTCAAACAACAAACCTGGTGTTTAAATCCCCGTGTCAGTTTGGGCACACCGTTAATCCATGCTCAGTGCTCAGCCTAGAGCGGAGTGGCGTTCCTCAGGGGTCAGTACTGGGACCCGTGCTGTTTAACATCTTTGTCAGCGACATGGACAGTGGGATTGAGTGCACCCTCAGCAAGTTTGCCAATGACAGCAAGCTGTGTGGCGCGATTGACACACTGGAGGGAAGGGATGCCATCCAGAAGGACCTGGACAGGCTGGAGAGTTGGGACTGTGTGAACCTCATGAAGTTCAACCAGGCCAAGTGCAGGGTTCTGCATGTGGGTCATGGCAATCCCAGGCACAAATACAGGTTGGGAGGACAATGGCTTGAGAGCAGNCGGGGAGACCTTCGAACCCCTTCCAGTCCCTAAAGGGGCTCCAGGAAAGCTGGGGAGGGACTCTGGATCAGGGAGGGGAGACATAGGATGAGGGGGAATGGTTTTAAACTGGAAGAGGGGAGATTGAGATGAGATCTGAGGAAGCAATTCTTTGCTGTGAGGGTGGTGAGCCCCTGGCCCAGGTTGCCCAGAGAAGCTGTGGCTGCCCCATCCCTGGAGGTGTTCAAGGCCAGGTTGGACGGGGCTTGGAGCAACCTGGTCTGGTGGGAGGTATCTCTGTTCATGGCAGGGGGTTGGAAGTAGATGATCTTTAAAGTCCCTTCTAACCTGAACCATTCTATGATTCTATGACTCTGTGACTGCAGACGGTATCACAGGGTCTTCCTCTTGCAGAGCCCTTCAGTAGACACCAAAAAAGCTGAACCCCTCGGGCAGACCTCGCAGCACTGGGTCCCACCATGCAGGCAGGCCATCCGCCTCTCTTCTCCCACCCTCTGTCCTGGTCCAAGTGTGCTGGGTACCACCACCTCACTGTGGTTTCTCACTGGGTGCTTGCGATGGCAGAACCAGGCAGCCCCTGCGAGAGGCTGGAACCGGGCAGGGCCGGCGCTTGCCTATCAGCCTGGGGTGTGAGCCACGCTCACGTTTTGCCCACGCTGACTGCAGGGTGCACAGTGGGACCCTGGCATGTTCTCCCTCCCTTGCTTTTGTGCCCAAACACACATGGTATTTGTGGCTGCTCTACCAAGTGCCACCCAAGGGATGTTTTCTTTAAAGATATATGGATCTATAATTAGTTGGTCATTTCCCGCATCCTTTAAGATAAATTTAGTAGACTTTAGCACCTGGTTTCAGCTTTCTGGTGTCATTGCAGGCTAAAGTGTGGTCAGAGTGAGAATCCAGCATGCACAGAAGTGGTGTCCCCATATAAGCTGTGCTGTTGTATGAAAGCCTCCACCCCATGACCTGCTGAGCTGTGCATCGATGAAGGGCACTGCGGGGCACTGGGCTGGGTTTGTTCTTAATGTAGATCAATTAACTGAGTGTGTTGCTTATGAAGGAGCAGGAGCAGCAGTGCTGGGTCCGAGAATAGCATGAGACTTGGGGAGGTAACATCTCCTGGTGCGCTCCCCAGCACAACCACAGCAAAAGATGCTTTTGGGGATAGTGGCCTGAGACGTGATTACCTGGATGCTGAATCTTCAGAAATAGTTATAACAAAGCTCAAGCATGTATGGTTCAAATACCCTGGGACTTGAATGCCGGTGGGTGACCCGAAGTTGGGGTGGTACTTGAGTTTTGGTGTTCCAGGCAACGTTTCTGTAGCTGTGAAAGATTACTGGGAATTGTGAAACAAAGGAAAGCTTGACTCATTGTTTCAGCCACCCACCTGCTTGGGAGAGCTTCTGGGCACGTCTTTTTTGTGTTTGGGTTTTTTTTTTCCCCAAAGAGGTTGTGGAGTTTCCTTCTCTGGAGATAATCAAAACCTACCTTGATGCATTCCTGTCCAACCCTCTCTAGGTGACCCTGCTTTGGCAGGGGGGTTGGACTAGATGATCTCCGAAGGTCCCTTCCAACCCCTGCCATTCTGTACTCCTTTCTGGGACACTTCCCCCCTCTCCGCCTCCTTCTCCAGGCAGCATGGTTGGGAGCTTGGTGGGACAGCTTGGTGGAAGCCCCTGGTGCATTTAATTTCCAGTTTTGAGGCATTGTTGGAAACTATCATAAGGGAAAATGCTGGGAATCAGGTCAACTGATAGCACCATGGTGATGGGCCCTCTCAACTGCAAGCAGCAGCTGTGACATTTGCCTGCACAGAGTGCTGTGTTGTGGTTTGGATGTGGCCGGTGCCACACGGGGCTTTGGGGGAAGAGAGGAATGCGGCTGGCTCAGGAGCAGCGCTCACAGCGATTTCTGCCACAGCAAACCACCCCTCGCTGGCGGAGCTGCCGCTGTGTCCCACAGGCTGGGCATCCAGCTCCAGCCTGGGATTCCCCGGAGCATGGAGCAGGTGAAAAGTGGGGACCGGGCATCTGCTCCCCAGCAAGGAGCTGCAGGATGTGCACAAGGCTGCTCTGCTCTCAGCCGAGGGCCAGAGCTCCTGTTGTCCCCCACCCCATTTCGTGGCAAGTCTAGGAATGGGGTCCAGCAGGCAAAAACCACCAAAGAGGAGCAAAACCGGACTCTTGTTGCTATCTTAATTTACAGATCAAATCCAGCTAATTCAGGACAAATGCGTTTGCATCTCCTGAGGTTCTTTGAAGCCTGAGTCAGCAAAGTGCATGCTCAGCTTTAAGTATGTGGTTTGCAGTCTATCGGATTAAGCTGGAGCTTGAGGGAATAGCCATACAAAAATGTTGTTTTAACACATCATCTGTTGGGTTTTTCTTTTTACTTCCCACCAAAAATGCCATTTTAGCCATAGTATAAGTGTTCGTGATAGGTTGTTGGTTTCAACAAATGGCATCTTCCAAAATTCTAGAGTTAAAACAAACTCGTAGATATTCACACTGGCCTGTTCCTGTGTTTTGGTTTTTCAAGTGAAAATTAGTTTGGTTTAAAAAAAAGTTAGTGGGTTTGGGTGTTGTTTTTTTTTAAACTGGAAAATAAAATAAAACAAAGCATTAGTGCTTCCTCATGAGTTTCTACTTTTGTATTTTCCTGTTTTCACGATGTTTTATTTTTCAGGTGGCTTTAGGAACAGAAGACTTTCCTGAGTGCTGGGAATTTTCATGGGGTGGAAAGATCTGTCTTATGCCTGGTCTATAGGTGGGTTTGGAGAACGTCAAGCCAAAAACTCGCTAAAGTCAGATGGAGCTTTCTGATGGTGCTAACGTTACCAGGAGTTCCATCTCCTCCAATCCAAGTGTCCTTGTGGTTGGGAAATTGCAATCTCGGTCTAAAATCTGCGTTGTCCGGCCCAGTTCCATATGGGAAGTGGCTTTGCCCACAGTGTACATAGACCAGCGTGTGGTTTCTCGGAGGAACCTGGGCTGCCTGAGTAAAGGCTCCTTGACAGCGAGCCTCAGGCCAACAGTGTTTTGCTCAGCGGCTGCTCAGCGAAGCTGCATCCTCAGTGGGCATCTGTGCTGGGGATGGAAAGTGTGGGCAACCCTTTGAGTCACCCGGCATAAATCTGATCGCACCACACTTCAATTATACGGCAACTCTATTTATAAGCTGCGTGGGTAAACAGTCCATGCAACTGCACAGTAATTGTACAGAGTTCCTACAGATGATAGAGCAATAATTAACTTAGTAATTGCATGTGCCGGAATAGCCCTGGAACTTCCACTGTGTTTTGGATGGCTGGCGTGGCTCTTGCTCGTTTTCTCATCTCCTGTTTGAGAGAAGAAAGGCTTCTGCTGCTTCAACAGATCAGGTTCAGAGCATCTCTCCTCTGTGGATGTTGCAGCTGCTTTATAGAAAGGGTAGCTCTTCAGCTTTCCCCCGTAACCAGGACTAAGGAAAGAAATTTCAAAGCAGGAACACGAGAGAGAAGTAAAAAAAAAAAAGGGGAGGGGGGAGCGGGGAGAAAAAGGCAAAAAAGACAAAAAGCCAATAAAAAAATATCTCAGACTCAGAGAGCCAAACCTTGGGAAACGCAAAGCTGGATTCGTGTCTGATAAACTGAGCAACTCCTTTTGGACGGGAGAAAAGAAATGCAGATGCTTTAGAACTGATGCCAACAAGCTCCTAATTTGGGGGAGGAAATTCAGTGTGTCACAATTCAGGTTCATTTCTATGAATCCATACAATGTGAGCGTGATGTAAATTAATCCATTCCCATTAATCTTCATGGAACTACGCCAGTTTTCTGATGCTGAGCTTCTGGACCTGTGTCTACCTCCAAGCGGAGGGAGCAGAAGACCTGGCTGCTGGACTGGACAAGCCGATGTTTGGCTTTGACTGTCCCCAACAGCAAAACCGAATACACTGATCTGCATTTAAATGCTGTTAGTGACGGAAGTGGTGCTCACAAAGAGATGAAAAAACCCTTGCAAAGTACAAATTGTTCTGCAGCGTCATCTTTTGGTGCTCCACAGGACCCAGAAGAGGAGGCCACATGTCCCAGCCGAGGAGTCCGGTCCCTACCTCCCAGGCAAGGTAGGACATGCATCCCCATGCGATGCCCACTGCTGCCCTCAGAGCCTGATGCTTCCATGCTGCCAGATGGAAGGGAAACCCCGCAGCCATGGGGTTTGCGGTTGGCGTAAGGTCAGCAGAAGACGAGTAGCATTGGCATTGTGAGCTTTCCTATGGAGCTCAGGTTTGTGGACAGCGGGCTGCTCTCGATTTCTCCCAGACCTTTGCTTCTGCCCCGCCTCCCAGATGAGCATTGCTTACACCTGCCCTAACCCAGGCAAGAGTTTTAAGGGTGCCCCATCCACCAGGAGGGGTGTTGTCTGGGGCAGGTAGGTGTACGGCACCCAGGTGGGGATGGTGTCCCCATGCAGGGTGGTGCGGAGGGGGCTAGTGGGCACACCTGGGCTCAGGTGGGTGCATGGCACGTGGGTGGATACATGCGTGTACGGGTACTGTGCTGGGCTAGATATCGGCAGTGCCTGTGGCTGGCAGCATGGGGGACACGGGCACTGCAGGGAGGGTGGTATCTGTGCCCGGTGATGCAGGTCTGTGTAGGCACAGTCCCCCCAGCCCCTCCTGGACTCTAATCTGCTTTGCTCATTAAAATACTGGGGAAAAGGGATTACTACAAGTAAAATAATGTCTCTTCCAGCCCCAACTCCACTGCTTCCCCACACCAGGAGACAGCAGGGCTGATGCCAGATGCCAGATGCTCTGGGGATCTTCCTCCGGAGTGAGTGCCAGGCTGGTCCCCACCAAGAAGCCCCCTTTTGCCAAACCTCTGTCACCAGTGTGCTTAGCAGAGAGTGCAAGGAGACCTACCAGGGCAAACGCTGTTAATCCTTGCGCTGCTGAGAGCACCTGCCCTGGCTCCTCCTCACCTGACAACAACACCTCGCCACGCTGTGCCAGCTGCCCAGAGAGTGATGCTGAAGCTGGTGGGAGGCTGTCAGCCTCCTCAGCTCAGGGGTGGCCTGGCTACCAGGTGCATGGCTTTGGGTTAGAGAAAGAAGGGAACAGAGAGCATCTGAGGCACAAGGTGGGTGAAGAAGTGACAGAGCAAAGCTTGAGCCACCCAACCCAGAGCCTCAATGCCCCTTAGGGCCTTGAGCCACTAAGCCTCAGTCTTAACTGTAATACCATCCTGCTTAAGAGCATGTGTGATATAGACTTCAAAATTAAAAACCAACCTTCATGTAAACAGGTCATGGCTCCAGGCTGGTTCCAGTGGCCGCATCGGCTCCCAGAGCCCTTAGCACTGAGATTACAGCCTTAGAGACTGCCACATACAGAACCTGCACGGTATCTGCTCCTGCTCCTTGGCCATAGGGAAGGGAAGGAGAGTGTCTGAAAGCTTCAAGACCCGTTTGGGAAGAAAACATTGGGATGTGCCCATGAGGCTGCCCAGGGAGAGGAGGAGAACGTGAGAAGATGCAACTGCCTTTCAAGTGCCATTCTTCAAGAAACATTGTGCAGCAGAGGCTGCTCCCGAAACCCCTCTTTTTCACCCAGGCCCTCTTTGCTCTGCCCTTCAGTCCTGCCTTGAATGGTGGTCCCACCTTATCATGCATCATTTACCAGGGCAGGGCAAAGGTGTCACGGGGCTGAAGATGAGCTTGGAGGAGGAGTGAAGCTTCCATCAGGACATCACGCATCCCAGGGAACCTGGTAGGGGGGGGCTTCCTAGGTGATTGTTATGCAGTGCCCACCCTTCCCACTCTGACTGCATCCAACTCTACTTCTACCCAGGCCCCTGCTTTTTCCCTCCTCTTCCAGGCAAGGGGAGGAGCTCCCACGAAACCACGTACTGCTTTTGTTCCCAGCAGCCAAGTGATACATCCTGCTATGTGGCCAGAGAAATTACTGCAGAAAAGCACCATGTGGCCAGCAAGATCCTGCCATGGGCAGGGGCTCTGCACTGAGCCGTGTGGGTAACCAGATCCCAGCAGGGTCTAGCTGCAGAGCTTGCCCCATGTCCACCCTGGCCAAGGAGCCAGCACTTGGCTTTGGGTCACGGCTCCATCTCTCTTGGTGGAGCAGGGCTTCTAGGAAGGGGGAACAATTGCTGAAGACAAGGGGAGGCCTTTTTCCCCTCTGGGGTCAAATGAAAGGGCAGCAAGAGCTGCATGGATCCGTGCACAGGAGCATCAGGAACACAGACGTAGCTTTCTGTATGGGGCCCTGCTCTAAGACTGAATTCACTCTGTGACTCCCAGAAAGCTACTTAATAGTTTTCTACCAGTTGTGCCTTCCCTCTCCCCTGCCCTGGGCTCTGAGCATCGGTAGGTGACGCATGTGAACAGGCTCTGGCTCGGGAAGGGCAACCCTGCAGCTCCTGCCTCTTCTGATGTCGATGCCTGTGGCTGCCCAACAAGGACAAAACTCCATGGGAACCTCTACACTCACCAACCTGCTTCTTCCCTGACTTGCGAAAGCAGGATTGAATTTAACCTAAGGAAGGAGACGAGCGAAGGGGAAGGGAGATGGAAGTGCCTTTTTAAATGTTCCTTTGCCGCTCGCCTCCACGTCCCATGGTGGTGTCTGGGCTGACGTCAATGCGGTGCCGTTGATTGGCACCAGCTGAGGGGCTGGCACATGATCCTCCCCTTTGGAGTGGCTCTGACGCGGGGCGGCGAAGGGCTCGTGCTGGGATATATTCCTGCCCGCACCGCACAGCGTGCTGCTGGCTCTCCGCAGCGAGGCGAGGAATGATCAGCCCCCAAGGAGCAGGAGGTCGGCAGAGCCTGTCCCGCAGAGCCCCCGCCTTCACCCCTCTCCCCGGGACAGGGTCTGCTGCCCAGCCCGCACTGTCCCTGCAGAGAGGAGGGGATGGAGGCGGCTGCTAAAGGGGCACCAGCAACACAAGCCTCACCTTGCGATGGACCCACAGCCTCGCACCTCGCTTGTGGCCGCTCGCTTGGAAGTGTTTGCGCCAGCTGCAATACAGCTGTGAGCTCTCGCTGCCTTCCACGCACTTCTCCTGGTGTTCTTCCCTTGGTGGAGGCTGCAGGACCAGATTAATGCATTTAACTGCAGATGCCTGGGCCCTACAAACACTGGGTTTCCAACACCACGTGGAGGTGACTGCCTTTGCATGCCAAAGCTTATTTTACTGCCTTACAGAGCAACGAAGACCAGAAAAACATTTCTAACTTGCACTTCGCTCCCACACACACTATTTATGTGTTAATGTAAACCTCCACTGGGTGGAAAGCATCCCTTTAAATGCTCCTGGGAAAGGTGATCCCAGCCCTTGAAATCGGGGCTAATCTGGGGGATGAAGGAACACTGCACATCAAGCCGCAAGAAGGAAAAGAGCTATACGCAGTCAGCAGCAGTCATCTTTACTACGGACCACAGGAGATCAGAAAAATAACCTTGTTAACAAGAGACCTAGTGGCTAACAAAATGTCATGCTATAGGACATACAAGAGAGGCCAAGTACAATCACCAGAACAAAACGGCAACCGAGGAGGAAAGGAAATCCCAGGGTGGTGTGCGGGGTGCTGCAGCACATGCCCTATAGCAAACCTCTAGTGGTGGTACCAACGCAGCTGTGTGCACATTGTGTGCGTGGGGCGGGCTGCGTGGGTTCCTTTTGCCTTTAAAACAAGTCAAAGGGTCTTCACCTCTTACACAACTCCAGTATCTCTAGCACAATTATTATTAAATTTTTTTTGGGGGGGAAAAATAATAATACCATTTTGTTCCAAGAACTATGTGCAAGAATTGTTTCTCCAGGTACAGTGAAAGGAGGGCAGATAGAAACACCCTTCTCTGTGCTGTCCTTGTGACTCGTGCCCTCTCCTCATTGACACCACAACCCTCCCCAGCAATCCTCTGTGGCTTTGCCTTCAGTGAATCCCAAACAAGGCTTTTCAGAAAAAGAAGAAAGGAAAAAAAAAAAAAGATATTGCTGCTTCTTCTTGTAATATTTTTCCTCTCTCTCTCTCCCCCCCTTTCCCCTTAAAAATGTTTACTTTCAAAAATTCCATTCCTGCAGAGATTCCTCCCAAGCTCTGAGGTCTCCGCACTCCACCCTCCTCTTCTGCAGTCAGAAAAACTGAGTCTCGATGTCTCTTTGGTTAAAAAAAAAAAAAAAAAAAAAGAACACAAACAAATAACACACAGCCCAGTATGATCCCATTCCACCCCGCAGATGCCTGATGAGAGGGTGTCTGTGGAAGAAGGAAGCATCAGAGACGAGCTGTCTGCTCTCTGGAAGCTGAGGTCCCTGTGCCGTCCGTCCGGCTCTCCTCCTCTCATACGGTGGTCGCCGGCCCGTACTGGAGCACCAGAGGGGACGTCTCCTTGATCCGGACATAGAACCGTCCCTCAGGCTGGGTCGTTTGTAGGGACAGAGGCAAGAAGTCATCAGGAAGCCACCGCTCGCTCTCGTCGGAGGCGAACACCAGTCCAAAGTGCTCCAGCTGCTCCTCACCGTAGCAGAAGGCGGCCGAGCCCCCCAGCACACTGCGGGAGACATTGTTCATCTCGAGCACCACCAGCTTCACCACCTCCCCAGCGGACGTCTGGCTGGTGATGTGCAACTGCAGAAAGAGAAAGGTGGGAGAGATGGATGGTAAGGGGGAGGAACCAGGAGGGACCAGGGCTGGAGGCAGTATGTGACATGTCCTACAGTGGTGATCATTAGGATGGAAGAACAGCCACCCCAGTGCTGCCTGGTGAGCAAGCAGCAGTGTGGCATGGAGCCATGGGCACACTGTGCCCAGGGACGCCCGGTGTGCTGGGGCCCGAACTCAGGCACTGCTTTCTTGCCTCCACTGCACCCTCTGAGTCCTCACAGCTCCACTGTTGCACGTGTCACCTATGGCCCGCCCGCTCTGCTCAGGCTGCCCCACCATCCTATTACCGCCCGCCGGAGAGGGATAGTCCCAGCCCTGCTCCTGGCACCATGGAGGGATCTGCGTAAAGTCCCTCTCGTGACCAGGATCCAGACCATCAGACCAGCTGTACCACAATGGCTCTGCCAAATGAGCGCTGCTGAGCTGACGCCTCTTTGGGAAGCGGCGCTAAATTTTATCTCATTCACAAGCTCAGGGTTCTCCCACCAACAGCTACCCTCACCCTCCCTCTCTGCTTCCTTGGGGACTGCCCTCTGAATCCCAAATATGGCTGAGAAAAAGAACTCATCTGGGCTCTGGCTGCTAACGACCATTGGGAGCCCGCTACTTGACTTCAAAGGCCCTAAAGCAGGACATCCATCCTCGCCCAGGCAAGGCGACAGTTTCCTTTGGCACATCCCTAGGAGCCTGCGGAGCGCCGCGAGCAGTGCCCTGGCAGGGTGGTCCGAGCCCTCGGCCCACGTGAACCCTGATGGCTCCAAACAATCGTCGCAGGGCTCAGCTGATTTACGCCAGCCGAGGAGCCTTTCCTTTGAACTCAGCTTTCTTCGAGAAGAACATCGTAAAACGTTTTCAAGCAGGCATGTCCAGAGCCTTGCAACTTCAAAAGCCACGTGGGCAGCCCGCCAGGAACCCAAGGGCTGCACTTCAGTTGCATAGAAATCTATGGTAATTTCTCAAATGGAAAATAAATACCGCGGGTCAGATTCCCCTCCGCTTCTAACGTCCCTGCTGGGTGCGGAGAAACTAGCTATCAAAACTCCCCAGCAATAAAACCCATTGGCCCACTGGATCTGTCCTTCTTCTGCCATTTTATGGACAGGTTGCACTCGAGCTGCTCCATCAGCCTCTGCTCTGGGCACTGGGGAATGCTGGAAGGGAAATTTCAACAGGGGAAGGAGCTTCATGGCTGGGAGCAAAGGAGGTGGCAGAGCTGGTGGGGGACCTTCCTGAGATGTGTGCCCTGGGGACCTCCTCCATGGGCATCCCACCCGGAGCAGGTGAGGGTGGTCAGAGCTGGGGGGTCAGCTCTCAGCAGCAAAGCCCTCGCGGAGAAGAACCAGGTCGCACAGAGGCTCCAGCAGACCACAATGCCTGCTGCAAGGCGGCAGCTCTGCCTGCTCCCCTCCACGGGCTGGAGACGAGCGGCTCCTGCTCTCCCTTCCCCACAGGCACACGGAGGGGATCACAGACCCCGGGGAGGGGAGGCTGTGGGAGGGACAGGGACAGGGAAGGGGAGGTGATGGCTGGATTTTGGTTGGGGGGCTGATGTGTTTGAACACCAGGACATGGCGAGTGAAGCCCATCGATGTGACCTTTGCTCACTGCCTGCCCATGCTGGGTGCCACTAACCTACTGTCAGCCGCTGAACCACAGACTGAGAACTGAACCACGGCTCCACTGCCTTGTCCTTCAAAAATACCCTGCCCGTGGCCCTGGCTCACCCCCTCCATAGCAGTGGCTACCGCTCCTGCAGAGCCATGTGCCCCATCCTGCACTCCTGGGGGCCTCATCACTGCTGCAGGGACGAAGGGACACAGGGCAGGAGTGCTGCGGGTCTCCAGGGGACCTCACTCCTGGGACGGTGGAGGATGGAGAGGGCAGTGCCAGGTGAGGGGCTCGCGAGCCATACCACTGCCTGCCTCCCCATCTTGCCAGCCCTTTCCATCTGGGCACGGCTGCCCTCGGCAGGCTCCGGTACCTTGACACTGGTCTCTTTGGAGAGTCCGGTTTCGTACTGAGGGCAGACCCGCAAGGTGACAGAGCCCGGCTTCTTCCCTCGGTCGTCCAAGCAGCCGGGCTGCTCCAGCTGCTCCTGGAAGCTCTGAGTCCACTCGGCCGAGCGTGTTCGGAAGACGGGCTCAGAGCCCTGCCCGCCCCGGCCATGCTCAGGGCTGGATGTCGAGCCAGTCCCCAACCTGAGCTGGCCACAGTGGCCCGTGGTCCTGCCCTCCGTTGGGGAGCTGTCGACGGAGCCGGGACAGGACTTTCTGGCTGCCTGGCAGAGCGGTTTGGGGAAGTCCAGGCTGCTGGTTCGAACACAGTACGCCTGACGCTTCTCTGTGATGCGCAGCAGCTCGATCTGCCGGCTGGGCAGGACAAAGTCACTGTCGTAGAGCTCAGGGGGTGGCCGGGGCTCCTCCGGTGGTGGTGGCGGCAGTGGTGGGGTCTTGAGCTCGTGGGTCTGCAGGACGTCCGGGGCACTGTCCCGCAGGGTGCGGGCAGCTCTCCTGCTGCAGCACTCGAGCCCTGAGGAGGAGTACACCAGGTCCAGCTCCTTCGGGCTCTGCGCCCTGCTGGAGTCGTAGTCGCTGTCGGTGGCCAGGAACACCTCTGAGGAGCCCTCCTCGTCTGACAGCCCGTGTGAATCTGCGAGGGACGTAAGAGAAGCAAAGAGGGGCTCAGCCTTGCTGTTGGCAACCCCGGCTGAGGGTTTGCACCAGATTGAGTCCAAGGAAGCCCCTGAGCGTTTACCCCCTTGCCGTACACCCATGCTGTGCTTGCCAAGGCACAGTCAGAGCAGGTCCTGCCCCAACCGAGACCTACTGCCCTGCCTATACTCCCCACGCTGGTCCTGCCTGCACCCTCTGCCAGCCAGAGCCGCGGTCCCGGCCCCCTCGAGCACAGGCAGCCCCCTGAGCCCACCAGGCAGGAGCTTTACAATGGCAGGTCCTTACTGGAGTTGAGCTTATGGCTGGTCTCTGGTGAGGGCGCTGGGGAGGGCAGGTAGTCGAGGTGGGACGAGGTGGATCGAGTTTTCTCCTTCATGGCACTGCCGGCCTCGCTGAGGAAGCCACTGAGAGACAACCCGCAGGAGGGCTGCTTGTACCGGGCGTGTTGCAGGGCATCCATAATCCAGCGCATCTCACGCCAGATCTCCTCCATTTGCTGCCAAAATAGGAAATGAAGGATTCCTTTCAAAAAGCAAACAACAGCAACAAAAAAGCCCCACAGCAAAGCACAGGCTCTCCCCACACACCTTTCCCAAGGGGTCAAAGCTTCGGGGCAATTCCCAAGTCAGGAAATCCCAAGAAAGTGCTCATGGGTGGGAAGATGCTGCTTTGACCACCAGCAACTGCCAGATCAGCAGGACTGGCGTGCTGGGAAAGGGGGTACTGTGGGGTGCTCCTTCACATGTCCATCCCAAAATGCACTTCCAGGCCCTTTTCTAGCAAGGTGGGGACCCACAGAGCAGGAGCCTCCAGCTCTCTAATCAGGGTTTTTAATGTGATCATTGCAGTAAGATGTTGCTAGATGATGCCCATCTGCCACGTCAGAGAAACCCCACGAGGTTACACCACTGAACAGCCCTGGTGGAGATGTTCCTGCAGGTCCTCCAGGGCATGACTGTCCTGGCCACATCCCGTGGCCACCGTTGAGCCTGGCTCCCTCCCAGCGCACTCCTGCTCCGTGTACCTGGATGTAGTCCTGAACCTGCTGGTGCCTCTGCTTGGCGGTGGAGAGCTCAGCGTCAGAGAAGGCCTCCCTGAGGCTCTGCTGAGAGAGGAGCGACTCCAGCTCCAGGAGGGCAGACACTTGGCAGTACTGTGTGATGAACTCCCGGTCGTATGTGAAGAAGTGAACTGGGAGGGGAAAAAAAGAGAGGGAGGAATGAAAAATATCAGGTCCTTCGCTGTGGATGCCCTATGGGCTCCTCCCCACTCACCCAACACAGGGAGGAGGCAACGCTCTCCTTTGGCCTACCTGGACAGCCCTCAGCATCCTCCTCCATCCCTCCTCTCCTGGGGAAGATGAGGGAGCTCCAGCCCGTCCCACCACCCGCCCCGGCTCTCGGGAGCTATCAGATGGCAAGGAGACCAGCAAGGATGACTGTTGGCATTCCCCCTCCTCACCTAGCTCGAAGATCTGCAGTGGTAGCATGAGAAAGCCAGAGCAAGGGGTGTAGGGGTTGTTCTGGCCCGGAGCAGTGCAGACATCGTCCGATGGAGGCAGCAGCAGTAGGAAGGAGACCTGGCCCCCAAAGTCCAGCACCTCTTGGCTGTACAGACGGAAATCTTTGGCCTGCAAGAAGACATTGGAGGTAACAGCTGCAAACATCACCTGGTGAGCCTTCCACCAAGTCCTCATCCATAGAGGAGTCCTCAGGGATCATCTGCAGCTGGGGGACATTGCCATTTCAGCACACAGCCAGGGGCTCCTTGCTTGTGGCATAACCTGCACACCTCCCTTTCTCTCCTATTTCTCCTAAAAGTTTCTAAACTACTGCTCAAAGTCACTATGACAGGCTCTCAGAGAAGTGCCACCACCTGCCCTGCTCAGAGAGGTGCCCTCACAGCAGCCTGGCCAGAAGCACATGCCTGGCACTGGGGCTGGTGGGCACCTACTCAGCGAATACTCAGCATGGTGGAGGAGGGATTTTTCCCCATGCAGTCTGGCCCAGGAGGCTGCAGCTCCACCCCACGGCTGGCCAGGGACCATCCTGCTTTGGAGGCGCAGAGCTGGGCTGGTCTTGTGCTGCAAGGGCTGAACCCAGGACCACAACACATGGCAGGCAACAATGCAAACCCAGATTCACCATCCTTGCTTCAGAGGTACACGTGAGGGTAAGACAAACATCTCCTGTGGACACTGTCCCTGGGCAGGCATATGTTTCAGATGCTGGTTGTCCACCACTTGCCTTCTATTTGCACGGGACCAAAATCTGATTGATGCTTCAGGTCCCCAAAGTGGGGCCAGGGGCTGTGGTACCCTGCCTGCTGCTGTGACCAGTACAGTGCTGCATGGCTCCTTCCCCTTCCTCCTCCCCAGAACTCGGCACCTGCCTGTACCTCTTGCAATGGGATGTTGACCAGGGTCATCAGCTCCTTGATGGCCACCTGGAGCTCCTGAAACAAGTGGTTCTGGGTGGTCTCAGCCTCTGGCTCTGCAGGAACAGGTTCCTCCACGCTGGCCATCTTCTGCAGCCATTCCCACTCCTCCCTGGAGAAAGGCAGAGATGGACATGTGCAGCTCGTGGTGGACCTGAATACGCAATTGCTACAAGAGCTGTGTTTGCTTGGCTGTTCCCCCCAGACAGTGCAGCACCCCGGGGGACGTGGGAGCTGCGGAGGTAGAGAGGGACCTTGGTTTGCCCCAGCTCCAGGCTGCATTGCATGGCAGGCAGTGGGGCTGAGAGGGAATATTATGCTGCTGCCAGGAGCCCAAGAGCAGAAGAGCATCCATTCAGGTGCTCTCAGGCTGGATGGGACAGAGGAACATGGGCTGTCTCAGGTGAGCTGCCCTGCAAGCCCCACCTGGAGATGTTGGGGTTGGAGCGAATCTTGACGTGGCACAGGATGTTGGGGAGCTGCTCCGGCACCAGCACTCGGATCTGATCCACGGCGCTGCAGAGCTTCAAGTAGCCCAGGTAGAGGCCCGGGGAGAGGGCATGGCTGCTCCGCTGGTGGTAAGCCAGCTTGTCCTGAGGAGAAAGGCACCACTGGATTGGGCAAGCCCTCGCAGCGGGGCTCTCTCCTGCCCCCATGTCGGGTGCCATGGCACAGCCGGCAGAAGGGAAGCAGCAGAGCAGGTACAATCCAATAAATCCGGCATCAGCCTGACGCCTCCTCTCAAAGCAACAGGGATTTTACAGGCTGGCTGGGCTCTGCTCCCCTTCTGCCTGCAGCTGGGACCAAACCCTCTGTAGCCCAGTGTCCTGGTTTGAGGTAAAACAGAACCAATTTTCTGATTTGTAATTTTACTTTTTAGCTGGGCCTCTTCTAACTGACTAAAGTCTGAAATTAACAGCATGTTGTTCAGAAACTGTTCGCTCTCAGAGTGATAAGACCTTCGCTTTTTGCCCGTTAA
>VWZL01002954.1:196769-412609 GCA_013396915.1 Stercorarius parasiticus | reverse complement strand
TATTATTATTATTTACTATTTTCTTATTTATTATTATTTTCATTAAAGTAGTTTAGTTCTTTTTCTAAACTTTTAAATCTCTTTATCTCTTCCTCTCCTCTCTGAGGAGAGAGGGAGGGGAGGGCCATCTGTCATTTCGATTGGCTAATACGGCCAAAACCACGACACCCAGGCTCTGCCGTGGCCATTCCAGCCTGACGAGGAGTAGGGAGCGCTGGTGGTCCCGCAATGGAGACCCCTGCAATCCCCTGCCGCGATGGCATGGGCGCAGCACCTGGACGGAGATCAGCAGCATGTCCAGAGCAGTGGGCTCCTCCGGAGAGGACACGGACTTGCGGCTGGTCTGCAACTTGCAGATGGGAACCCAGCGGACGCTCTCAAAGGTCTGGTTGGTCTTCACTTCCTTCAGCGTGACGATGAGGATGTTGCCCTGTTTGTCTTTGACGGGCTCAAAGAAGACCTGCCCCAGGTCCTGGATGCCCAGCAGCCCCTGTGTGACCGGATAGGAGGACAGGAGAAAGCAGTGGATCAGGGGCCATCCTCGAGGCACAGTGCTCTGCTGGTCTGGGCAGCAGGGACATGGCTGGGGGTCTTCCCTCTGCCAGCTGGAAACCAGCCTGCCCAGCAAAGCACCCACTGACAGCCCCCAGCCCTCCTGCAGGAGACTGCCACAAAGCCTGACACCCCATTGCCCCACGACCAGCGTCCTGCCAGGGAGGACAAGGCAAGGGCACCCAGTCCTGCCGCTGACCAAGATGTGGGCAGGACTGGCACAGCCTGGCGTTTTCCTGGACGTGGCACATCCGTTTGCTGCTCCCAAGGGAGCCCGGTTCCTGAAAAAGCGCTCTCTCTCCCCCTATGCCCACCCTCACCTGCATTTGCGAGATGGCCAGCAGCATCTTGAAGCGTGTCTGCAGGATGCAGGAGCAGGACGACTGGGAGACGGTGACACACTGCCGCAGCCACAGGATCTCATCCCACATGCACGACACCTGCAGCACACCAAAGGGCCGTCACCATTGGCCACCACTGCCTGCAGCTGGTTCACACAAAGGTGTTTTTTGGAAATCCATTTCCCTTTCTGTTTGAGCTGGGTTAGGAACGTGCCTGGGCACATATCACCTCTCAGCAGGGGTGTGATTTCCTGTGCCACAGGCACCCCGAGATGCCTTCAGGCACCCGAGGGAAGCACCATGCCATGTCCACTGGGCTATCTGTCTTCATCTAGGACCGAGACCTTCTTAAGTTTGAGTAGAGTCATAGAATCACAGAATCATAGAATCGTCTATGTTGGAAAGGACCTTTAAGATCATTGAGTCCAACCATCAATCTAACACTGCCAAACCCACCACTAACCCATGCCCCTCAGCACCACGTCTGCCCGTCTTTTAAATATCTCCAGGGATGGCAAATCCACCACTTCCCTGGGCAGCCTGTTCCAATGTTTGATAACCCTTTTGGTGAAGAAAATTTTTCTAATATCCAATCTAAACCTCCCCTCACGTAACTTAAGGCCATTTCCTCTTATCCTATGGAAGACAGCCAAGAGAAGCAGAGAGAAAACAGCTTTCTCCCTCACTAGATAAGAACCAGCCAGCAAAAGATATTGGCCATGAGCTGCCCACTTGTCACTACTGACAGCGGAGGATCGGGCAGCAGCACGCTGCACATCCTGCTCTGTACAATAGAGGCAGACCTGCCATGGCAGGATGCTGCGCTGAAGCAGTCAAACAACTGAGAAGCTGCTGGCATCCCTTCGGCACCTGTCACGGCACGCAGCCTGCCCAGCACTGCGCCGGTCCATCGCCCACCTTTGGGCTTCCAGGACTGGGGTAGAAATGCCATTCCCTGGCAGTTTCTCCGACCATGCCGAATCCCGGCCAGCGGCAAGCCTGCGGGCTGCCTGTGTTGTCAAGCCCCAGCGCCTGGGGCGGAGGGGAGCCACTGCCAGCCGAAGGCAGCGGCAGTGGACGATGCCCACTTGGCTCAGCCCAGCACTCCTGGGCTGCCACCGGCTCTTGGCATTGCTCTGTCCCGTGGAACATACGTGGGCAGTGGCACAGTGGAGGTCCTGGAGGCAATGGCAGGAAGCCCAGGAGCTGCCAGATGTTGTGTCATCTGGTGCGTGTAGCTGGGCTAGCTCATGCTCCCTCGGTGCACGTGGGGTGTCCCCTGGTGCTGGTCCCAGCCCCAGCGAGAGCCCCACAGCGCCCCATGCACAACGGGCACTGCTGCCTGTGGGGGCAGCACTGGAAAGGGTGCTGCAATGTAGGTGCTCTGCAGATCGTGGTGGCCATCATCTCAGTAGCGTCTGGGGTGATGGCCAGGCAGAAGTGCATCAGGAGACACACTGCTGCCATGTCCCAGTGTACAGCACAGGGTCCCTGGGCCACCCACCTTGGTGAACCAGAGAAAATCCTGCATGAGCAGGCAGGAGTAGGTGTCATCAATCTCCACCACAGGGATCTGGTCTTCGTGGGTCACCAGGATGTTGTCATCTTTGTAGAAGATGGCTGTCAGGTAGAGGCCCCTGCATGGGAGGGAAGACAGACTTCAGTGTCACCTCCATCTTCCAGCTTCATTTCCCAAAGGGTCTCTCTCCTGAGGGCAGAGGAGATGCTCTGCCCCAGGTCTCAGCTCCGCTCCAACAGCCCATGGCAGAAGAGGCACATGGCAGGTACAGGAGCAGGAACAGGAACCCAACACTGCCAGCAAGGCGAGCCTGGCCGATGCCATGGCTGATGCCCCGGCCAGCACAAGGGAGAGCGATGGGACCAGGCTTGTGCAGGAGACACACTGGGGTGCCTGAAGGCCAAGCGTGAAGGTGGGTGGTGGGAAGGTGGTGGGGTCTAGAGGAGGGTGGGGTGTTGGATGATGCTTGGAGATGGCGCAGGGATCTGGGTACAGGGGCAGCTTGGCCAGTCCAAATAGAAACACCAAGGAGAATTGTTTGATTTCTGGGCAATAGGACCCACCCCCACTGACACCATCAGCTCACTCCAGGCAAGCACCCACCTCTGAGCACCCCCAGCACCGGGCTTGGGCATGCAGCCCCCGGCCATGCCCAGGACGGGCAGCCCTACATCCCCGTCAGTAGACGAGCTCTCCACCACCCCCGCGCACCGGCCTCTCACCGCTTCAGTGTCTTGAGAAACTTGCTGCCGGGGTGGAAGAGGTGCTTGAGGCTCTTGGAGACCGAGTGCTTCCTGCTCTGGGGCTGGTTCTTGCAGGGCTCTGGGGAGCAGAGAGCAGAGGATGCTGCAGCAGGAGACGAAGGGCCGCAGCAGCAGCCTGTGTCACAGCATGCTGACCCAGTGGGAAGGCTCTGACAAGGTCTCCCCTCTCTGAGTGATCTCCCTGCTATGCTCATCCATGGGACAGACCTACTCCTGGTGCCAGCCCAGCCCCCAGCTCATGCCACAGCCCTGGGGGGCCCGGCTGGATCCCTCACCCCAGCCTCCCCACAGCGCCGTGCCGTTGCACTCACCATGGCAAACGCAGTGCTGGTGGACGGTCTTCACCTGCCCCAGCAGATGGTCGAGAGCTTCAGCTTGTCCCCGTCGCCGAGGAGCCCGGCCATCGTACTCTCGCCAGTCTGCGGGGCACAGACCAGCATCACCCCCAGCACTTACCCTTCGGCCTGCGAGAAGGCGGGCTTCCCGTCCCCTCCCCTCCATGGCAGGTCACCTCCTGGCACCCCACTTATGTGTCCCACAGACAAGGCATGGCACGTCTTGGCACGGCAGCAGACATGGGTGTTGGGCACCTCTGGGTGGGCTGGGCTTTGGGAGATCCCTGGTTTTGCACCCCTCTTCCCAGGAGCACCCTGGCTCTGCACAGCACCCCATGGCCACCAGCCACCCTCCAGCATGGCAGAGGGAAAGAACAAGGTCTCGTCTGTTGCTGCCACACTTCACCGGCCTTAAAAAATAAAATTCTTTCCAGTGTCTTCCTCCAGGTCTTCCCCAGAGCTGCAGCTTCCTCCGGGTGAGTGCTGAGAGCTGGGCTCACCTCGGCAAACACATAAATAAGCTCTCCTGCCAGTTCCACCCGCTGCGAGATGGCAGCAGGACCAGGAGTGGGACCCGGGACCCGCCACCGCTTCTACATTAGCTTTACATTAACTGCTTTAAACACCCCATGTCCTGCCTGCTGCTGTTTTCCATGGAAAGTTCAGCTCTGTTAACTTTGGCTGGAGCTCACCACTATTTTTAGGAGCTTTAAAAACACCCAGGGAGGTGCCTGACTATATTCTGCTGGGCCAGGGAGGGATCTTTACTGAAGGGAGAAATATTACTGGAGAGAAAAATAAATAAAACCCACTCATGTCTGATTCGCTTCAGCCGTGCTCTGTATTGATGCCGCTGGATCTCGGTCACAGGGAATGTGAGCTGTGCAGGATCGCAAGGGGGCTTTAAAGTGGGTACAAACATGACAACACCCGCTGCCAGGACAGAGTAAAGCCACGGCAATGCAGTGCACGCGTAGGCTTGCTATATGCATTCATATACATGCAAATGTATTTTTGCATCTTTCCCTACCAGTGCTATAGCGCTCGTGTACCTGCAGCTAGAGCTACGCATGGTGCCTGTGCCTCTCTGGCTCCACCTCCTCCACCCGTACGCGGTGCATTCACTGCTCACACGCAGCAGCATGCCCAGTCCCTCGCTGCCTGCAAGCGCGGTGGCAGGGGTGCGTGCCCGCCGCCCTGCTGCTGCTCTTTGGGACAGGCTCAGCCTCCCCGGTGCACGTGGGGCTGCTCCTCATACCGCCCACGGTGCTGGTCCCGTGGGAACACTGTGCGTTGCTGCAGTGGAGACCCAGCTGGGGACTGGCGGCGAGGGGCAGTGGCCACCTCGGAGCCTGCTCAGCCCTGAACTTCACCCTTTGGGGTTGCTCCTTCCAGTTCGGTCCTCCTGGCCTGTCTCCTCCAGCGCCTTGGGGCACCTTGTGTGACATTAGGTGGCTTTTCCCCGCTGCTTGCCCTGGTGCCAGCATGGGGAGGTGAGTGCTGACAGCTCAGGGCTGGTCTCTGGTGGGGCTCGTGACCCCCATCCCAGCTCGGTGCCAGGGAATGCAGGTTCCCGGGGCTGGGCTGGATGGGCAAGAGCATGCGGTGGCACAGGGAGGGCTCCAGCCCCACTGCTATCCAGGACCCCCTGCCACCCAGGACCAGGATGGCTCTGAGCCCTGGGGGGGGCACCTCCAGGGGCTGAGCTGGGGCATCCCACCATGTCACCCCTCAGCATGTGCCAGTGGTGGTTTTGCACAAGCTTGGCCCCTCTGGGGCAGATGTCATTGAGGGGGTAAGGACTGACGCCTCCCAAAAGCTGCCCCGCGCTAAATTACAAACCTCTGCTAAAAAACACAGGGATGTTTTTCCTTCCTGCAGAGGAGATGGCTGCGTTACTTTCCTTTTAACTAAGAAAGCAAAACAGCCTCTCTCCTAGCTTTCTCCTTAGGATGAGCAGATGCAGGTGGCCTAAAACGGCTCAGCCTTTACCAGTCAATGAGGAGAATTTCAGGTTGAAAAGTAAGTGTGTGGCAAAGCTCCTGTCGGCTGGAGGCAGCATCCCAGACCCCCGGGCACAGCCTCCCTGCCTGACCCGAGACCCCAAATGCTGCCTCTGGAGCACTAGACTCCATCCCAGCAGTGAAAGGGACCCCAGGACGGCACAGGGAGCTGCCACCTCCCCCGTCCATCCCACAGCCAGTGCCAGCTCACGCCACATTCCCAGGGGTACTTACTGGAAGGGATGGCAAAAGCGGGCACGGAGGCTTGCGGGGGACCCCAGCCCTTCATGTTGTAGGCGGACACCTGGACATAGTAAGCTGTGCCCTGTGAGGAGGGAAGCCACACTCAGCCCACCAGCACCTCTCCTGGCTCGGCGTGTGAGGGAAGATTCCCCCCACCCCAGCCCAGTACACCAGTACACCACGAGGAGTAGTAAACTGGGAGCCCACAGCCCGGGTCACCGGCTCTGACCTCCCCCAGCTGTACAAAGCTCTTGTTATCAGACACCAGAGAATCCCCACAGGCAGGGTGGGTGGTTTTGGGGGAAAGCAGAGGAAAGATAGGACACTGTGAATGCCCTTTGACGGGAGATGCTCCGGCCCCAAAGACACGGGGCTTCCGCAGCCTGGAGGGTCAGGGTGCTGCCTTCCCACTGGGACGTGTAAGGATCCAGCCCCTGGAGATAGGGAGCTGGTGCAATGCTGTTGAGGGGCTTGCGGCATGGCGACAGTGATTAAAGGCCTCTGATTAAAGCCCAGTCAAGCTGCCAGATGTTGCAAGGCCTCCAGGCACTCATGAAGGTGGACAGGAGCCTGCGAAGCAGCTCTGAAAGCATGATTGATGGGCTCGGGCCAACTCCTTGCAGTGGCGCTGCTCTGGGCTCCGCTCGAGCCCTGTCCTGCTGTGGACCAGGGCAGCTCTCCCGCCCTGACAGTGGCTCCGGGACTCTGGCACCACTGCCTGGGCTAAGCCCCTCCAGCCGCATCGAGGGCTTTCCCTGCTCCTCGAGCCGGTGGTCCCTGCCTGCTTGCCCCAGCGCTGCGGTGCTGCACGCCCCTGGTAAGGGTGACCCCATCCGTCTCCCCGTGTTCCTACCCAAGCTCCATCCTGTCACAGTCCCCATCCTGCCCTATGTCTCTCCTGCCAGTCCAATGCGAGCTGGGGACAGGACGGCAGCCCCCGGGGAGGGGACAGCTGACAGGCAGCATGGCCCCTGTGGTTCTCAGGAAGATAAAACAGCAGGGAGCCCCGGCCCCAACCGGCCCGTGACCTTGTCAAGCTCCCAGAGAAGGAGACAGGGCTGGTCCCCCCTCTCCAATGAGCAATGGGGACAGCGCAGGAGGTCGGTCTGTGCAGGTGGCAGAGGAACGAGCCACTGATTTATTGCCCAGGAGGAGCACGGGCGGAGACGGGAGTGGGGTGGGGGACAGAGGATAAATCAGGCACTTGGTGAATGGACCCATTCTGCCTTTCACCCCAGCGTCCCCAGGCATCCCGCGCAGGGGGTTTCCCCACCACCAGGGCGGCCGTGGCCGTGCAGGGACAGACAGATTCCTCTCCCTGCCTCACGCTCTTAGCTCTGCCCACAGGCTGTGCTGAACACCAACGTGGCACAGTCCTGTTCCTCCTGCTTGAAATGATGCCCCATCCCCTCCCTGCATCAGCTGCAACTCCACGGGCTGCACCATGGCCAGCAGCTTTTCCCGGCCGTGGGGTCTCACCCCCGCAGCCCAGACCCCCATGGGACACCCCGAATGCTCACCGACACCAGCCCCCGGATGGTGAAGTGCAGGTTCTTCAGCTTGTCGATGACGGCCTCCCCCAGTGGCGGTGAGAAGGTGGGGGAGCAGCTCCACTCCACTGAAAGGAGAGAGACCCCAAGTTACTGCATGGCCCCGAAAAGGGGACAGGCTACCAGGGCTAGCTGCAGGGTGTCAGGGCCAGCAGCTGCAGGGGACCGTGGGCAGCACCAGAGGGAAGGCAGGGGAGGGGGGGGACAGCATGGCAAGCTGTGGTCCTCCTCAACGAGCCACGTCAGACAGGGTCAGCACCCTCAAACGATGGGTCAGGAGCTGGGAATGGAGAAAATTCTCCCAGCAGCCAAAACATCGTGTTTAAATGGGTGAGGGGTGCAGAAGCAGCAGGACGGCAAAGCCCCACAGCGTGCAGGGGCAAACAAGCCCCTGCTTGTTGGGGGGCACACAAGCGGCCCCCTGAGTTTTGCCTTGCTGCAGGAGGCTGGTTTGGTCTGGCTCCCACCGTCTGGGTGGCAGCCGGGTGGCATCACAGTGTGCAGCCCTGGCGCCTCCACGCTCAAGCACACAGGTGGCTCGTCAGGGGCTCAGCAGCACTGCCAATGCCCCTGGCACCCCAGCATGGCATGCATGTGGTGACCACCCCAGCACATCCCCCTGGCACACCTGAGGTGCTTGCCATGGCTGCGTGTCCCCCTGCACTGCTCTGGGGACCCTGGTACTTACCTTTGTACTTGGTGACAACGGCAGAGTTAACGCTCAGGGGCTCCCAGAAGGTCACCTGCACCGAGGAGCTGCTGGCCACGGAGAGGTGGACATTGGTGGGTGCGTCTGGCACTCCTGGGGACAGAGAGTGCAGGGACCACTACAGTGAGGACAGTCACTCCGAACCCCTCAGTGTCCCTCCTGGGTCTCCCCCCGCATCCTGGGCCACATTCCTGGAGTGCTCACCCCCTCTGCACCCATACAGCGAGCTCTGGCTACAAGGTGCGGTGATCCTCTGATGGGCGCTGGTGCGGCCTGATGCCTGGATCATGCACAGCCCTGCTCCTTCCCCCAGCGCGGGGGCTGCCCCCCAGCCTCCCCAAGCCCTCCTGCGGGCACTCACGGGCATGCTCAAACCCTGCCTTCATGCGCTTGTAAAGCCGGTATCGCCACTCCCAGGCCTTGAGCTGCTTCTCCTTCTCGGAGCAGTCGGCGTTGGGCGCCTCGTTCACCACCTGCGCCGTCAGCTCGTTGACGCGCTGCTCCGCTTCCCGCACCAGCGTGGAGAGGTGCAGTGAGCGGCTCTCCAGGCTCACAACTGCGGGGAGGGTGGGCATGGCCGTGGGTCCCAGGAGAGGAGCAAGGAGGAGGGAAGAGAAGGTGGTCAGGGCACGTCCAGGCTCTGCTGGCACCAAGTCCCACATCGAGACCCCATCCTCCCCTCTGTGTCCTGCTCCTGGGCTCCACTATAGTACATGGCTCCACTCAAGCCGCTGCTACAGCCTGCACCAGTTTCCCAGAGCCCAGTAACCACCTCCTCACCCAGACCCCGCTGACTGAGGTGGCCTGCTCCACCAGGCTGGAGACCCAGGTGGTGGTCACGGGACGGCTCTCCCACACCAACTCACAGTGTGGGCTTTCCTTTGCTCCCGCCTGCAGCAGGGCCCTGGCGATGGGAGCGTTGTTGGTCATGATGGCGATGTCCAGGGGCAACAGCCCCTCGCTGTTGGGGGTGTTGAGGTCCAGTTCCTCAGGGCTGTACTGCTTCAGCAGCTCCTGGACCCTGTCTAGGTCCTGCAGCTCCACGGCCTCAAAGAGGGCAGCATTGCTCTGGAACTGGGTGGAAGGAGAAATGCAAGTCAGTTGAGCATGGGGCACCCTCCTCTACCCCACCCAACACCCCAGCCCTTCACCAGCACCCCACAAACCCAAACAAGGCGGGCTGCCCTGGTCCCAGGAGCTCAGGAGCATCAGCTTTTTGCAGACACAACCAGATGATGCTGACCAAACACCCAGACAAGCTCCAGCTGAACGTCCTCCAGGGCAGTTTCACTTAAGGTGCTCCTGGGCTTCCACCCAGGTGGCAGCATCACCCACACATGGACCCTCCAGCCCCATCTTCCCAGCCATGGCAGCACTGGATGGAGCCAGCAGGCACTGACCAGGTAGGACTTGCGGAGCTTCTCCTTCTCACCCCGTCCTGCCAGGCTGCCCTCATCGAAGGACGTGTAGTTGACACGGAATTTCCCAGAGAGGTTTCGGTAGAGCCTCTTGGCCGCGTTGGGCGAGGAAGGGCCCGGCGGCTTCCTGGCCTGTGCCAGCTGCAGGTCCCGCATCTGCTGCGTCATTTTAGGGGAGGATGACCTGGGAGAGGGCAAGAAGGTGTGGGGAAAAAAGGCATGTGAGGACTTGCCAGAAAGGCAGAGGCACATCTGCAGCGTTGGGACCAAGGCACGATCCAGGAAAGACAGAGCAGTGCTGGGGCAGCACCCATGTGAGAGGTTGCAAGGTGGATACTGGTACCAGAAATGCCCTCATCCACCTGTTTCAGCTGAGGCCAGTCTGTTCCTCCTCCCCATCACTGCTGCTGGCCCTGTGAGGGTCCTGAGGGGCTCGTATGAACCCTTGCAGGTGAGACATTTCCTTCCAGACCCAAGGGCTGGTCTGGCCCCACTCTGCCCTTGATCTGGGATGCCCCAAGAACCTCAGGCAGCTCAGCTCTGCAACTGGTCCCCTTCCATCACACTGGGGAAACCTCTCCTTACTTCCAGTCTCTGTGACCCGGCTCCTACAGAGATGGGCTGCCCCATCCAGGGCCGCACGGACCGACTGCCCCCCAGCCCTGTGCTGGGTGAGTGCTGCCCACCATGCAGTCGGCTTGGGATGGTGTCGTGCACCCTCTTCACATCCATCCTTCTAGCAGGAACCCATCTCCTGTGCTTATCACTGTGCCTCATCCCTCTTTGGTATGTTACTTTCCCCAGGGTCTTTATTCCAGCAAAGGGCACCCTCTGAGTGTGAAGCAAGAGCGAAGGAATGGACAAAAGGCCGTTTCTAATGGCACCAAGACAATGCAGGTCCCAATGGGGACCGGTGACCCCCCAGTCTCCTGCTCACCAGCAGACCCAGGCTCCACAGCTGCTCTTCACCTTCTCCATCCAGGTTGATAAAGCTAAAAAATCTTTTCCCCACTCTGATTTTGATGTCTATTTTAAATAACCATGATAAATATGTACAAGTCACCAGGAAAGCTGGCATCTTTTCTTGTCTTCACAGAGGGGGAGCTGCCCCTCTCCCTGGAGCCATGACCCTCATGTCCCCACCAAGACCTCATACCCACCGGCAAAGTCCCCGGTTTGAGTGAGATCGTGGCCTCGCTGCCATGTAGGGCTTTTGCCCATGAGTCATCCCTTACAGCACTGAGGGTTTTCACTGGTGTCAAACATCTGATCCCCATCTTGCCGTAGCCTGTGGCACAGTTCCCAGACAAGGAGCATCAGGTCTAAAGAGCATTTAGCACAACAACGCTTAACACAGTTTCTCTCAGTTTTGACCTCATAGCCCAGTGTATAAGGTCAGATATTTAGGAGCAAGGTCTTCCCCGTATCACTTTATTGGTTAAATATCAAGCAGGGGGTAAGCGTGATAAAAAGCATGACAGTTGTCCAGAAGGTCATGCCAAAATGCTACCACAAAGCTGTGCCTGCCATGATGATGTTTATAAAGCCACCATCAGGAGGCAGGATATTAATAACAGCCTCACTACGCGCTCTTCATCATCCTGATTTCAGATTAGCCACAGTGGGCTGCAGAAGTCCTTTAATGATTTTACCTTTTATTACTGTGATATTTAAAAGCGGAAAATGGTGGGGAGGTCGGCTCCTGCCAATCACTCATCTCACTGGCTTCAGCCCACGGATTTAGAGGTCTCGAGCGTGGCTCAAGCTGCAGTGTCAGGTTGCTGCCCTGGATTCCTCCAGGGATGGGTGTTATCTGAACGTAGGGCTTTACTGACCGGACAGACACAGTGAACACCAACCACGTGAGCTTCAGGCGGCAAGACACCCCTAAGCAACCACGTGGAGGTCAGTGAGATCTGTGCAGCAGGGTCCTGGTGGTTCTGGTGGGGAGGAAGGGGAGCAGCTCTCCACCAGGAGGGCATTACCACCTGAGGAGAAATCTGCACAATGCAGCGAAGTGCTGGAGAACCAGCCCTGGGCTCACTGGGACCTACCCGCCTCTGGACACAGAGTCCTCAGCTTACAGCCGTGCCACCCTGAGCACATCGTGTTTTCTCATGCACATGGAGCAGCTCCTGGCACAGCCACTGCTGAAGGCTCCTCACATGGCACATACAAGCCTCTACAGACGGCAAACACAGGACCTCAAATATCAAAGGAGCAGAAAAGTATCATGCAGTTCTGCTGTCACTGGTGGACAGAAATTCAGAGAGAAAAGCCACCCATGCCTGTGCAGACAGGGCACTCTGGCAGGAAGAGGCAACCAGGAAGGCAGGTCCCATGGACCCTTGACCCATGGACCAAGCCTGAGAAGCAAAGTGCTATCTGACATACTTAGGAAAGAGAAATAACCGACTTGAGAGACTCTCCAGCAAAACCTTGCCTTTTCTCTTGCGTTTAAGAGCTCCCTGCTCCCAAGTCCTCCTCTCTCCACCCCCAGCTGCTGCTTGGAGGTGAAGATGACTCTTTTAGCAGGCTCCTTGGCAAGATGCCTAATTCCTCTGTGGTTCCCGTTCATCCAAGGAGGCAACAATGCTCTCCCACATCAGGAAAGGAAGAAAGACCCCAAAAGTACCTCTCTGGAAGCTGGGTTAGACCCTATTGTAACAGATCCCTGCTCCATCCATGCCTGCAGAATCAAGGTTTAAAAAAGGAGTGGTGCTTTGGAGCAAAAGCACTTTTTTCTGCCAATTAAAATATATGGCAAATGACCCAGTACAGGCAGACTGCACAATTTGGAGGAAGTTCTCTCAGAGATGGTAGAAACAGAGGCGACACAGAGAAATTTCTCACTATGTTCCCTCATCTGATTTGCTTTTAATGAGAAGTAAAGAAACGGAAATTATTCAGAGCTCAGGAGTGAACATCTATCTATCTATATTAAACTGGCTGCCCCAAAGATAAAAGTGTTTCCTGCCCTGTGGTTATGAGTCATCTGGACTCAGTGAAATAGTCTTGATTTATCTAGAGCTAAACTTTGCCTGCGGTGGAGCAACTGATAGCTGAAAACAACACCCACAGATGTCGTGCCCTCAAGGTACCACCAGCCAACACCAGCTCACCCCAATGGCAAAGCCCCATCCTGCGGGGAGCTGGTGGGAGGAGGTCCCACCTCCTCTGCCTTTATAGTCTCAGTGCAGCCAAACTAAATTTATATCAACCACAATCAATTCTTGTTGCTAATTATTTACCTACCTGCTGCAAACACCGCAGCAGGGGACGGGTGCTTTGCTTGCCCCAGCAGTTCAGCTTTCTGGCCGTGTTTGTAACCATCAGGGAGGTGGTGTGGACCTCAGGTCTGCAATGCCATAAATCCATGTACCAGCAAACCCCACGGAAAAGGCTGAGCTTCTGCTACAGGATGCACTGGGGCTGGCCAGACCGATCTCATGAAACTAATACAGTGAGAAATTGTTTTTAAAGGACATGAGGATGGATGTGTGTAAGACAACTTCATTTTATCCCTCCTTCTGCAGTGCACGCAAGCAAATCCACTGCGTAGTTCATAAAGTTGTGGTTTCTGCATATTCTGGGTTTTAATGTTTCCAGTGCTGCAAATCTTGGCCTGGTAAACAGTGCTAATAATTGTAATTATATGATTTTAAGTGCATTTTGTTTAAGGGCATAGCCTGTCCCAGCCTCCAGCAGAGAACCAGTCCATGTCAGACAGGGCTGTCCTGTCCCGCTGGCAGAGCCCAGACCCCGGGCTGGCTGGAAGGAGCCCTGTGTGCCCTGAGCCCAGGGGACCTAGCCATCGTCCCCTGGGCACCCACAGGGATGGCTCACTGGGCACCTGCAGCACCAGACGTGCAAACCCCAGGGGGACCACGGGCTGGAGAGGTGGGCCCATGCGAACCTCATGGAGTTCAACCAGGCCAAGTGCAAGGGCCTGCACCTGGGTCAGGGCAATCCCAGGCACAAATACAGGTTGGGTGGGGAATGGCTTGAGAGCAGCCCTCAGGAGAAGGACTTGGGGGTGCTGGTGGATGAGAAGCTCAACATGAGCAGGCAACATGTGCTGGCAGCCCAGAACCCCCCCGCAAAAGAAGTATGGCCAGCAGGTGGAGGGAGGTGATTCTACCCCTCTACTCTGCTCTGGTGAGACCCAACCTGGAGTACTGCGTCCAGCTCTGGAGTCCTCAGCACAAGAAGGACATGGACCTGTTGGAACAGGTCCAGCGGAGGCCCCGGAGATGCTGGAGGGCTGGAGCCCCTCTGCTGTGAGGACAGGCTGAGAGAGTTGGGGGGGTTCAGCCTGGAGAAGAGAAGGCTCCGGGGAGACCTTCCAGCCCCTTCCAGTCCCTAAAGGGGCTCCAGGAAAGCTGGGGAGGGACTCTGGATCAGGGAGGGGAGCCATAGGACGAGGGGGAATGGTTTTAAACTGGAAGAGGGGAGATTGAGATGAGATCTGAGGAAGCAATTCTTTGCTGTGAGGGTGGTGAGCCCCTGGCCCAGGTTGCCCAGAGAAGCTGTGGCTGCCCCATCCCTGGAGGTGTTCAAGGCCAGGTTGGACGGGGCTTGGAGCAACCTGGTCTGGTGGGAGGTGTCCCTGCCTGGGGCAGGGGGTTGGAACTAGATGATCTTTAAGGTCCCTTCCAACTCTAACCATTCTGTGATTCTGTGATTCTATCATTCATCCTCCCTGCCACCATGCACTCTCATCTTGGGAACAGGGGCTGGAGGTACCTGGACAGGCAGGCCATGACTGTCCTGCCTGGAGGTCATGAGATGTGTCTGCTGGAGACCATGGTGGCCATTCCACAACACATCCCACCAGTGGGAGCCTGGGCTGTGAAAAGGCTCATTTGCAAGTGATGTTGCCGCTGGTGGCAATGGCCTTCCAGCCAACACCCGAGGCTGCCCGGTCCCTGTCGCCCCCCACGCTGGCCATGGGAAGGATTAGCTCACGGGTGCCTGCCCACACTGGCAACGAGAGGACAGACTCCAGCCCGCGGCGGCAGACATGAGCTCAGCGCCACACTCCCGTCCTTGGGGTCCGCGTGGGTGGCTGTCACTTCGGGAAGCTGCTCCCCGCCGTCTGCAGCCTGATGCAGCGGAGAAAGAAGCTGCGGGGCTCTGTACATGAGAAAAAGAGAGCCTGAAGGATGGAGGATGAAAGGTGTTAATGCTTTGAAAGGACAAGGTTAGGGGTGGGAAGGAGAAAGACTGGGTCCTTGCAGAGCTCCTTGTAGCCTTGTGGTGCTGTGGGCGTCAGTGGCACGTTAGCACAAGCTGCCAGAGATGCTTTCCTGACCCGCGGTCCAATTCAGTCCATTGGGTTATCCAGTGAAGGAACAGGCAAAGGACAGGAGAAGCCTAAAAACCAGCTATCAGGGACAGTCAACCCAACCCAGGGTCAACCCAGGATCAAGAGATCAGCTGGCAGGACCGACATCCAGCCTGTTTCCAAAGGAAGCTGAGCGCAAGGCGTCTTTCCTCCTTTGAGCACACTCAGCCCTTGGCGCACGCAGGAAATCACACGTTATGGCCACAAACGCTCGGACACTAAACACTCCACAACAGAGACCACTTGAGCTCCAAACACCCAAAAGAGCTTCTCTCAGCTCCCGGGGACACGAACCAGAAGCTCTGCATCCTGCATGCAGACAAGCTGCTGATGCGCTCGCATTTTCCACTCTTTCTCCCTGAGTTTAAGCTATTTTTCAGGACTGGGGAATTAGAGACTGGATCCAAAATGGAGCACGAGTAGGGGTGTCCTTCCAAAAGAGTGGAATTTCATAACCCACCAAAAGGCACAGTCAGAATGAGGGCAAAACTCTGTGCTTAGCATCCCTGCAGGACTCCCAGGAGCAGCCTGCACACCAGTTACCCAGCCTGAGGTGTGCGGACCTCCAAGGTATTTAAATACTGTGTGGTGACCTGGCCGTGCAAAGATGGAGCAAAACACTCCTGCCCCATGGAAACATCTGCGTGCCTGGAAAATGCACTTGCTTATTGAAACCTGGGTCCAGGGAAAGGCACCAAACCAGATCTAGGGCTCTGTTTGTTTGTTTCCTACAGATTTTCTCTTTTTTTCCCCACTTGGCAAACCCGCTGTGTTTTGTTTTGAATGGAGCTGAAACGAGCATGCCTCTTTTGTTTAGCAGTAACATCTAACTTATATAGATCCTGCTCCTGCCAGGACATTTTTGTTTGAGCTCCAGAAGCCCAACGCTATTAGCCCGATGCTTGGAGGAGCTCAGTGTGGTGCAAGGCCAGGAGCTGCTGCACAGCACCCGGGTCGGTGCAGTCTCCCGAGCATCAGGCACCAGTTTGTGTCTGGCATCTCCATACCAGGCATGCCATGGCGTGTGTAGGTGCCTCTTGAGGAGCTCATGACCCGAGGCAGTGTCATGGCACGGCATTGGATTTGACAGCCGACTCCCAGCGGCCCGGTACCCAAATAAGCTGGAGGAGAAGAGCGCAACCTGGGCGAGAGCTGCAACATCCCGCCAGCATTCAGCGCCCTGCACCTCTGCAGGGGAAGAAGTGGAGGATTCCCTGGCAGGAGCAGGAGGGATACACCATCATGCCTCGCCGTCCAGGCTGTTCCCTTGTGGAACGCACGCACTGGGAGTGCAGCAGCTGCAGCGTGTGGTGATTTTGGGACCAGCTCGGCTACCAGAGGGGCCATGGCAGTGGGGAACACGTGATGTCCCACACCATGGGGCTGGTTGGTGAGTCAGCAGTGTCCTCCTGAGGCACAGCCTGCCCGCATGGCTCACCCCCCCGGCACCTCCCTCCTAAATCACAGGATCTGAACTTGGGAGAGATGGAGACTTCAGGACTCCAAGAGAGGGTCGGAGCCAACCCAGTAGATTACTTGCTGACAGTCTGCAGAGGCCTCCCATAAAACACCCCGTTTCTGCAGGCCCAGCAGTACGTTTTGGGGGGGGAAGGGAGCAGAGACGCTCGAGCAGATTCTGCTGCAACATGATAATCCTGCTCCTTTATTTTTTTACTTTTTTTTAATTAAGCATCCCAATACCATTTTTTAAATGAGCCCAGAAGGAGCCTGTGGCTCAGCCCCCATTAAAATGTGGCTGAAATTGGCCTTTCAGTTGCTGGGTCCCCTGTGACTGTCTGCCATCATGGTGGGGACTGCTGTCGTGCACGCCATAGTCACAAAGTGGCACCATCCCAGCTGTGCCCACACACGCGTGTCCCTCCTGGGCAGCTCCTGCCCTGCCTGTACACACAGGACACCGGGACACTTTGCCTGTGTCCCTGCCAGGACACCGGGACACTTCTCCTCGGGGACCGTGCTGAGGGACGGTGAGCAATGGCTGGCTCTCTAGCCAAGGCAGAGGATGCTGACTACCACCAGCCCATGAGTGCCAGCCCTGAGCTGCACAGGGGACACCGGCTGGCACAGCCTGTGTCCGGGCACCCCAAGTCAACCCTTGAGGGAGGGGAAACCCAAAATCCCAGAGGCTCACACAGGCTCCATCCGCAGAGCCGCATCAGGAAGGAGATGCTGGAGGGGAGAAGCAACGTCCACGTCTGGCCCTTGGCTCTGCACCCCAGCCCAGCTCCGCCAGCTTCACTGTTTTCACAAGAATTTACCCCAGCAAAGCTCCTGGCCCGCCCTGCCCGGAGGCTTGCACCTAAAAAATTTGCATTTCTTCTTTCGCGCTACCAAATTTCTGTGGGGCCCGAGCTAAGCGGGTGTGTGCATTACAGACACAGGGTGTCCCTGCTGGGGCAGGGGGTGTCAGAAGCTGCTGCTCGGGTGCAGCATCCCCCTGCCACCAGCACCGCTTGTCCCTGCGGCACCTCCCAGTGCCAAAAGCCCCCAGTCCCTCCCCACCAGCACGGGCACTGGGGATGGCAGATCTGCTGTTGGGAGCTGTGCTCAGCACTGGGCTCCCACCTCCCAGCCAGGGTAACCCCTCCTCGCTGCGCTCCCCACAGTGCCAGCCTTTAATTGCTGCTTGACATTAAGTATCTGAGCAAGGAAGTCTTGGGTAAATGTTCTTGCTATGGGAACACACAGTGCTGAGTCTCTTTAATTACATTGTTTTTGTTTGGCTTTTTTTATTAGTTGTGCTGTGGCTTCCCCTCCCTGACAGGCCAGCGAAGCGCACGCTAAATATGGCCGGGTTTAAAGTCCGCCGTGAAACCCGAACCGCGGCACCAGACTGGCTGGACACGGTGCAAGCCAGGGTTGCGCGGGACACGCATTCCAGCCGCCGTGGTCCTGCTCCAGCCCCTCGCCCCCCCTGTCCTGCTCATACACCCGCTATCGGAGCAGCTCAGAGCACAACCGCCACACTCCAAAACACCTATGCATCCTCCTCTTTCTCTTCCCACTAAATCCTCATGGGAACACAGCGTCACCCTTTACTCCATGGTCCCCATCCCGCCCCATCTCCATCGCACCCATCACTTTCACACTGGTCCCTATCCCACCCCGTCTCTATCGTACCCATCACTTCCACACTGGTCCCCACCCTGTCCCACCTCCATCGTAGCCATCACTTCTGCACCGGTCCCCATCCCAAAGCACGCTGCCCCACACCTGCTCAGCCCACCTCCGGGCCACCCCTCAGGGCCAAAGAGCCCTCTTCCCACCAGCCACACCGCTTTCATGTTCCTCTGCCCCCCTTGTTATTTTAAAGGCATTCCAGAGGATGCTGTCAGGCTTGGATGTGGTTTGGTTGGGTTGTTTGTTTTCGTACTGGAGGTTTTATGATCGCATTGGGAACGAGCCCTAATTGAGCTGCAATTCGAATTGCAGTCCGTGGGTATTTGTTTCATTTTTGGAAGGGCTTAAACAGCAGCGCAGCTTAGGCTGGAGAACGCATTTGGTTTTAACTGGAACCTGATGGAGATGGGACTGAGCAGGACGGGCTGCCCCGAGCCATGACCAAAGCTCATGGGGAAGCCCTGCGTGGCCGCCCCGGCGCCGGGTACCCACGGCAGCAACAGGCAGCGCCGGGTTCGACCACAGCCCTGGGACCACCCGAAAACCCTGCGGCTGCCGGGCAGGAGGCAGACGGAGCCAGTCCTGTGGTGTCGAGAGCCAAGCGTGTAGCCCTGGGGCCCAGCTCGGTTGGGGCTCGTAGCCACCCTGCAAACTTCTACGCTCTGCAAACCCTGCGTCACACAAACCCCTGTCCCCTGCAAACTCTGTGCTCTGCAAACCCCTAGCCCCTGCAAACCCCTGCATCCTGCAAACCCCTGTCCCCTGCAAACCCTGTGCCCTGCAAACCCCTGTTCCCTGCAAACCCCTACATCCTGCAAACTCTGTGCTCTGCAAACCCTGCATCCTGCAAATTCCTGGGTCCTGCAAACCCTGTGTCCTGCAAACGCCGCGCCCTGCAAACCCCCGTGCCCTGCAAACCCCTGCCCCCTGCAAGCTTTTGCACTGCAGGGTCTGTGACCGTGTGCTCCCCAGCACCCCGGGGAGGGAGGTCACCCCCGGAGGCTGGATGGGGACTCCTTGCTTGGGTCCGGAGCTGCCTCCAGACCCCAGCTGCTCGCAGGGACCGGGCAGCAGAAACGGACAGGACCTAAAGGTCAGCGCCCAAACTGCCCTTCACAGGATCTACATAGGTGTCAACTTCTGCTGACCGTGCCCCACACTGACTGCCAGAACTAGGAGTTCAGCCCCAGCACCCAAAATGTGCCCGATGCTGCTGGCAGCTGCAACCAGCTGGACCTTTGCAGGTAGGGACGGGAGGACGGAGATTTCCAAAGCACAGCGGGACCAGCCGAGCACCTGCTCTACATTGCAACGGCGCTTCCTCCCGTCCTTACAGAATCTCACAAGCCCGGATGCTGGAGCAGGTCAGCAGTGCTCTGGGAGACACCCCCGACCTGCTGGCACCATCCCGGCTAAATCAGACTTCCGCATATTAAAAACGGATGAGCAGTGGGGACTCACTGCCCTTCTTTCAGGAAGAAATCCTATCCCGGCTTGGCCTGCCAGGAACCAGCAGCGCTCTGTGCCACAAATGCATGTGTGCAAACTACTCAGGGGTATCAAATGCAGAAGCTGAGTCATACGACGCCTGGTCTCAAAGATCACTGAAGGCAAAAGGAGGGAGGAAAAAAATATCTCAATGGTGTCGCAGGGCCCCGGCTTGGACCCAGCTGGAGCAAAAGGTGGGTGCTCAGCGTAGGGATGCTCAGCTGTGCGGCCAGGGCCCGGCTGCCATGCTGGGAGGAACGAGAAGGGATGTAAGACCTTGCTCATGCAAGCTTGGTCCTATCCCCTTGCTCGGGCCCTGACACACTTGGAAGGGAGTGGGGCCAGCTGCCAGGGAGGCTGCTGCGGCAACCTCAGCCTGCGCAGGGCCAGTGGCTGCATCTGAGCACTGTCCTGATGGGAGAAGGGGCCACGGGGGGCCAGAATGGCATTGCCCCAGCTTCTCTGAGGGCTGCCACCATGTACTGCACCCCAGTGAAACACCCGGGACCCCCTGGGAGCCAGGAAGAAGCACTAACTTGTCTTCCCCTGTGATGGCTCACGTGTGTGTGGGAGGAATGCTCTGCATTTCGGCATGGCCTCGCACCAGGGTAACATCCCACACTGCCTCCTCCTCCTCACCCCGCTGGGACCCACTGGGGTTCTCCTTCCTTAGATTGGCTCCTCCACAAGACCGTGCCCCACTCCTGGGATAGTGGGGCTCCGCAGCACCCATGCACCCAGGCCCCCCGCTATGGTTCAAATGTTGGCTCAGCTCTGAGTGCTGCTGGAAATAGGGCTCCCAGAGCCACATCCCCGCTGCTTGGCCCTGGGGCTGCAGCTCGCCCTGGCACGGGTACACAGCCACATGCTGTGAGGGCTGAGACCTACAGACTCATCACAGCAGTGAGAGGCAATCAATTTGAACCCAGACCTGCAGAGGTGACAAGCAAATCCTTTAACCTCCTGCGCCACCTGGTGCCACCAGGAAGAATACGCTAGTGAGATCCGTCTTTCATGGGAATCCACCTCTTCTCCAAAACCATGAAATTGAAGAAAATCGAGCAAAGAAGGACTTCTGGAGGTCACCTGAGCTCACTCACCCATACCTGTGGCTGGTGTCCATCCCCAGCTAACTACATCCAGCCTGCGCTTCACAGCCCTCCAGGGGACCTCCCCAGCCCAACACTGGGATGTCCATTCTGGTGGAAAGCCACCTCCAGTGCATCGTCCTACACAAGCCATCCAGCTAGACTGGGACCAAGCTACTCAAGTGCGCCAAAGCTGCACGATGAAAACCAGCACCACTGGCTGAAGACTTCCAGAGCTGCACCCAAAGGGGTTATAAAAGGCAGGCCACAGACATTGATCTCAGCGGGGAGGAGGAGACGACGGCCAAGACACAATGGAAGAACAGACAAATGCACACACCCGGCTCCAGAGCTGCTGCCCAGCTGGTAAATGTTACTGGAGTCAGAAAACCCCTTTCCCGCTGGAAGGCAACCAGCAGTGCTGGCACACTGGCCGCTACCCACAGGGTGTCCCTGGCACCGCTACCAAGAACAGCCGCCTCCCCGTTGGGGATCATCTTGGACTGCTGGTGGCATGTCCCAGGCTGGCTTCCCATTCGGCACAGCTTCATGTCAGGATTTGCTCCCGGCTTGTTCCACGACCAGCTCCCTGCCCAGTACCCACTAGGGTCTTCTCCTCTGACGTGACAGACCAACTCCATCATGTAGCCCCGGTGCCAGTCTCAAGTCAGCACGACCCAGGGCAACGCCAGAGGAGCTGGTTCACTGCCACCCAACTACAAAAGCACTCATGTATGCCAGAGCCAACCTTCCCTCCGTGAATCTCCAGTGGCATCAGTGTCCAAAGACTGCAGTCCAAGAGGAGAAGCCAACTCTTCTTTTGCCATTTTGCTAGAAAACACTGCAGAAGTGCTCAAGGACTCTTGTAATGGCACTGGCTGGGGAGACCTCACCACCAGCCAGGCCTCCTTCCAGCCGAGGTTTGCCTGCTTCCTCCATTAGACCCGAGCTTTCCCATCTCATGTGTCACTTTATTCTCCCTCTAGCTGCGGAAAGCTTTGAGATACCAACAGGTGGAGAAGCTCAAGCTGAAGATTATGGAGCCTGTGAAGGAACTGTCAGAGACCCCAGGACAGTAAGTAGAAAAGATTTCCAGCCTAATATAAAGGAGCAATGTTAAAAACTATAGTAATCTCCAGGTCAAACCTCCGACCATCAGAACACACTCATCCATCCATGCATTGATGCAACCAGTGCTGCTAAGCACACCCATGGGAGAGGCAGGGGTGCAAATGCCCTTTCCCAAGATCTTGCAGGACATGGGAGCACTGGGACATGCTCTCTGCTCTTATTGAGTATTGCCTCAGCTTCTCCTGGTCTAGAGACAAGACACTGCCCAAGTTGACCTGAGCTCTGTTCCTGTTCCACCACTGAGGGTGAGAGCCAGTCCCTCAGTTTCCACGCATGGGAAATGGAGATAAAGACAATGTCGCCTTTTGTAAAGTGCTTTGAGACTTGCTACTGGGGAACACCAAACAACCACTGGGGTTCCTTGCAGCCACCACTCCTGACCTGGACTTTCGTGGGCAAGGGGGTGCCTCTAGAGAAGGGACCAGGAGGTGCTCGGTGCAGCTGGAGAGCAGTGGGTGCAGTGGCCAGAGTCTCTTTGCAGACGGGGACTTTAGCAGCTAGACCCTGAAGAGCTCTTCCAAGCATGCACAACCATGCCTTCCAGAGGCTAACAATCTGACCAAATCTGTGTTGATTTCCACCAGGAATGCACCACCCCTGCCAAATTTCAAGCCTCTTTTCCAAAGCATGGAGGCACCAGAAGTCCTCAAACAAAGAGACGGGAGAAAAAAAAAAAAAGGCAAAAAACAAAAAAAGAAAAAAAAAACAAATTGGCAAAGCTACCATTTTTCCCCAACCTTCTGCTGAAACTCGAAAAAAAGGGAAAAAAAAAAGAGAAAGTTCAGCCTGAGGCAGAGCAAGCATGGAAAAATTCAGTCCAAACAGTTAAAGTCTGGCAAAGGTATAAGCAAACAAACTTCCGCTGGAAAGTGTTATACAGCCTTAACAACAGGCGTCTGCTGGCTCCGTCTACAATCAATGTGTCGGGCGAGAGGTGCCCTCCTCGGCCCTCCACGGCAGCACACGAGGATGACTTCACTGCAGCACAGAAGAGCAAGGGTGACAGGGGCCAATGGCCGCAGGTGGCCCTGAAGATGGGAGGTGGCAGCACTGGGCGAGAGGAGATCATGCCGACCCCAGCACCTCAGAGACTTGGGATCTCCCAAAGCACTTGGGAGATCCCTGTTCACATGGTTACACCGAGCAGGAGCTTCGAGCCAGACCTAAATGGCTTGGTCTCCTCCATCACCAAGAGGCTGGGAAACACCTCACAGAGCTGGTGGCATCAACGCACAATGGGTGCTGCTCTCTCCTTCCTCCCCCTCGCCATCCCCTGGACAGTGGAGACGCCCTCATGCTCCTGAGACACCTTGCTCATCCCACCATGCTCCTCACCCTGCTTCTCCTGGCTGCGTGCTGTGAGACAGCTTCCCTGGGACCCAGATGCTCCTGGACCTGGGAAGCTCCTCTCGGTGCCCACTGTGTCCTGGCACATGCTGCTCTGGGATGCCACACCTTGTCCCCCGTGTTCACGCAGGCTGGCTCAGGCTGCAATCATACCTGCCAATTTACCGTGCCAACAAACCCTCAGCCCAGAGGGTTTCTCTTCCTCCATTACACCCCATTTTTCTGATGGCAGACCAAAAGATGTGGTATGAACACAGTTGCTGAAGCTAGGAAGCGTGATCTCTGGGTAAAACGTGGGAGCAGGAGGAGGGGGGCGGGATTTAACTCTTAGCTCTGTCACAGACCACCTGGGTGACCTTGAGCAGGTCACTTTAGTGTGCTGCAATGGGGTGCCTGCCATCCCCCTTAAGACCAGAGAGAACAGGAGTTACAGCAGCATGGTCCCAGTGTAGCCCAGGGACAGCTCTATCCATCTGCTGGCGTTTCTAGCTGGGGTGAAGAGCAGCTGCTCAGGCAGCAGATACCTCCTCCACGGCACAGCAGGAGGATGAGGTGAGCACGCTGGTGCATGAGGAAGGCAGCTTTGGGTCCCCGTGCAATACAGCATCCTGTTCCTGACCTGCCTGCATCGTCAGGAAAGAAAACGGCCAAAGAAACTTCACGAGTTCACATGAAGTTCACCCGAGTGGAGCTCTGCACCCATGAGCAAAGCTGCTTTTCTGCTTGCCACGAGCCTTCCAGAGCTCGTGACTGGTGCAGAGCAGGGCCAGGAGAGCGCTGGGAGGATGGGACCTCTTGGCAGCATCAGCCATCCACTTGCACAGAAGGCAGGCAAGTGTTGCACCGGCTTATCCACCTCCAAGAACGCGCTCGCAGCTGAGGTTCCCTCAGAAGACAGCCCCTTGGACAGCCAGCAAGACACTAAGTGTAGACAGGGAAAGCAGGAGCATTAGCTAAATGTCACGCCAGCTTATCTGTTCCAGAAGCGGCCTCCTTGCTTCCCAGGATTTGGCCCGCTGCTTCGTGGGATTTCAGTGCACAGGGAAACCTGACACAGCTCTCCTAACCGCAAGCACCCGCCTGGCGCGGGGCATGGCAGGGCTCGGCTCCGAGCTGCCCTCAAAGCGCGGCAGCGCTGGCAGCCCAGCTCACTGCGGGGAGGATGGAGCAGGAGGTGGGCTGGCTGCCCGCGAGGGACACAGGGCAGTGACAAAATCCCCGGCAGTGCCTTGGGACGTGTTATGCCTCAGATGACTTGCTTGCTCACCAGCAAACCCATGCCTTCACCCAACTTCACTCTCTGACAAGGTCCAGAGGCTCAGCAGTCCCTCACAGCACCAGAAACCCAGTCAAGCCTCACTGGGCTGTCTCTGCCCTCCAGGCTGCTCCCTGGCATGAGGCAGCAGGGACCGACCCACCGATGAGTCTCTCCTTCAAGGCTTACATCTTCTGATGTAGGCCAGGCTTGCAGATAGGCTGAAAGCTCCATCACACAGCAGGAGCGAACACCTTCTGACCCCAGAGCCCGGTGCACAGCGACATTTAAAAGACTTTGTTTTACGATTAGACCTGCCCAGATCTCCTCAGACCTAGAAAGACTCATCTGTCCACCTCCACTCCTGCCACTGCCTCTGACCAACTGTCTCCTCTTCCTCCTCTTTGCAATCCTAAACTTACAAAGCCTAACAGTAAAGCTCGACCTGCCAGCTCTGAGCTCAGAGCCAGCCCACATCTTCTCCCTGGGGCTGGGGGAATGGGTTTGCCAGCAGAAGACCTCAGTTACCAAGCGTCCTAATGCCAGATCCTTCATCAACAGATCTCAAAGTGCCTGAGCAAAGAGGTCAGCATTGCTGCGCTCCTTTTAAAGAGTGAGAAACTGAGGCACAAAGAGGGGCAGATCTTGCCCTCAGTCACTCAGCGGGCCAGGAGAAGCCAGGTCCCCTATGCCCCAGGCCAGCACTTTGTCCCTTGCCAAAACCACGACACCCCAGCCCAGGGATCTCTCCTCTGTGAAGTTCAGAAACTTTGATGAGTCAATTTGGGTTGGGAACTACTCTCTTCATCTGGGTCATTTCTCCCCTGGCCACTTTAGCACTTAAATGTGGAGGCTGGGGACGGAGAAGAGAGAAAAGACCGTGGGAAGAGCGGAGTAACCATGCTGCAGGATCTACCTGCAGTCCCTGCCATCTCAGAGTCCGCGACAACCATGCGCTCAGAAACCTGTAGGGTTTGCATGGAGAACATCAACTCAACAAGCCACATCATCCCGCCAAAGGTGATGATGGCTCTTTTTGGGGCAGTGGGACAGAGTCAATCCTGGTAACGCCAAGAAGAGATGTTTCTTGGAGCTCTGCTCAGCTCAGCAGCTGCTCTCATTGCCGTCCTTAACAAGTGCTGCCACATAATGTCACAGAATCACAGAATGGTTCGGCTTGGAAGGGACCTTAAAGATCATCTAGTTCCAACCCCCTGCCCTGGGCAGGGACACCTCCCACCAGACCAGGCTGCTCAAAGCCCCGTCCAACCTGGCCTTGAACCCCTCCAGGGATGGGGCATTGACAACTTCCCTGAACCTGTTCCAGTGCCTCACCACCCTCACAGTAAAGAACTTCTTCCTGATATCCGATCTAAGTCTCCCCTCTTTCAGTTTGAAGCCGTTACCCCGTGTCCTGTCATTACACTCCCTGATAAAGAGTCCCTCCCCATCCTTCCTGTACGCCCCCTTTAGGGACTGGAAGGCTGCTATAAGGCCCCCTCGGAGCCTTTCAAAGCTCAGAAACAACAGCTTTTCACAGCAGATGATCAGTAAGGAGCCTGCCCTGACTTCAGGCAGGAGCGATTTGCCCCCAAGCTACTAACTGGTGAGCACTTACAGGCCCTTTTGGGACACTTGGGTGGAAACCAGACTCTGTCTGAACAGACCTGGAGGGGGCTCAGGTGAACCTCTGCACCATGGGCAGAGGGAAGAGCAGGTGCAGTTTCTCATGATGGCACTGGCAACTGCTGCCAGGTGTCCAATTCCACTTTGGCCGAAGCAAAGCATGAACCTCTTCCACATCACCCAACAGCTCTTTGTGGCAGAAGATCTTCATCCCTGTCCCACCCACCCTGTTAGCAGTGCAAAGAAAGGCAACAGAGGCAAAGTGGGAGGGGAAGAGGAATGTGCCTGGGCAGTGAGCTACTGCAGGATGCACTGGGGTAGAATAGAATGTGTTGGGTTGGAAGGGACCTTTAAAGGCCAACCCCCCTGCAGGAAGCAGGGACATCTTCCACTAGACCAGGTTGCTCAGAGCCTTATCAAGCCTGGCCGTGAATGTCTCCAGGGATGGGGCCTCCACCACCCCTCTGGGCAACCTCTTCCAGTGTCTCACCACCTTCATTGTAAAGGGTGGTGATGGATGAATATTTCAATGTTGGGGAGAATGGGAGGAAATCTGGAATTGAAGAGCAGAGGACCATAACTGCTTCTCCCTGACCTCCAGCAGCCATGAGGCTCAGCTGATGTGGAGTTCCTTGGCCTCGCAAACCTCCTCTAAAAACCAAGCAAGTTGGCAGAAGAAAGGTAGGTAAGAGGGATGGGTCTGAAGAGTGAGCATGCAGACAGCAGGAAAGACTCAAGCAAAGATGGAGAGAGACTGCAAGACATCCAAGGACCTGGTCCTCAGTATCCCAGTGTCGTGGGCCGACTCCTATCTCCAGTTTTGCCTGTCTGCTGAGTGCTGCCCATTCTGCCAGCATCCAAGCCAGTAGGTCCAATATTGACCTGGCACTGAGAGACGCTCTCCAGGAAGATAAACAGGAGGTTCCTGAAGCTCTGGCAAGCAGAAGTGTCTCAGCCAGCAGGAAACTATCTAAGAGTAGCAAAAACCTGCACAACAGGGACTACTGCTGTTTAAGGGGCAAGAGAGGATTAAAAGTACTCAAATACCTTGAAAGCACCGGCTGTCAGGACTATCTGGAAACGCTGATGCTTCTGCACCTCCTGACCCCAGTGTTTCCAGCAGCACCAGCAGCCAGTCCAGCGATCCCTTCTGCTCCCAGGGCAAAGCTGTCCCGGGGCTGGGGGACGTGCAGCCTGGCAGCCCGGGGGCTGGGGCACATTGACTGTCCTGCTGGGGCTGCTCCAGACACATGAATCACCTGCACTGCCCTTCCCCGAGTGCACATCGGCTCACGGAGAAGTCAGGTTCAAAGCTGGCAGGTCTGAAGATCCAACCACTAGTAAGGAACCATGACTATATCGATATTGCCACTAAAAGAAATATATTGAGATATTTTTTGTCTGCTGGCTAAGAGGACCGGGAGAGCTAAGACCCTCCAAATCCAGCACTGTGCGAATACCAGTATGGAGGACCCATGGGGCCATCAGGAAGGGCTTGACTCACACTACGATTCAGACATCCATGAGGTTTCCCCTTCATACCAAGGATTGTGGCCTCTCTGCACTTTCCCCCCAACATAACCATGGGGCTTGGGCTGCCTGCTGTACAAAGCCAGGCAACCGGCACCTTCTGGGCATGGACCCCTCCGCGGTGAAGAACGAGTGGAGATCCTACAGGATGAAGAGCATCCTCCACACGCCTCAGTAGGGACCAAGGCATCCATCCTGCTTTGAGGATCCAGGCCATGGGAAATGGCAGAGAGATGATGAGAATAAAATAAACAAATCAGGCAAACGGGCTATTTGAAAGAAATCAAAGTGTGCTGGAGATAAAAGATACGCAGCTCTGAGAAATAATCTTAGAGGGGCTTGGATGTATCAGCTACCAGCAGGGGGAAATGGCCAGAACAACGCATCGGCACAATATTTTAAATTTGTCTTTTAAATAAATGATATCTGCTTCCTGTGTTCTCAGTGAGGAAGGGATCTGGCTGCGGGCTCTGGTCCCAGACAGGGAGAACCTGGAAATCAGTCTTCTCTGAACATTTTCCTTCTGTCACTTTCCCAGAGGGGTCAATTTTTCCTGCTGAAGTGACAGGAGAAACAAATCCAGATGGGAGCGCTGGACCTGCCGGAGCCAGCACCTGCGGCAGCAGGTCACAACGCTGCACAGAGAGAGGATCCGGCCCCTGGTCTTCTGCCAACTGCTCCAGCCTCTTCATAATCACAAGCTGAGCTGCCTCTCCCCAGACGAGGAGGAAACCTGGGCTGAAGGAGGCTTGTGGCATCAGGAGGGGAGGCGCAGGCCTTGCACAGACCCTATGGATTTGGATGGTCCTGAACTCCCTTCTCCACCCATGTCCCCAGCCTGGGTGCTCCTAGCTCCCCGCCGGCAGCATGGGGCGGCAGACGCAGCACTGCATGGACCAGGACTCCTCTGCTGCTGCAAAGCGTTCTCCAGGCTAAGGACCAGCTGCAGCAGGAGCATCAGTGTCGCCGTGAACAGCACTTACCCTTCAGCCTCTATCTGTCTGCAGATGACTCACAGGCAACGAGGATAAAACGTGATTTTCCACAAATAAATTATTCCGTTTAAATGCTTTCCTAAAGGCAAACCCAACTTTCAGGGAGGTATTTTGAGGGCTCGCTCCTCTCCATCCCCATCAGTGAGTCCCTCACAGTCACTGGTGAATCATTGTCCTCTGCAGGGGGTGAACTCCTGCACCCCCATACACCCAGAAGCACCGACCGTGGCCATCCTCAAGGTGCCGGGGATAAAGTCAAGCTCTTGAATCACATCCCCCCATGCCTAGTTCAACACCGAAAGCTCTGGGGTGTCCACCTCGCCCATGGAGAGGTGTCCTGGGAGGGTGGGGGGATGGCAGCACTGGGAGCCGGCAGCCCCCCGTCCTGCCCTGGTCCAGGGGAGCCTCTGCAGACTTGTTCGCTGGGGCTGCAGCTCCTCTCAGCCACATTTATCGCCCGTAAACTGACTTTCTCGCAGCCTGCTGATGGCAACGTCAATCTGCCACACCGGGGGGAAGCTCAGGCTGGCCGGAGCCCTTGGGTAAGGGGCCCTGCTGTGGGCTGGCTCCCTGGGCAGCCGGGACGCCCCGGCAGACCACGGCGCAGGGTGGAAGTCCAGCTCCCATACGGCTAATTCAATAAGTCACAGATACCATGACTTCATAAGGCAGAGAGACTCCACAGCTATTAGGGGAATTGGGAGCAGGGGGAGGAGGAGCTGAAATGGAGAAGGGATGGAGACGGGGAGGGTGGAGAGGGGGAAGCTAAGACAAGCAGCAGAACAAAACATCCCATAAATCATGAGGAGCTGCTGAAATACCAGAACAAATGACCCCATAGCTTGGCCATTGTTCCCGAGCGAGGGCTAAAAGCGCTCCCAGTCGAGACAAAGTGCCTCGCGTTTCGTTTCAACACCGTGTTGGCCATCCAGGACCTGTGCTCAGCACAACCGAGCTGGGGGCAGCTGCGTTTCACCCCAGATCGATGGCCGGCATGGGTGGGACCGCGGAGGCGAAGCTCTTGGCAAGGCTGGCTGCCCCACACCACAGCCGGAGCAGACGTGGTGCCCACATCGCAGCCTGCTCAGAGCATCTCTTGGCACCCAGATGCCCACACACCTCCCAGGCTCTGGCACTCCTCCCCTTCCACGGAAAGGCTCAGTGTGGTTTTCCCTCTTATTTTCCCTTGCTCAGGCTAAGAGCTTCCTTGGCTGGGAAGAGCAGCGGCTCCAAGCCTCCTCTTGGACGTGGGCATTAAGTTAGGATAAGACAGCTCGAGTAGGGCTGTGAAGCTCTGAGCCCTCTGTCTTTACAGTGCATGCCCCTCCCCACCTCCCAAAAAAGTAGCTGACAATTTACTTTTTTGCTGGTTCCCCCTGGCAAACAGATGACTGTCAAGCAAAGAGTCCTGGGGAAAGTCCTGCAGGAGCGTAGGCGACTGCGATGGAAGCAGCACAGGGCTCTCCGCGAGCTTTGCAGTAGCAGCCCTGCAGTGCTCTGGCTCGGGAACAGTCAGACACATCAGCCGGCAGCTCGGCACCTCCCACGAGACCGCGGCATTTGGGTGGCGGAAGGCGAGGAGCTGCCGATGGGGCCAGGTTGTCCATGCTGTCTGCCCACGCCAGCCGACAGCAGCGATGGAAGGAGGCTGAGCACTGCCAGGCACTGCCATGGCATGGCTTTCATGCCCCAGCACAGCAATTTCAGAATTTCCGCACCAAGGGGAAATATTACTGCATTATAGAATTTTGAGTAACTTTCATGAAAATGCTTCCATTAAAAAAACCTTTTGCTTTATAACCAAACCCAAAACACGGGGCAGAGTACGGCAGCAGAGTCATGTGTGCTGCCTCTGCCAGCCCGACGGTGCCAGTGCGGTTCCCATGCGGTTCCCGTGCCCAGCGGCTGCATCTCATTACAGAGGGATGCCCTTACACCCAGCCCCGGTGCTGGGACATCGCGGGAAAACAACTCCGCACCTTCCCTATGATTCTATGGTTCTATGATTCCCATCGCAGCGGGCACCGCCTGCACTCGGAGCTGCCGGGTCTCTGCACATCCCTCTCTTCGGCAGAGGGGAAGCGAGGAGCTGAGAGTCAGCGACGTGCCAGGGGTCAGGCAGCAAAACAAGACGCAGGCAGGGCTGAGCCCGAGCCGCTGGCTGCCTCCTCGCCTGTCTAACCACCAGACGACATGCTCCTGCCAGCGCTGCTTTCACAGCTCATGGTGGGCAGCCAACGAGCAGAACCGAGATAAGGGGACGGGGGAAGCGAGGAATGCGCTGCATTTTTCTTGAGCCACCATGGGAATAGGCTATTTCCACCACGGATCGCAGGGAGGCCGGCTGACATGACAAACTCAAGGAGCCCAAAAAGAAAAGGCGGCAAGTAGAAGTAAACAAACAAGAAGAAGAAAATAGAGAGGAAAATCAGGGTGGACAAGAAGAGGTGAGAATGGGAAAAGGAGTGTGAGGCAAGCAGTGGAACAAATGGAAGAAGGAAAACCAGACCGAGAGGTAGGAAGGGAAAAGGAAGAGACAAAGGGATGCCAGGAGGACAAACCTGCCAGGGCTGGAACTCCCGACGAGCACCAGAGCTGGAAGGATGTGAGAGGGGGACGGAGGCTCCCAGGCTCGGCGCACGCCTGGCCAGCAGATCGCAGCCCTGTTATTGGATTAAGTCTCGCTTAAGAGGAAAGACAAACGTGGATCATTTCTCAGGTGACATGCACAAGAGAAGAGGAGGCTCTCTTTGCCTCAATTCGCCCTAAGGGGGGAGAAAAGGGATTGCTGGAGTTTCGGGGTTGCTGTAGGGACAGCGGGAAGGCTCCACGGGAGCCGCCAGCTCTCAACTTCACCCCAACAGCAGAAGGCAGTGAGCTTCAAATAAGAAGTGTGTTTGTCTTGCACGCCTTTGTGCTATTTAGGCTTCGGAGCTAGATTAGTATCATAGACCAGCAGAAAGCAGAACTTTAATAAATTGGATCCAAAATCCTTCCTCGTCTCAACTGCCAGTTTTTTCCTCATTTGGAGTTCAAGCCGCCTCGGTGCCCTGCGAGCCACAGCACGCACCGTCCAGCAAAGAGGAGGAGAAAGGAATCAGCAAACCGAAATAAAAGCGGACAGAAGCAGCCCCCAGGTTTCTCCCCCAAGCTTGGGAAAGCCTCGCATCACCCTGCACCCCACGGTGCTTCTCTCTGGGCACCTCCCGGCAGCAAGACACCGGGAGCAATGGGCTGAGGTGATACAGCACATTCACGGGCCCTAACACTGGGGACTTTGTGGCGCTGGCTTTAAAAAAAAAAATAGCCTAAAAAAAGGCTAATAATGAAGTATTTATTTCAGTAAACAACGTATGAATGTAAGAAGTGTTTTCTCAATACTTCACTTTTTCCCTGCCTTCNCCCCCCCCCCCCCAGCAATTTTTTTTTAATAAGTGGAACTAACGAGGCTTCGCTCACTGACGGCCGCGCTCAGGAGCAGGACCGCGCTCCGCTCGCCCGGTGCAGCACATAAACACGTGCTGTGCGAATAAAGCCTGCCTTGTGCCCAGGCAGAAACGTGACCCGCCAGCACGTCCCAGCTGGCGAGGTGGGGAGACGGGCTCCGACGGACGCAGGGACCACGAGACCCGCGACGGGAGCATCCCCGCGTAGGCAGCGTGGGACATTCACCACCTTATTTATTGTGGCAGCAAATAACTGCATCTCCTGGCCCAGTGAAATGCCAGCACCCAGCAACCCTCCCCGCAGGGCTCCGAGGTGTCCCCAGGGCCAGGGAGAAGGGCCAAGGGGAGATGAAGGGATCTACTGTCCCCGTGGTACCTGGCAGCGCTCAGCGCAGGGGACACGGTGTCAGGCAGACACTGTGACACTGCACAGCTCCTTCTCTTCTACCTCAGCTCCATCCAGCCCTACCTGAGCCCCTGAACAACTGGGAACACTGGAAAACTGGCTCAGCTTGCCCTGTGTGGGGATGATGCAAGGATGCTTTCCCTAGCTTTTCAAAGCAATGGCCACTGATGATTTTGTGCTTATAATCTCTGCCTCTTCCTTGGCAACAGGTAACAGCAGGTCCACGAGCTCTTCCTTGCCTTCAAGCCTTGGGATTAAGTTGGGCAGGATTCTCAGAAGCTGCTGATTTGGGAAAACACAGATGGAAACACCACTTTTCCATCCCCCTCCTGCCCACACGGGGTGAGCTGAACCCCCCATCATCCACAGGGTGGACGTTCACCCTCCACACACAGGCAGGTAAAATGACGCACTGGTGACCTTGGGTTAAACTTATAAATACGCACACCTTCGATGCATGCAGCTATTTGCTCCGGAAGCCCAGTGAGGCACCTGTAGATTTGCAAGGGCATGAGCCCCGCTTTCCACTGGCCGCAGCGCCCAGCAGCCTTGCCTGCCTGCCGGGGGCTCCCGGGCAAGGTGTGGGGCGAGGAGGGGCAGAGGCACCCGAGGCTCCAAAGGCTCTTCACGATGCTTTGGAGCAACTATGTGAGGATGCTGATCCCGCTACAACAACCATGGATCCCTGAAGACGTATGGGGGGAAGGAGGGAAATGATTTTTCACAGCAGGGAAAAGGCCAGGTGCTCCCTTTGCAGGACACGGCTGCAGAGGCGGCTGGTGCTCGCGTGGGAAAAGCCTCCAGGTGCCTCCTTGAGTGCAAGTGTGCACGTGTGGCGCAGGCACACGCACCATGGTGCATGTGGAAACCTGCCTGCAAGCGCGCCTGTCCTGCCGTGGAGGTAGCACTCCACGCTCTGTGTGCGGGTGCCCCCAGCCACTCTTTGGAAATTGGGCTGTGTCCACCTAAAAGCTAATTAAATTCTTGCACTGCATCAACGCAGCTACTACTGGGCTCTCCGCTTAACCACGGCAACAGGGAGAGGATTAACAGCACATGGAGATGGGCGGGGAGCAAGCAGTGGGCACGGTCCTCGTCCCGCTGCTGCCCACCTGGCTCCTCGTCACTGTGACCCACCTGGGTCACCCTTCCGCTGAGTGCCAGCGAGCCCCAGCACCCTGGCCCACCCCAGCCCGGCTGCCAGGTCTGATCCAGCTCAAGGTGTCTCCAGGCAGGGGTAAAATCGCAGGGCAGTGATCCTGCCCCCGGCCAGACTAGCTGTGCCCATGTCCCTGCAGGAGCGGTGACATCACGTCCTTCTCTTCCCAGCCTCACGCTTTCCAGACCCACTCTCCCAACACAGCGGCATTGGCAAACCAAAGGCAAAGGCGATTCCTCCTCACCAAGAGCTCATTTCTGAGCTGGCTTACAAAAACCCCATGAAATAGCATCCTCTACTGCTGCAGTGTCGCTGCTGTACAAGGTGCTTTGCAAACTAATCCAAGACAGATGGTTTCCCCCAGGAAACAGTGTGAGTGAAAATGTACCACAAATATACCTTGACACGGCAGGGCTAAAATGGGATCCGGGGGCTTCAAACAGACATTTAAAGGGAGAAAAGAGATTTACTGACTTCTCTTGCTTCTTTATCATGAATAAAGAGAAACTCTGATTGGTTTTAATGAGTTCTTTGCTTCTTTTCCTATTTGGTATATTACAAATTCACATATTTGTCTGTTTGGAAGATACACAGTAACTGCAGAACAGCTTTCCCGATGACATCGATTCAGCAAAGGGAGGAAAGTTGTGCAACTGGAGAAGAAAGCAATCTGTCACCAAATAGCTTAAATTCTTTGTCTGGCCTCATTAATACCTAGTTAGCTTTGATGCCTAACTAACCTCACAGATAGAGGAAGCCTTTGAGGAGGACTCCACAACCTCACACTTGAGTGTTAGAACATACAATAAATGCCAGGAAGATCTCCAAAAAAAGCAGGGAAAACGAAAACCAAACTCGACATTCTTGCAATTTCTAANTTTTTTTTTTTTTTAAGTTTTACCCTCCTTTATCCATCTAAGGAAGCAGAAAGCAATGCAATTTCCAGTTCTTTTAAATATCCTTAGCAGGTCACCTCTAACGCTGGGAGGGTTGACTGTGATCTGCTTCCAAGGCTGTTGCATCAGAGCTTAGAAACCCAGGATAAATTACTCCCTGCTTGAGCAGGGACTGCAGTTTGAGACCTGTGCTGGGTGCGAGGGGCCCCGCGGGTGCCGCAGCGGCATCGGGGAAGGAGGGAGCACTGCATCCCTCCAGGGTGGGCAAGCGGGGCTGCCCTGGGGGGTGGCTTGTGCTGGGGCAGCCCTGGCCCCTCACCTCACTCACCCCGGGCACGGCACCAGTGGGGAGCCCCTGTGGCTCCTGGTGTCCCCACATCGCTGCGGCCATCCTGCCACGGCTCTCGGCTCTGGTTTAGCCAACGGAGGTGTGTCGGGCAGCGAGGGGCTGTGGGATGCATCCTGCAGCAGCTCCTGTAAGGAGCATGGGGTGGGAAGGGAAGGGGAGAGGAGCAGCCAGTGGCGGGGGCTGCCGGAGATTGTGCTCTCACGTGCCCTGGCCCAGCAGACACACATGTCCGTGTCCCACGTGAGCCCTGCAAGACGCTCATGGCTCAGTTCCTGGGGTCTCCTTCAGCCCAAGGAAGGAGCCGCTGGGGCTCCCTGCTGCTCCCTGCACTGGGGCGAGGGGGGATGTTTTGGCTTGGTGCCCTGGGGGAGCTTCTGCAGCAGACGGAGGGGTTTGAAGGGGTGTTGTCCCACAGGACGTTGCTGGGACAGGGACAGAGAGTGGCAGCAGTGGGGATAGGGGACAGGAGGGGGACTGGAGAGGCAAGAGCTCCTTTCCCCCAGCCCTGTCCTGCAGCTCTTACCATTCAATGCTCAGAGACCTGGGCCGGAAGGCAGACAGCTCGGCCGAGGCATACTCAGCTTTCCTTCTCTTCTCCTGCTTCTGCTTAACCGACAAGCGGTGAGCAAACCTAGAGAGGCTGCTTTCCGACCTGGGGAAGGGGAAAGGAAAGGCGTTAATGTCACTGAAGCACCCCGGCTCCCAGCGGCAGGTCCACGGCACAAAGCCAGGTGATGCTCAGAGATGAAAGGAGGGGGCTCCTGGAGGGTCAGCGGCACCGGGACAGGGTGGCACCAGCCTCAGGGGGAAGAAGCGGAGCAGCAGCAGGTTTAGCATCGCTTTACGAAGCCAGGACCAGCACAGGTCCATGGTGTGCTGTTAGCAAAACCAAAGCTGGGAGCCTTGCAGGCTGAGTTAGCGCCGGGTCCTGCTCCCCAGTGCAGCACAATCACCTCCCTCGGTTGCACATTCCTGCCCAAATGCCAACTGGTGATGGCCAATGCTGCAGAAATGCCGGCTGCTTCTGCTTCTTGCCTGAGAGGGGTTGGGCAGCCAGGGAAGCATTGGCGGACAGAAGCAAAGCAGACCTGTGCCACGGCCACATGCTCCTTTGGAGAAGCTCCAGAGCCCCTGTGGCCTCCCAGCCAGGGCTCTCAAACACCGGGATGGCCTTCCTGATGAGGGCTGACATGGAAATCAGCCCACGTTGGAGATGTTTTGGAGGAGGAAACAGAAACACCTGCAAGCAAATGGGTTCAGCTGCCAGATCCATCTGCACCGACAAAGCCCCCTCCCGCTGGGTGGGATGCTCCGGTGTCACTCCCGGTTCCTACGACCAGGGAGAAGAGCATCCCCAGGCTCTGGAGCCACGCTGCACCCCGCCTCCACCCTCTCCAGAAGAGAACCGCTGTCCCGAGGGACAACCACACTGTCTCCAAGCCCGAGGGCATGCAGAAAGCCAGCGATGAGATTTGCTTGCGACCCACAGATCCCCACAGTCCCCCGCTCTCCTCTGCAGCACATGGAGCCCCCGGTGCTGAGGGCCAGCACACCCAGCTCGCAGCCAAACGTGGCACCACAACCTGTCCCTGCTGCCAATTCACTGGGAGCAGAGGTGGGAGCAATGGAGGAGCAGCCTGGGGGGCTGGGATGCCCCAACTTGGGCGCACAACCAGGCTGGTGGGACTGGTGCCACCTCCCAGCCCTGCCACACGCTGGGACAGCCTCTCTTCCTCCTTTGGTCCTGCGCCAGCACGACCTGCTCCCGCCACTCAGCCGGCCCTGGGCTGGGCAGGGAAGGGGACAGGAGCGATTTGACAGATGTCCCCGGCGATAAGGGACAGACCTGGGGGGAGACTTTGAACCTACATACATCGCTAAAGCCAATCCTCCTCTCCTCTCGAGTCCTGACCGGCTTCAACCAAACAAAATACCTCCAAAACAAGAAAGAAAGAAAAAAAGAAGGTATTTCTCAGAAACAAGAGCTCCCCCGCCTTTCCTCACAATAATTAAGCCAACCACGACCAGCTAACAGTTTTTTTCCTGATACATTTTAAACACAGACATCTTCAATTCATTAACTCTGGTCATTGATTTATTTTTCAGCTTATGAATTGCTGTTGCTGGGGACGGGGTGGAGACAGCTTTCTGGAGAAGGCTCTCGTCTCCCCGATCACCGCCGGGAAAGAGCCACTCAGACCTTCCAGGGTCATTCTTTACATTCTTGAGAAGAAATACTACTTTGATGTAAAGGATGAGGTTTGCCTTAAAAGAAACCCAACAAGAAACCCAAAACCCAGCTTTCCTCTGCTCGCAGCCGGAGGAAGAGGCGTTTGAAGAGGAGCGATCCAGGCGCCTTGTGAAAGCCCCTCCAGCAGAGCCCGGCACTAACACCATCCCGCCACCTCGCCTCTCCTTTGATCTGGTGTCAAAGCCTGGCTGTAATGAGTAAGATCCCAATTTTGGGAAGCGTGGGCACTGACCACTGATGCTCTGCAGCGATGTGGTCCCCGGAATGAGCAGGGCTTGGGGCTGACCCTGGGATGGGGCTGGGTGGTGAGCACGGGTGCTGCTGGCTCCTACAGCACCTCCTCAGTGGCATGTGACTGCTCCTGCTGCAGCAGTGCTAACGCCTCCCAGCTTTCCACCTCCTCAGGAGAGGCTCCTGCCACCCTGCAGGGGGGAGGGCTCCATCCCCAGCTGCGAGGACACCGGGGATGTTGATCTGATGAGATTTGGGGACTTCCTGGAGAACGCTGTCCTGTTTGCTATGCCCTGTCCCCACCAGGGACCGTCACAGTCACCTCTCCCAAATGGGTCCCCAGCACGGATGAGGGGCTGGGAAATCGCAAACCACCTGCACGGATGCAAGAAGGCAGCCATCCCCTGCAACAAACAAGTTCCTCTTCCATGCCAGACGTGTGTCTTGGGATCAACACCACCGGGACAAATACACACCCAGGAGGTTTACCCAGACACATCCACCTGCCCAAAGCAGAGAAGGAGCAGCCACTGGACTGAGCCAACAGCATCTGCCAAGAAGAGCTGGCGGGGGGAAAACAGGGTGATGTGCCCGCAGGGCTCAGAATGAAGAGCGTTAGTCCCTGAGGACAGGGTGCACCAGTGGGGCTGGAGAAGCCAGCTGGGTGCTCAGGGACCTGCAGCCTTGCTGTGACTTCCCCTGGGCACGGCATTGCAGAGGAAGGCTCAGGGACAAAGGCGATGCTCTCCGGCTCAGGGCAGGTGCTGTCCAGACTGCCCCGACCCAGCGTGGACAAGCAAGGCCATGTTCAAGCCAGAAGGTGACCAAGTACCTTGAGATGTTGGGTGCTGCATTCACCTCTCAGACCAAACTTCTAGCCTACTGGTCATCCGCCTGGTTTACCTACCACCTCCGACTGCCCACAGCCAGGTTAAAGGAGATGGCTGCGACCGGTGCCTCCCCCTTGAGAGCTGTCAGCAACTCATCCAGCCCTCGGCAATGAAACAGCCTCCTCTCACCTCCGCCAGACCCAAAAGCTCTAGCAAAAGCATCACTAATTAGAAATCCAGGAGCACGTTACTGTATCATCTGGCTATTTATACAGTGTTGCTTTACATAAACTGTACTGCAGAAGGGGGAATGAATCATACCTGCTCTGCCGTGGCTGCACGCAGCAAACGCAGGCCAATGCCAGCAGCATGCTCTGCCCTGCTCCCCTTGCCCCACTGAGGCCCTGCTTGTGGGTCAGCTTCCCTGAGCTCCTCGTGCTGGGGCTGCTCCGGTCCCCCGGGGTCAGGATGCTCCTGGGGTCAGGATGATGCCGCAGCAGCATCGTGCCTGCAGTCTGGAGTCTGCAGGCAGCAGCGGCAGTGAGCCTCTAACAAGGGAGGGGGACGCTGCTGGGACCACACTTTTACTTCCCGAGTGCTTTCCAAACACTAATAGATGCCTCTGTCCCTTGAGAAAGATCGACTTTAGGGATCTTAAGGGAGAGACAGGGAAACTGAGGCACGGAGAGGCTGTGTGAGGAAGGCACATTCCCTGTGGCTGCCAGCATCCATCCTCTTGTGCGCTTCACTGATGGGCAAGGGTTTTGTGCCTTCTCCCATCAGTACCAGCACGTTTGGCACCACAAGTGCCAGTCTGGGGAACAGAACCATCTTTGAGCCAGCTTCATCCCAGCCATGGGAGGGGACGAGGTTGCGCGGGAGGACTCACGGTCCAGCCTGGGCAGGGGTTGGGGTGACCTGCCCACCCCAGCACAAGGAGCAGCAGCTCTTCATCAGCTCAGCATCGGCGCTGCTGGGCCTTGGCGGACCTAGCCTGCCACGCCAGCACCTGCCAGGCTCCCTGGCTGTCCCCGCACGCCGCCGAGGAGCCCAGGGGACACGTGGGGAAAACCATCAATTGAAACATCAACCGCAGCACTGGGAAGAATCGTCTCCTGACAACCAGAGAAGGTTGTTCAGCTACTGTGCTGTATCATAAATCACACCTCTATGACTTGCCATCTGTCAGCCAGATTACACATGTTCAGAGTCCCATGTCAGCGTTTAAGTCAGAACACAGCATCTTTTCCCCAGAAATAATTATCGGCCCTGGAGACTCATGCAGCAATATCCATCCTCAGCCCTCCCCTCCAAGCCTCCCAGCAGAACAGAGCTGGCAGCACCGGGGAGGCAGGAACGCCGCTGCCAGGGGGGGCGCAGGGATGCAAAGCCCTCACGCAACACCTCCCCCATAAAACCAACCACTTCACGTGCCTGTGGGGGTGGCAGGACCTGGCACAGCAAACGCCCCCCTGGCATCAGCCACAGCACCCAGCCCTTGCTGCAGGCACAGAGCAGGCCGGGGCAGCCAGAGCCAGGCGCTGCTGCTCGAGGGAGATGGGGACAGTGCTGTCCCCAGGCTGGTGTGTGCTGATGCCCCCCAGGGTGCTCAGCCAAGATGAGCGGAGGGTGCTCAGTGCAGCACTTGGAGCCTCAGCACAGCCCAGCCTGGCCAAGGGGGAAGACCCCAGCTCAGTGTGGGGCACAGCTCCCACACCAGCTGCACCGAACGTGACACATAACACCAGCCCGACGCCTGTTCCTTCACCAGGCACGTCTTCTGGGGGTCCGACCCCAGCACGGATGACTGCTGAAGCCCCTGGCTCACCGAGAAAGCACAGGTGGAGCAGGGACACGTCGGGCTGGCAGCCCGGCCCCATCCTTTCCGTGGCTGAGCCATCACAGGACACAGCATCCCAGCACAAAAATCCGCTCAGCTGCCCTTTCAGATGAGGACAAGGGTCTGAAGCGCCGCCCTCCACCCCCTCGCTGGCCGGGCAGGCGGATGAGCAATGACATTTCCCAAAACTGACTGAGTACAGAAATACATGGAGACTCGATTCATCCCTCCGGCTTCACCAGCTGTGCACAGGCGTGAATCCGGCCGGGGGTTTGCAATGCCTCACCACCGTGTCCCCAGTGCCACAACTGGAAAGCGATGACAAGCAAAATCCCTGTCCCCTCAGCTCTGTGGCCCTCCCTCTCCCCTGTGGTGGCCCTCAGAGGGACATCGTGGGCTGCCTCTGCAAAAAGCAGCACGTTTCAGCAGTTTGCAGCCATCAGGGTGAGCGTGTGCCCACGGAAGCCCGGGGGCTCGTGCAGCATCTCACTCAGCCACTGGCACTGCAAGACCCGGCCGTGCCACAGCCAGAGCTGCAGGACAGACCGCAGTCTGTGCCGGCACACCACACCAGGCCACCAGTGTGGGATTACCGAGGTCACAAGGCAGTGCCAGCACAGGCACTGGCATGGGACCGGCAGCACCGGCGGCACTCCTGCTCCACCAACATGCCCAGCCAAAGCCCTCGCCACCACACGGGCACAAGCCAGCCACCCCCCAGAGACAGAGACATCTAGCGCAGGCAGGAACAACTCCCACTTGTTGCGCTCCCCAGCCTGAGACTCGGGAGCCAGCACGTGCTTCTCTGTGGTTCCGAACTAGCCCAGCTCCCATCAGGCAGCTGCCAGCCTCCTGAATTAGCAGAGGCAAGGAAAAGTCCTGGGACGAGCCATGCGGTGGCTGTGGGCAGCCCAGGCACTTGGCAGCATGAAAACAAGCAACACTTTCAGCTCGTTCTCCCTTTGGGAACAGTCATTGCAAAAGCAGCTTTAGCGTTGTGCTTATCCCCAGCGGCATCCCGGCCGCAGCCTGGCCTGGAGGCTGGGGAAGGGACATCCTGCTGGGACGGAGCTGAACGCTGTCGCGGTGTGAGCAGGGCTGGGAGCGAGCACAGTGCCCTGCGCACCCTGCAGCCACGCGGTCTGGCTCCTGTGAGCATTTTATTTGCACAGGTGCAGTTAGAATAAAATAGAGGAAAAATAATCAAAGCTGGAAAGGTGCCTCCTGAGCAGTCAGCAGCTTTTTGGGAGAGACAAGCTTCGGAAAGGGAACATGCACAGCCGCATGGCAACGCACACGCAGACAGCCTCCGGGCAACCGTTGACCATGAACGCTGCTCTGGCAAACCCCGCTCGTCTGCCCACTGCAGTGGCACGCATTCGGCACGGCACCCCCCCGCCGTGGCTCCAGCCGCCAACGTGTCCCCAAGGCAGCAGCTGGGGACAGGAGCCCCGGTGAGCCGGGCACAGCTCTGGTGTGCTGTGCTGTGCTGGGGAAAGATGCCCAGGAGCCGCGCAGGCGATACTCACTCACCTGCACAGCCTCTGCTCCCTTCCCTCCAGGTTCTGCTGATTGCCCACTGCCGGAGGAGCAGCTCATCTGAGAGTGGCTCTTCGTGAGAGTCCCTGTCCCCTCGACGCACACAACCACAGGCACGCTCCCATCCCGGCCAGGATCCCCCGCGCCGCCCGACCTCCTCATCTGCCACCTCCGCTTCCCTCACCCATCACCTCAGGTTTCTCGCTCGCTCTGTGCTTGGCTCTTTTTTTTTCTTTTCTTTTTTTTTTTTTTTCCCCTCCCAATCTTGTTTCTATAGAAACGAGATTAGACGAGGGGGAAATAAAACAGCCCCATGTGACTCAGATTCCGACACTGAAGAATCTCCTGGTCGCACTCGCCGGGGCTTTACATAACCACGAGTCTGCGCGGGCTCGGCTGGGGGGACCGGGACTGGATGGGGGGACCAGGCTCAGGTTGGCGGACCGGGTTTGGCTGCAGAGGGACCACCAGGCAGAAAGCAGCAATGCCTCAGGCTCACCTCTGCTCACTTTGGGCTTTCTGTGGCACTCCTGATGCAACAATGTGCCACCAAAGCCCACTGGCATCCCCAGAGCATGCTGCGAGCCCCTGCCACCCTGCACAGCCCTGCTTCGCTACCTGTTCCTATTGAGAAGGGGAGAAAGCAGAGGTAGTGATGTTGAAAACTGCCTGGACTCCCACCAAAACTTCTGGGGTCCCTAGGTGAGCTTCACAGGAGGAAGCCCCAAGAGTCGTCCCATACTGCCAGGCTGTCCTGGAAAGTGGTTTTGGCCACTAGTCTCTGATATCCGTGGGTTCGTGGGTTCACGGGTTCATGCAGGGAAGCTGCATGAGCAGTGAGCTGGAGACAGCCACATACTTCACCCTCCTCATGTTCCTCCTCCTCAATTGCCTAACTCCATGAGCAACGTCCAGGGTTGATGTGCAGGGTTGGGGTGCACAAGCCACGGACTGACCTCTTCCACCACTGTTTTGGGTCATCGGGTCACAGGCACAGGATACTGCCCACAGGGACTTCCCAAGCTCAAAAGGATGCTGCACACACTCCAGGTGAGTGGTGGGGGGGAAGCACTGGCGACCCCTGACCAAAGCCTGCCCTCACTGTGTTCCCTTAGCTCAAGGACAGAAACTGACTGCACATGGCCATCGCTGCCTGCCAAGGTTGCCCACTCAGGTCTTCTGCTGATGAACCTCCACGTCTGTACAGGACACTGCCCTTCTGCTGCACTCTTGGGGCTCACTCCCCACTCCTCCAGATGGTGCCCAGGGCTGGAAATGGGAAGCTTGGGTGATCTCCTGCCAGAACACTACAGTTCAACCCAAACAGCAGTGAGGTGCCTTCCCCAAGGCAGCAGCAAGGGAATTCGCTTGGCCTTGCACTCCCTACGGCAGGGCAGCAGAGAGCATCTCAGCAGGTTTGGTCCCTCGCCCGAAGAGCAGGTCTTTGGCTCTGTGCACAGAGCAGAAGTCATCAACAGTTCCTTCAAGTCCCTGGGTCTCCTTCCGAACTTCAGCGTCCCACTTCTCACGCTGACTCACTCATGGTTTGTTTGTAAGACCTGATGCCGGTACAGCCCAAGGTCTGCCTGTGGGCTATTACATTAGGAAATCTCTTCCCCCCCTGCGCATGGCAGTGTTGCACAGTATGTCAGTGGAACAGGCGCTCATTTACCCCCCTGAGGAGCTCAGGACAGATTAGACAATGCAACAGTGCAGCTGTGGGCAGCCACAGTGATGAATTTGGGCATATCCATGCAGTCATACTTTTCCATGCGCTATCACATCGGGCTTGGGAGCTGTGTGATGTGCTGAGGTTGGGTGACGCTGCAGAGAAGAAGCCAAAGGCTTTTTGCCTGCTAAGGGGACAAGCTCTGTGAGTGCACTGGCTCACCCACGTGCTGGGATGGGTCTTTACAAGCTACACCAGCCAGTCTGGTGGGACCCAGCAGAGCTGGTGATGCCTGTTTTGACCCAACGAGGGGGTTGTTGCAAGGGGAGGACAGCTGGACAGTGAGCTGAGGCTTCCTGAGGCCAGAGAGAGGGACAGTGGGGATGCTGCAGATGGGGGAAGAGCGGCAGGAGTTGCAGGAGATGGCAAAGAAAGTTAGATGTCTCAACAAGAGGGAGCAAAGGGACAGCCCCAGGACGTGATGCTGCAGCTCAAGACAGGATGCCACATTTAGAGACCCTGAATTGGTCCTCCCTGCACCACAGCACACACCACCACGAGCCGCCTCTTGGTTGATGACTGTCCTAAAGCCTTAAAAGGGGTCAGAGCTGCAAACCACGATAACCACAACTCAGGGCAGCCCCATGTCGCTGGCACAGCATGTCCAGCCGTCCACAGTGACCGGGGCCTCAGGGAAGGGACTTTGTGGCAGCAAACCTCTTGGTCGTTGCCAACATTTGCCACATATTGAGGGGCATAAGCAGTGCTTAAAGATTGCCATGAGTGCTGCTTTGCCAGGCCTGGTTCTTCACAAGCCCGGCAGATGCAGGCACCTGGACTGACACTGTCTGGCTTCCCTGGGAAGGACCAAGCTGGACTCTGCAGGACCTGGCTCTGCAGGAGGGAGCTGGCAGAGCAGATGGCATCCTCTGTTTAACAGGGTCACAAAAAACTTCTGCCAACAAAACCACTTTGGTATCAGCTAATTATAGTTGGCATTATCAGGCTGCACTGCAATTAGCGAGTCGGTGGCTAGTCTATTTCTGATCCGCGACACAAGGTGGGTAGGTATACCCGAGGATGAAAGGACAAGGGAAGCAGGGGGAGAAGGATGGAGATACCTCATGGGTGCGATTAAAAAAGCAGCACAGCGTTTCCGAGTACCATGGAAGAGCAGGTTTAGATGGAGTTTATAAACACCAGTTTAGATGGTATTTATAAAGAAGGACAAGGAAAGAAACACACCACCTCCCTTCAGCCCAGCCTCTGTCAGCAATCTCGGCAGCTTTGTGACCCTGCTGCCCACTCGCTCCCACCCTGCGGCAAGGTCTGCCAGCACCCTTCAGATGTGCTCCCAGGTCCCACCAGACCTCCCAGGTCCTGCACCTCCAAGCAGAAGTCCGGGGCTGGCTTTTCTGAGCTATTTAGAGGCCGGATTAAAGCAGCATCCAGGAAGAAACCCAACCTCACGTCCTACTTGCATTTCCCAAAGCCTGTCCCTGTTGGCCTGCCCGGTGTTCAGTACCAAACCAGTCACTTCACAACAGTGGAGGCAAAGGAAAGCAGCAAAAACCCCTGGAAACAGATGGCATTTTTAGAACTTTTTTCTTGTTTTCTTTGAAAACCAGAGTTTTGTTGAACTTACAGCATTTGCTGCAAAGAATTTGATGCTAATCCAAGCAGAAGGAACCATCTGATGAGTCCTAAATGAAAATGTTCCTTTGTTTTGGCTTTCAAACATTGTATTTTAATACCAATGTACACTCTGAATGGAAGGTAAATTTGCATGTCCTTCCCCTAAGAATTCTCTGCCAAAACAATGATTTTATTCATTTGCATTTTGACAATAACAACTGTCCCCTCTCTGACCAACAGCTGTCCGTGCAGGAGCAGAGATGCTGGGCACGCATGCCCACAGCCTGGTAAGTCACGCTGCGCCCCGCAGACCCCCACCCATGCTGCTGGGGGGACTGGGACGTGCCTCAGCATCAGCTCCCTTCCTGGGTTTCAACATCACCCGCGGGCATGCACAATCCTGTTGGGAATCCATCCCCACATGGGTACGAGCCAGGAAGCATCCCATGGGGAGGCAGAGGGACACGCTGACAAGAGACCCCATGGTCACCAATATAAACGTGGCCCAGGAATGGGCTGTGGGACTTTGGAAGAGGTGGGATCCTGAAGACAACATAAGATGCTCTGGAAGTTTCTAGCCAGACTCTAAGCAATATTTAGGGTAGGATTCTCCACTCCTGCCACTCTCTCATGTCCATTCTCCACTCCTGCCACCTGTTATCTCCATTTGGTGCCGCAAAACACCTTAAAAGAAGATGTAAGCAAAGAGCTTTTCCTGACTTCCTACCATAAACCCTATCATTGACGACCACCATTTCATGAATGGCACACACCAATATGCCTCACCCTCAAAATTAGCTTCATCTACTTTAAACACAAAGGTCCAACCATCGACAGGCAACAATTAAATACAACCTACAAAATAAAATGGGCGAACATTCCTTTGCTTGGGCAAAATCCCTATCACTTTGCTTATTTTTAAGGATTCTATCATTTCCCTTTAGTATTGTTTTTAAGGAAGATATCGCTCCTTCCTGAGCAGCAGGACCAAGAGCTTGGGCTCCTCTGACGGTGCCGTGTGAGCGTACGTCTGCCAAGGCAGAGAAAGGTGCAGACTCGCTCCCTTCTTGCCAGGGGACAGGAGAGCTCCTCATACAGCCCTGGTAGCTAGTTGTCAGAATTTCCCCCCTAGCAATTAAAGCTTTTATCCTAATTAGAAAGATACCAGGGAAAACAAAAAAAACCCCAAAACAAACAAACAAAGAAAGGACAAAACCCAACAAATCTCTTTCCTTGCATACCATCAGCATGGGTGGGTGAGGAGGTCCCTGGAGGGCTCAGTCTTCCTGGGACCTTCCTCATCCTCCACCCTCTCTGTTGGCCGCTCAGGCTGAGCCCACACATGCGAGGCACCTCCACGCCATCCCGACGTCCCTGCCGTGCCGTCCCGACCCGCCCCAGCAGCTGTGACTTCAGCCTGATCCCCTTTGTGGGGGACAAGCTGCCCGGGGGACGTGCCGGTGTTTAGTCTGAGCGCCGCACTTGCGCTGGAGCCGGCTCTTGTTTTCAATGGCCCCACATCCCATGCTACGCGCAGGAATGGAAAAGCTTGTTATTCTGGGCTGCCAGTCGCCCGGGCTTCTCCAAGTGCAGGAGAGGAGTGATGTGGTTAACGCCAGCCGCCCGCAGAGCCTCCGTGGGTTTCCTTTCTGGGCTGGCACCCGCCTCCTCCATGGACCACACCACGGGCCACCATCGCTCACCGTTGGGACGGGCGGGCAGGTGCCAGCAGCCATGGGTGCCCGTGGCCGTGCTTGTGCACATGCATGTGCTGGCGTGCACAGGTGTGCTTGTGCAGGATGCTGCAGGGTGGGACAGGAGAGGGGCGGCAGGGAACCAGCCCAGGCCCCAGGGGCACCGGGACACCCACCCAGAAAGGGCCCCCCAGCAGCGTCCCGCAGGGACGGTGCAGAGCAGGGCCCGGACCCGTCCCACGGGGACACACACAGCCTCGCTCATGCCTGCGCCGCCTCCTGCAAGAGCCGGGTGGGTGGTGGTGCTGGTGGTCCCCAAAGGGCACCCAGCACCTCTGAGTTTCATTCACAAAGCTCAAATTGGTAAAGTGGCACCTACAGAAGAAATGCAAATAAAAATCCAATACCTGGAAGAGTCTGGGGTTGTTTGGGGTTTTCTCTCTTTCTTTTTTTTTTTTTAACCAATCAAATTGAATAAGGGGGAAGGCAAAATGCTGTGAGTCTGACCATAAGCTACGATGCTGGTGTTCATCAGCACCAAATGGGAAAAGCTCATTGGAGTGTTTTTACAGTCAGAAGAACAGTGCCATAAAATGCCACCGTGTTACACACAGCCCTAATCTACCCCCCGTGTTTTCTCTCCTGCAGGAACTAAGGGATTATTCGGGGCAGCCGGGCCCATGCCAAGGACCCCACTCTGCTCCCAGCACCCTCCTCCCAGTCCCAGGATGGGCAGCAGGAAGATGCGGAGCCAGGATGGCACCCGTGGGACGTGATGTTTTGCCTGGCCATGGGGCAGCTCTGTGCTGGGGGCTGGGAGATGGGGACCCACCAGATCGCACTGACAGCCACGTCTCTCCAGGGTTTGCCTTTAGGTCTTGTGAGCACATCAGGATTTAAAACCCAGCCCACTGGGCTCTCTTGCACCCATGCATGAATCGGCATCTTTTTCTCTTCCCTGTATCCCCAGTTCTTCACAGCCAGTGAAAACCCCTCGCAACCCTGCCCGAGACACTTGCCTGGTACCATCTCCCCTGCTTGGCCCAGCGACGCGCACGGGGATGCAGGATGCTGCTTAACAGCCTTCAAAATAACGGTGACAAGGAGAAGGGGAAACGCATCCTTACAGGCAAACCTGTAGCTCGTCCAAACTTCCTCCCAGTCCAAAAGTCCCCTTGAAAAGGCACGACGGGGATTTACAAAGGTCCCTCTTGCAAGAAGGGGGGAAAAAAGCAGGAGAGAAAAGCCTTTGGCATGCCTCCCTCCCAGCCGCCTACAGCCACCGCGTCTGCCCCACGGCGGGGAAGCGCCATGGAGGTTTGAGGGACTTGAAGGGATTTGCGATGCAATAAAAACATTCCTGCCTGCAAAGCATGAAACCCCAAAAGTTTATGGGAAACCACTGTCTTCGGGATGTCTGCATATCTTCAGGCATCCTGGGAGCTGTAGTTCAAAGAAACCAAGAAAAAGCAAGCGGCCGATAATGATGGTTTCTGGATGGAGGTTGTGTGACTGTTGGCTCCCACATGAAAGCCTGAATTTCTGGGATGCTGAGCCCGTTTCTGCAGCCAAGTGAGAGGAGAGCTCCTCGGCGCCTGGGGCATGAGGGACTCCAGCAACGGAGCAAGGGAGAGCGAGAGGCACTCACCGCCCTCGGGGAAGAGCAAACGGCCTCGGCTCCGAAAAGAGCAACCCAAAAGCCAAGCGTCGATGACTGGGAGGAGGGATGTGCTGCAGCAGGAGCCAAGTGGGATGGGCCAAAGCCATTTCCAGGGCCAGGAACCTCGCTGTGATATGTCAGAGATGTGGTCCCTGTGCGGGTCACATCTCCAGCCAGCATTCAGCTGAGGGCCAGCCAGGTGGGGACAAACAGCGAGGGAGAGAGCATGGGGATGGCGTCCTCCTCCAGGCCAGGCTGTGAGAGGACCCAGCACCATGGCTTTGTCTGGTACCACAAAAATCAAAGGGCACCAGGCTGGTCTGCGTGGCCTCACCTATGAGCTAAACTCTCTGTGCCTCAGTTTCCCCATTAACTCTTATTATTCACTTATCCCCAAGGGCTGCAGGGATTGGCCTCTGCTATTTGAACATCCATGGGGAGCTGAGCTCCTCGGAAGCCAGCTGTCTGCACTGCACCATGGCCAGCATCATTAAATCACCATCAGTCCCATTTCCTCAGACCCCACGAAGGGCGGCCATGCCAGCCAGGCCAGTGAAAGGCATTTTATTCTGACACAGGAGCATGTTCATGCAAGAGAGCCACCTCCCTGCAGGAGAACCTGCAGCACTTCATGTCCTCCAGATGAAGCACTGCCCAGCAGTAGAGCTCCTGCGCCTAAAATGCCCTTCATGCATGACTGCACTGAGGGCAATGGTGGGAGGACAGAGATGTGAGAGGGTTGCATCTCATCCTAGACTGACCGTGGAGTGATGCAAGAGACGAGACACTTTAATTTCCAACCAAGAAATCCTGCAGCAAAAACCACAACCACTGGGCAAAGCCAACGCTGGAGACGTGAGCTATGGCGGGTGACCGTCTCACTATCTGCCTTTCATCATGGGCTTGGGCTTCACACATCAGACCATGAGCCTGCTCCATAGTTGTGCAAGGCCCTCTCCACCATTGGACAACATCATCTGCCCACCAATGCCAGCACAACGCAGAAACGAGATGACAAAACCATGATGTGAGACTTTGCAGCGGGTGACTTACGGAGTCACAGAATCACAGAATGGTTTGGGTTGGAAGGGACCTTAAAGACCACCCAGTGCCACCCCCTGCCCTGGGCAGGGACACCTCTCACTAGACCAGGTTGCTCCAAGCCCTGTCCAACCTGGCCTTGAACACCCCCAGGGATGGGGCAGCCACAGCTTCTCTGGGCAACCTGGGCTTGAACACCCCCAGGGATGGGGCAGCCACAGCTTCTCTGGGCAACCTGGGCCAGGGGCTCACCACCCTCACAGCAAAGAATTTCCTCCTCAGATCTCATCTAAAGCTCCCCTCCTCCAGTTTGAGGCCGTTCCCCCTTGTCCTATCATTACACTCTCTGATCCAGAGTCCCTCCCCATTCTTCCTGTAGGCCCCCTTTAGGGACTGGAAGAGGCTCGAAGGTCTCCCCGGAGCCTTCTCTTCTCCAGGCTGAACCCCCCCAACTCTCTCAGCCTGTCCTCACAGCAGAGGGGCTCCAGCCCTCTGATCATCTTCGTGGCCCTCTGCTAGACCCGTTCCAACAGGTCCATGTCTTTCTTGTGCTGAGGGCTCCAGAGCTGGACACAGTACTCCAGGTGGGGTCTCACCAGGGCAGAGTAAAGGGGCAGAATCACCTCCCTTGACCTGCTGGCCACGCTTCTTTTGATGCAGCCCAGGATGCGGTTGGCTTTTGGGGCTGCAAGTGCGCATTGCCTGCTCATGTTGAGCTTCTCGTCCACCAACACTCCCAAGTCCTTCTTTTCAGGGCTGCTTAAAACCCTAGCGTGGTGTGCTCTGCAGTGCTGGCTGCTGGGAGCCCCGAGTCTTCAAAAGTGCATTCAGACACTTAGAAAGCAAAGAGCCCGCCATGAAAGATAAGCCACAGGAGGGTTTGTCTTTGGAGAAAACCTGTAGCCCTGAAGAATCAAGAAGAGGTGGATTATTCACACTAGCAATAGCAGCATGAATGCTTTCCAGATGCCTTGTTCTCCTCCTCCATCCTCCAGCACAGAACACACTGCAGATCGTTGCTGAAAACACATCTGGGTGCACGGCAAATGCTGTCTGTGGGGTGGGGACACCACAGGAGGCAGGGACACCAGGACACAGCACCCTTCACACCTCGCTGCAACTCCATCCAGGCTGTCACAGAGCAAGTGCTTTCCAACTTCTCAGAGCAAACTGCCTTTTGATGCGACCAGCCAGCAGGTCCACAGGGCCCTGCAGCCCAGAGTAAAATGCCTCTTTTTTGCAGAGCTGGGCACAGCTGCTCTGGAGGAGAACAGTGGTTGGAGTTATTTCTGAGACAGTTGTGCTTTTCACAGACAGTGGAAAAGGTGCCCTGAAATGCTCAAGGCCACAACAGGAAAGATGGGAGACCTTGTCTCCAAGATTTAGGGCATCGCACTGGTGCCTCTTGCTTCCTTTTCTTTGACACACAGCAATCCTATCGCCTCTGGAACTAAATCCCAGATTTACTGGAACCACGTGATGGACACAGCCTTTTCCGTGCTCCGAGGTGACTCAGTCCCACTTGGTACCTAGCCCTTCACTACAGTGAAGGGTCCCACCAGGCAAGTGGTCTCCTGACTCTCCCCAAAACCAGGCTCCCTACCTCCAGTAAATACCTGCGGGTCCTCAGGTTCATGCCCACGGGTTCAGCATCTGGGATGTGATGCTGGCACTTGCTCCACACCCCGCAAGGCAGAAAATTTGGAGCATGGTCTTACACTGATTGTCTGGTGTCCTCAGTCAGTTCCTCAGCACCGATAAAACCCACCTGAGGAATATCGTGGGGGCTTCAGGAGCAGAGCAGATGCTCAGAAACCATAACCACCTCCCATCCAACCCCAGCCAAAACATGGCTTCCCGGCACATGCCTCCAACAGCCATGGCGCACGCAACAGCTCAGTCTTTGCTCTATGATCTCTTGCATCTTAGCTTTTCTCCTGCACCACTCAACCCTGGTATAAGGGTTTTTACTGCACCGTGAGCCTCAGCAATGGGTATCGCCAAAGCTGAGCCTTGGGGAGGGAAGGGAGGAGCAGGAGGCTGCTGTTACAGCCCATTTCTGAAAGGAAAAGCAACCATCTGGGTTCAGAGCATCTCTCAGCAGCTCGGAGGAACACACGCACACTGCCACGTTTTGATACAGGTTGGCTCAATGCTCCCCAGACACGTAACACGGGCCTTCTGCAGTCATTTCACTCAGCCCTTGCTTTGAATTAACGCCGCTTTTCAGATCAGATTGAAAATGCTGACGTCTGCCTATTATACCAGGAGTCGTTCCCAAAGCTACTGTCTCTTTTTCCAAATGAGCCAAAGCAGCAAAGGGTTATTAACCTGGGAGAAAACGAGGACAGGGAGGGAACGTGCTGTTCTTTGATAGGAACTGTGCTAACAAACTTTATAAAAATAAAGATCAGAAAAGCCTCAATGACAACTTCAACCCTAGAAAAGCTGCAGGCACACCCCACGGCAAAACAGCCGAGAGAAGAGAGGGGAAAGTCCACCATGGCCCCAGCACCTCACAGCACCTGGGACCATGTTCAAAACCTCACACCTCCAGCACCAGGTCGCTCGATTAAAGTGGAGTCTGCCATTAAGCTCCCCGCGGAGGCACCCAGAGCCCCTCTGCTAATCCTGGGCATGATTTCAGCCAGCCACAACCCAACCGTGATAGAAAGCACCATCAGGTGATGGCTGATCGATGGCTTTGTGAAACATGAGCCACCAAGAGCACCACTGCAGGCACTGGTCCCTGTCTTCTCCTTCAGCACATCCCACCGCCCACTCCTTGGGGACATGTGGCCGCCGTGCCTGCTCTCCTTACTCCTGCTTGCAGCTGGTTAATCCATGGAGAGGAAGAGGAGCTGCCACACCATGATGCTCAGGTCATGCTGCTGCCAGGGGTTCTAACTCTCGTGGCCTTGCGAGTGGCTTTCAGGTTTGCTTGAATGGCTGGCTTTTGTTCCCTCAGCTGCTGAAGGGACTCTGCTTTTGCAGGCCCAGGTCCAACGAAACACTTCAGCATGTGCTCAGCTCCCAGGGTAAGAACGGCCCATGGAGATCAATCCTTCAGAAAAACGCACTTTCTGGGATTGGGGCCATGGTGATGGAGCTACCACCACCAAAGCCATACCTGAATGGGACCTCCCGGTGCTGTCTCTCCCCAAGAAAAACAGCAAACCTATACTGAGTATCAACCTATATTTTAGGTGTTTAAAAATGAGCAAACTTACCCTCCTCTACAAAATAACAGTAATCCTGGAAAAAACAGAGCACAAACTGTACCTTCACACATCCCCCACCGAGCGCCAACCCAGGGAGAGAAGAAGGAGGCTAAATCCAAAGAGAGTCACTTTTTTCTAACGAACGCGTTAGCACAGCACTGGAGCTGGTGGTGTCAGGTAAACTGGCTGCGGGGAGCCCCCGGGCTCCCAGCGCTGCGCCGGGCTCAGCGGGAGATAGGGGGCTGGACCCTGGCGGGACGGATGCTCTAAATTAGGAATGAAAACATTCCCCCCCCCTGCTCGGCAGAAGGGTACGCTCAAAGTGAGCCCTTGTCTGGGACAGCCAGCGGGCGAAGTGAGGCGACGACGACAGCTCTGCCGGAGTCCAAAATACACTTGCAACTTGTTTTGAATTACTTTATGCAGGGCTTTTGAAAAAAAAAAAATGCTTAAAAATTTCCATCCAACCTGGCTGTGGAGCTGCAGGGGGACCCTGTGTTTTGTTTCCATGCAGCCAGCACAGTGATGCTGATCTGATTTTTTTTTTCCTCTGGGTAGGGAAAAGAGAGAAATCTCGGGGCGGGCAGTGCTGAGAAGAGCAAGGGGGACAACAGCCACCCGGCAGGCTTTGGCAGTGATTTTAAGCAATGACCGCAAGGCATCTGCGCCAGCGGCTGTAGGTGGGAGCGATGCTCCGTCCCAGCACCCTGGTTGCTGCAGGGGTGGCTGCCCCGGGGCACCCGGACCCCACTGATCCATCAGCCTTAGACAAACCCACAGAAAACCCGCCAGCATTGAAAGCTCCCGCTCGTGGCTCAAATCAACGCGGCTACATTACAAACAAACCTGTAGGAGGGAGAGGGAAAGAAAGAATCCCGCAAGGAATCTGCAGGGCACTGGACGAGCTAAAAATAAACACTGACAACAAGTCAATCTAGAAACAGAAAGCTAAAATCCCTAATAATAGAGGGTTGCCAGCTGGAGGAGGGAGATGCCCAGCACCCCATGCTCCGGCTCTGCCCGCCGAGGCTGCCATGGAGAGTGGTGGCACAGGGACCCCCATGCACATCACTGTGGGACCGAGGGGGCATCGCTGCCTCTGGAGCGATGGTGGGCTACCTGCAACACAGCCCAGCTCTCAGGCAGGGAAATGCGGCACCGACGTTCCTTGCTGCTCTTTATCTTCGTGTTTTCAAATTACCTCTCAAGATGGGTCAGCTGATGCCAAGGAACCAAGATGCTTGTGCCAAACTCCCCAATCCCTCCTCCGCTCCCTTCCCAGCTCCAGAAATGAAGCCAAATCTGTCCTTTCCAGTGCTGGTCACCATCTTTCCCACATCCCTCAGATGAGATCAGTCCAGTCTCAGGACTCATCTCCGTAGCTATCAGTGCTTGGCTCTGCTGTTCACCCCCTTGCAGGCCCCTCCGAGGATGCGTGCCCCGATCCAGGCTTTCCACCCCCCCTGAACGTGTGCCATCACATCACAGACAGAAACCTCAGAGTGCGGGCCACGGTGATCTCACAGCTATAAGGCAACAGAAACATTCTTGGAAAGTGTATAAAAGGCTCCGGATGGCAACTCGCTCACAATGTGAAATTCAAACGTGAATTTCAGGACTTCATAGGACCAGAAAAATCTGGCCTGGATGCAATTGTGGAAGATGAAATGGGTGGAAGAGCTCTGGGTTTATCCACCAGGCACGTAAGAGAAATCCAAGCCCACTGGAAGGTCCCAGTGCAAGGGCAGAAGCCTGCTCTTGTCCTCCACATCCCCAAGGCCTGCAGGGAAGAATGCATCCCCAAGGGTGACTGGGAGAGCCCCCAACCCCAGGTGGTTTGTGCCACCCCAACCCACCATGCTGCAGCTATGACAGGAGGGACCATCTCCTTGGTCAAGTGGAGATGTGCTGCTTGCACCCATCCATCCCCGAGGCCAACGTCCTCTGCCTGTCCCCACACCGGCCATGGCAGCCCTGGCATAACCCACCCTCTGGCTCCGAAGGGCAGAGCTGGAGGGACACAAAGCAAGGACAGGCCACCTGGGAGCACGGGGACGGAGCAGGCGGGAAGAGGTAATTTGATGACTTGCACTCGCCGCCCCCGCCCCGGCGTCGGGCTCGGGTGACTAATGCTGCAGGAAGGGGATGCTGCTCTCCTGACACGATACATGCTGCTAATCCCGCGGGTTTATCTGTCACTTCCGTGCGCCAGCTGCGGGAGCCAGCACCATCCTGCCTGGCTCCTGTGGGAATCGCACGGCCCCTGTCTCCCACCGAGCTCTGCTCCCTGCCTGTCTCCCGGCTTCCCTCTCCCCCACCCCAGCTCCTCCTTTCTCCCACTTTTTCAATAAAAGCTCTAGGAAGAAAAAAGGGTGTCAATGGGGTGTTTGTTTAAATAAGAAGAGCTGGAAGTGAGTGAGAGCCTCATCAAGCAGCACTTATGCCTCTCCTGCCTAAAAGTTAATTGCCTGGGCTGGAAGGGGAGAATAAGGCTACAGCAGAGACGGGGACTCGCACCCGGGGGCGATGCAGACACAGGGCACCCCACTGCGAGGGCAGGGAACCACAGCAGCATGGGGATCCCTGGCTCGGGCAAAGCTCCTGCCAGCCCCCAGCCCTCCCCAGTGCCTCCCACCCCACTGCTCCGTCTGGGGACCCCCGCATCCCCCACCTCCACCAGCGAGCAGGGACAAGCAGCTCGCCTGGATCTGCCCATCACTTGCACATTCAGCACCTCACCTCTGCCTCTGAAGCAAGAGCCCCGGACAAGCCTGAAGGGATGAGCCCAGGGACACAGACACCAGCGCCCGGGTCCCCATGGCTCATGCCCGGCAGCCCTGCAGGAAGATAACCTGCCACCACTGACAGCTTACGCCGTGCAACCGCTGGGGCATGCGGCTCGGCCATAACCCAGCTCTCCAGCTCAGGAATGTCCAAATAAATACAGAAATACATAAAAAGGCCATAAATAAGGTTGTCTGAGATGTCTGTTTGTCTCTCGCCTGGCCAGGACCCCCTCTCCCCCGTTGCTGTTTGCCTTGGCAGATGACAGCTGGGTAATTTGTTTCCATTGCAATGAAGTCCTAATTAACTGGAATAAACTTTTTACACTAAGTGTGTTTGTTTAACAAACTGGCTCTTTCAGAGCCTCACCGAGACCTGATTGATGCATTTGAGGGGAGTGGAAACATGCTGGGTGCTTGGACATTAAAGCTGCAGTGTCTGAGCAGGCCAGGACTGAAAGGGCTCTCTCTGTGTTTGGGAAATCAAAAATGACACCTCTGATGTCTGGACCGGGATGGGGATTTCAGCGTGGCCTTTGTGTACAAATATTTGGGGTTTCACATTCGGTGCGGCTGACACCCCCTCCAGTGTCCCCGCTGCTCAGGCGAGCAGGGGCTGGGGCTGGGAGATCCCCCAGGACCAGGCTCCGCACCGGTGGCAGGAGGTGGGATCCATCACGCTGGACTTGCTGCCGATGATGCACGTGGTCCCTCCTGGTGGCAGCACTGGTGGCTCCAGCCGACCAACAAAATCCCAAAGGTGGGACTCCCCAGGACACTCTCAATGAAGCAGGACCAATGTCTTCAGCGGCAGCCATGCTTCCTCCTCCCCTGCTCTCTGAGACTGCCTTCATCGCTTGTGAAGCCAGTAATTTGCAGCAGCAAAAACAAGACGGTTAGAAACCAGTCTGAGATACTTAGAAACTGGTTAGAAGTCTGAGACTGGTTTCTGGTTCAAACCAGAGCTTCCAGTGACACTGACCAGCTGGGGAGAGGCAGGGGGACACAGAAGTTCAATAAAAGCCCAGAAGCAGAATCCTCCTCATCCTCAGAGCCGTCCTGTTGGTTTGGAAACAGCCAAGCGGTCGCATTGCCGAAGAGGGATCCAGCACAATTGGGCTTGGCAACCTGGCCCCGATGCAGGCAGAAGGGCTTACTGGGAACATCTGGGAACAAGGGCAACATCTGGAGAGAGCAGCTCTTGTGCTGCACCCTCTCTGGGAAGATTGCTGCCAGGAGCTGAAGGACCCTCAGAGGACAAGCAATGCTGAGCGCACACATCTGCTAGACGGTGGCCTAGGATCGTGGGACAAAACCTTTGATTAAAAAAGGGAGAAAAAAGGAACGCAGTGGGGAAAAGATGACCCAACTACCACTGGCACTGGTGCCTGAAGGCAGGTGCCAAGTACCATCCTGCCAGCTCCGTTGGGACATCCCACAGGGTGGAAAGCCGAGACACTGCCCGGTTCTCCGGTAGGGCCTGGGCCATGACAAGCCCCAAGCTGGAGCTGTATTTCAGCTGTCTAATGAGAGAGCTGTATGAATAATAAGCACTTCTGGAAAACAAAGCATCTCTGGCATCCGAGGGGGAGAGTGAATGCAGCTGAGCTTTCCCTCCCTGGGTGCTTTTTCCTTCCTACCTCCTACTGCAGAGAGAAACCTATAATGTCCCCTGCTTGAGCACTGTCAGCTCCAGAGGTTTTCGGGAGGCATTCAAGCCTCTTGGAAGGCTTGGCTTTCCTATTTTTACATGTAAAAATGGGATTTTGCAGGTGCTACAGTTCCTTTTGCCTCCTTCTCCAGCCCGTTTCCTCAAAGCACTGCAGGCATTTCCATTTACTGTGGGGCAAGAAGGTGCTTTCTTGTGGCTGGGGGTTTAGCAGATCTCCCACAACCACACAGTAAAATGCCCCAAAGTCTCCCCATCCTCAACCTGCCCACACTGGCCACAGCTTGAGTCAGTCAAGTCTTTCATTAGGTATAAATACCATTATCCAGTGTTTCTTCAGTAATTACTATAGGCTTATCCTACCTTCAGCTGCATCTTCTGGACATGTTGAAAGCCATCCGACTGATGGCAGAGATCTGAGCTAGCTGCCCAGGCTCCCCGTGCAGTCCACGGAGAGAGGAGAAATTCATTTCCCCATAAATAAGATGGTGACGCTGGAGGTGGTGCCCTTTTACATGATGTCCCAAGCCCAAAGAGACAACCAAGCACCCGCACCCTCGTCCCTTCCCGCTGTACCTCCCCTGGGAGTCACCATGCTGCTCCAAATCCTACCTTTGTTAATGCCAGAAACCCGTGGGGAAGCTCAAAGCCTCAGATCTCACCTCTGCACACACCCCTGTGTCAGGATGCAGTAAGGACAACGCATTTTCCTCTTTTCATGTCCTTAGACACACTGTTCCCTGAGCAAATTAGCGCTATCTACATGTCTCCCCACAGTCTGCTCAGTACAGCCCAAGTAAATCAGCGTATTCAGCCTGATTATCCCTCCCTGAGCAAAGAGCCAGAGGAGAAACACCAACGCCGCAGCTCTCAGAGACCTGCCTGATTGCTCTCAAGGCTCATACTGACATTTCCACCACCACTGGCAGTTTTTGCTCCTCGGGAGCTCAGGCGGCTCGGAGAAGGGCTGCAGAGCCACCACGCTGTGCTGTGGACTCTGTCCCTGCTGGAGCATGTGCTGGGTACAACAGGAAGTTGCAAAGAGTGTGGATCTATTTTGGAAGGACACTGCACACAGCCGGTCTTTCCCAGGAGATGCTGCCGGACAGCGGGGCTCAGGGACAACAAAACGCTCTTCTACAGAACAGCATCTCCGGCAGGTGAGCACAAGGCAACCACCAGCGGTGCCACACAGCCAAGTGCTCAGATAATTGCCAGGCTGGCCACCGTGAGGGTGGTCTTAGGCGAGAACAAGCTTCTGAGGAGCATGCCAGGCTGATGTAGCTGCCGATGGTTCTGTGGTCCAGCTGTCTATCTGGCACCGCAGATGAAAGCATGGAGAGAAAATACCAGGACTGTGTATCTGAATAAAAAGCCAGATTAATCTGTGGTTGTTCCAGGAAAAGAGTATGAGAGATCTTACGCGTGCTGTGCTGATGGGCAAAGCAGCAAGCTCTTGAGATGATGTGAGGCAGCGAGGTTGAGAAAGGACCGTGAGGAATGGGAATTTTTCACTCCTGAGCAGAAATTTAACACACTCGACGCTACTGAAACCTGCTACGATGATTTACGTGATCAGGAGTCTCTGCGTAGGAGGAGTGGCAGGGAAGGAAGAGGAGGGCACTGTGCACTTACAATACATGCCATTCTATTTTTTTCTTTAGAATTACAGACCTTTTAGCAGTCAGTACTTGAAGAAATACACATTCACCTTCTCACCAAGGACTGGGAAGAGGGATGGCACATCATACCTGAGCCGGCACAGGACCGCAGGAGCTCAACCTTGGACCTGTCAGAGCGGCCACAGAGATGCTGGGAGGGCTGGAGCCCCTCTGCTGTGAGGACAGGCTGAGAGAGTTGGGGGGGGTCAGCCTGGAGAAGAGAAGGCTCCGGGTAGTCCTTCCAGCCCCTTCCAGTCACTAAAAGGACTCCAGGAAAGCTGGGGAGGGACTCTGGATCAGGGAGGGGAGACATAGGACAAGGAGGAACAGGTTTAAACTGAAAGAGGGGAGATTTAGATGAGATATTGGGAAGCAATTCTTTGCTGTGAGGGTGGTGAGCCCCTGGCCCAGGTTGCCCAGAGAAGCTGTGGCTGCCCCATCCCTGGAGGTGTTCAAGGCCAGGTTGGACGGGGCTTGGAGCAACCTGGTCTGGTGGGAGGTGTCCCTGCCCAGGGCAGGGGGGTGGCACTGGGTGGTCTTTAAGGTCCCTTCCAACCCAAGCCATTCTGTGATTCTATGAATCTTAAATATATGTTCTCAATATAATGAACACAAAAATAATGAACACAAAAATAATGAATCATCAAGGATTTGGGTTTCTGAGTCGCACACTAGAAGACTCACAGAGCCAGCAGTAAAATACCACATGCATTTCTAAACACTATAGTTGATAACTTTCCAATGCAGAAGTTAATGCACAGCAGGCGACAAAAGGTCGAGCAGTTGCTGGGTGCCCGGAGAGGCTGGCAGCAATCCCCACAGACCAACAGGAAGATGGGAGCAGGCAGCACTGCGCACGCTCAGTGCTGCATTTGAAAAAGTAGAGTGAAAAAAGAAGAGTTCTTTAACGGGGAGTTCACTGAACATCTGTAAAGTCCTAATTTTATAGTCAGCAAAATCAGCAACTTGCTTAAAAATCCCCTTTGCTAAAGGAAGGCTCAGCGTGGAAATGGGATATACAACGAAGGGTGGTCAATACAAATGAAAAATTACAATGTGTAGGAAACTGATAAAGGAAACTAGAGAAGGGAAAAATGCATGGCTGGACATGCAAAATCTACTAGTGGGAGCCAAACAAATTCTAGCAATAGATCCATTTGGAAGCAGCAATAGGACCATGTTTAAGCAGAGGCTGTAGCACTGCTCACAACGATGCAGAAAAAGCAAACATAGTCAAGAGATACTTATTCTGTGTTTGGGGAAAAAAGGAGAGTAAAGTACTTCCTAGGAGAGATGAAGCTTTCCTAAACCATTAGTATCCTCACCTACATCTAAGGCAGGCAAGCAGCACTAACCATCCAGCACAAGTAACGTGTACCCAAGGTTGGGGAGAGTTTTCTGGGCTCTGCTGCTTGTTTTGAGCAAACTTTGGGCTGCCTCGTCCAGATGGCGAGTGGCTCCTTCGCAGACATATTCACACCCAGCAGTGATGATGACCTAGTTAACTACTAAATGGTCAGCCTGATCTAAGACCCAGAAGCCAGGGCTCATCCGGAATCAAATTAAGAAATAATTAAAGGTTATAAGTTATAATTAAAGTCAGTCAGCGTGTCTTTGTGGAGAAGAGATCTTGTCAAATGAGCCCGATGTCACTCTTTAGCGAATACAGGCTGAGCTGAAAAAGGCACTGTGTACGTTACTCTGTGCAGGCAGAGCGCTAAGTGCTTCTTGACATTCTGATTTTAGAAGATAGTACTATCCAGTATCAGTAAAGCACGTTAAATAGATTAAGAGCTGTCTGACAGGTCTCAAACAGAAGTCGTCAATGGGGAATCATTAGTGAGGCTCCACAGGGAGCATGCCAGTCGATATTTTCATCGATGATCGAGAAGAAAATACAAAATCCTCACTCAAAAAAATTAGCAGATGACAGGAAGATTGATGTTAACGGTAAATATTGATGAGGAGAGAGTGAAATGTGGGTTGCTTGGTAATGCTGAGCCCATTCAAACACTGTATATGTTAATGCAGCCCAGTGCAGAATGACACACCTACCGAGCAGGATTTCAGGCCGTATTTATGAAGAGGGACTGTATCCCAGACAAGAGAGAGCCTCCAGAAAGGCTCAAGGGTCACCACGGGTGACCAACCCAGCACAAGGCTCTAATGTGATGCTGTGATGAAAAGAGCTGATGCAGTTCTTGGGGGAGAGGAGAGTTACACGTATTGCACTGCTGAGACCGACACAGAAACTCCCACAATTAAGATGCCCAATGTTTAAAAGGGGACACTAAAAAAGCAGAGAGGCTGGAGGGATGAGTCACAGAATTGATCCGAGGACTGGCAGAAATATCCTGCTGCAAAAAAATTGGAGCTATATTGAGTTTATCAACAAAAATTCTGCCACCCCCGCCCCCCAAACCAGAGCGGTGCCAACCTCTCTTACCCAGCGAGGCACGCAGAGAGCCAGGGGTGAGGAGCTGAAGCCCAAGCTCAAATGAATTTCAGGTCAGCATTAGGTACCTCTTGGAGCTGCTCAGAGGATTAGATACCTCTCAGAGGGCAACGACAACCTCTTCAGCTCACCAAGGAGCGTGTGAGCAGCATTTACATCCCTACAGCACTCAGGGGGCCAAATGGTGTGATCAAATAGTTCCTTTCATACCTAAATCCCACACAAGTGAATCCCAGCAGATAACTGGAGCTGCCAGGCTAACCCCCGTCACACACCACAGCAAAGATGGGCAAGTCAGGAGATAGCACCAGCAATGAGGAGCTGGTGAGGCACGGAGCAGCAAAGATGGGTGCTAGCTCCTCAAAGAGGAGGTTCAGAGCTAGAAGTCCTGCTAGCTGTGAGGAGTCCCCGTCAGGTCTCTTGCCAGGAGCAGAGCATGTGGGAAAGGACCGCTCACAGCTCTTGGAGAAACACCAGGGGAGAGTGCTGGTCAAGCAGCCTGGGAAACACCTCGACCCACTTCTCCCTCCTGGTACCCGGCTGTGGAAGCGACGGCTGCTGTGGGTGGGAGCGTTACCTCCCATGCCAAAAGCACCTCTGTGTTGACTCACTGCAGCAAACACTTTGCTCTCTTGCTTAGGGGAGAACACAGCCTTGGTTATTTTGTTCAAAAATGTCCATCTTCCTACGCTTGATTCCCTTTTCATGATTAATGCAGAGCGTAGCAAATGCGGAAGGGCTGCAGCTGGTGCATAGGTGGCTTCTGTGTCTGTCTTGGCTCCAAGCGGCCATGCCCCCTCAGTTCCCTGGGTTCAGAAGAAGCAGCAGGGAGAGGTACCCCATGGTGAGCAAGGGGATCTTCTCCCAGCCAGAGGCACCACTGAGGGACATAGGCTGAGGACCAGCCCCAACCCCAGTGGGGCTCCGTGGGGTCAGAAGCCCACTCAGTGCTACTGGGCAAGTGCCCGGTTCACGGGAACATGAAGCCTTCAGTCAGGACAAAAGGAAGCACAGCATAAAGACACCAAGCCCTTGCGTGGCAGTGCTGGAGACAGGGAATCAGGGCCAGGCAGGTTTTTAATTGGTCTGGAACTGAAATTACAGGGGGGAAAAAAACCCCAAACCTGCTTTGGTTTAAAGAAAGGGGCTGGGGGGGATAGGAGAAAAAAGCCCTTCAAGTTTCTATGACAACCAGCACTGTAAGAGCCTACATTGCAACCTCACTTAACACATTAAAAGCTGCACAGAAACAACAAAAATTAAAACTTTGTTCTACCACCAGGTCTGGGAGGGCCGTTCTCAGCCGGAGAGCAAGCATGCTGCAAGGGGGTGGTCCAGTGGTCCCCTGGCCTGGGCACCCAGAGCATGGGTACAACTAGCGCCAACGACTCCTCCTCCTGTCGCCTGGGCTCAAGGGACCGCTCAAACCAAGTGGCTCCTTGTCCCGACCTCCCTTGGGCCAAGATATTTAACTCTGGGTATCAAGGGTCCTGGTGCCATCCAGGCATGGGGGGAGAAGGGCATCCCTGTCCTCATAAACCTCGGTGTAGAGCACCCCACCATGGTCCTCCAGCCCCATCAGTGACAGGGGCCCAGGGTGAGCACTCCCACACAACAAGCAATACAAAAGAAAATGAAAAAGAGTTGGATTCATTTGTACTTTACACAAATGGTGGTCTTTGGCAGGAGCTATCGGGGAGGTAACCCGGAGCGGCTCTCCCGGGCTGCTGGAGCGGGGGCAGCAGCAGGACAGCCAGCCCTCAGCACGGGGCTCTGCTGCGCACAGATCGACACCAGCTCTCCCAAATTCAAAAGCAAATAGCGATATTAGCCTGGGCAGATAGCCCAGACGCCACAGGGCGACTCAGCAGGGCTATTGCCTTCTTGATCTTGGAGCTTCCAAGTGATCTCTGCCAGCACTGCTCCCGTCACAGCTGTGTCCTGTTCCCTCCACAGACACAGAGCTAAGGGGAGCTGGAAAATTTTACTGGGGGGACAAACCATTCCCAAGAGGCTGCAGACTACCCTCCTGCCCCACCGCAAGGTCCTGAGGTGATGACACACTAGCACCCCTCAGGGAGCTGCCCGGGCTGGAGGCACTGCCCAGCCCCAGCCATCGCCCCCCAGACAGCATGGGGGCAAGGCACAGCACCAGTGCCCCAAGGGTAGAACCCCCTCCCCAGAGCAGCCAAGCCTCCAGAAGCTTTTCTGGGCTCAGGGCATTACTGGGAGAGACTGGGCCACCTTAGCTTAAAAGATCAGCACACCACAGGGCAGGGAACACTTTCTGAAGGCCACAAGGAAAGCTGCAGGACTGTTCAAAGGCTGGAGCACTAGCCGGTCACCTGCACCCGCTGCAAACGTCCAAGGCAACTCTCCATGAGCCACGAGCTGCCTCCCACCGCTCATAGGCATTTCTGCTAACCCTCCACTCCCCTTCTTCTCTGGCACAGCTCTGCTCTCCATCCCCAGACCGGTGTTTGTTGAACCACCACATTTCTCCAAAGTACCTTTTCAGGCTTCCCTTCCTTTCCCGCCACTCAGAGAGGCTTAAAGCCCCTCCACCTGCCTGGAACTCAGGCTCTGAATCCACTGGCCAAACCCCAGGGGAAATATTGTTCAAGCTTGCTATAAAGTTTCAGTGGCCCAGACCCTGCTGCTACAATACCCTGACAAGCATCGTAATCTTCTTTACTTAACTTAATTGTGTGTGGAGGAGTTAACTCACCGAGTCTTCAGGAAACCCCAGGATCTGGGGTTGGAAGATAGGAGCCCACGCTCATGGTCCCTTCTGGAGGGCTCCGTGCCCCTTCAGCTGCCAACCTGCACCCATCTGAGGGGCACCCACCCCACAGACCCCAACACCTCCCTTGACCCCTGCTCTGCCATCCCGCTGCCACCAGAGATGCTGGTGACGGCACTTCATCCTTTCCTACAACCGAAGCTGGGAGAAGCCTTCTCCAACCCTGCAAAGGTAGTTTTGGGGCAGTTTCTCACAGCGTTGGGTATCCCATGGCTTCAGTACAGAAAGGTGGCCTCGGCATTGCTTCTCCTACCCCACCGCTGCCCTCCCACCATCTGCACCGTCTCTTACTCCCCCCTTTCCCTGTGCGCCCTCCTCCCACTGCTTGGCACTTTGCAGGTGATCCTGCACTACTTGAAGAGCATCCCAGCGGATGACTCTCACCCACTGCAAAAGAAGTCAAATGTAGCATATATGTGTGTTGTTATTATTATCATTACTATAACAATAATGTCTGAGTTAAGGAGGCAATGAAATGAATGCCCAGCTTAGGAACACATCTAGTGTATTATGATGGCCCTAAATACTTCCAAGATGTAAATACTGATTTCTAGATTCTTAAAACCACCACGGTTTTACAAGATAATGATTCAGCAATGAAACACTCACTTTCATCTAAGTGCTTGCACGGAAAGGTTTTAGTCTAAGAGATGAAATGTTCCACCTTAAGAGCAGGGTGACAACAAATTAGCTGCAGAGACATCTTGGCTTAATGAAGACTGCGAGGCAAAACAAACATGAGCTGCTGCTTTATGAAAGGTGGTTTCAAAGTTTCCTCCTGTGTTTACAGCGCTGGGGCTGAGGCACGGAAGGCGGGCAGCAGTCTTTCATCTGAAACGGAGACAGAGCCACGAGGTGCCCATAGAAAAGGGCCGTGAGATTCTTCTGGAGCAAGAGATGGGCCCTGAGATATCAGGTCTCTTCGGCCACATCGTCCCAAGGGGCTGAATGAGTGTATCAAGGGAGAGCGTTTTGTGTCGCTACAGCAGTGTCTCTCCTGACACCTCAAAGTGCCTGGCAAATATTAACTGCTCCCCGAGTGATGACTCTCTTGACAGATGAGCATTGCTCTCGGCAGAGGAGACAGCATCGGGAGGGAGCGCAAGCAGCTCCGGCAGCAAATCAGTGACACTCTAAACCCAGGTATTTCAGTCTACATTTGCTAGGGGGCTTTACGATTGTTATTACTACCAAAATTTCTTTCTGGGCTCGAAGAAACTGAGTTCCAGTCAGTGCCTGACACTGAAGAGCAAATATATGCCATCAGGAATTAGTAAACACACCAGCCTTTCTTGGTTCCTGTCATGACGCTTCCAACCAGCCCTGCCAGGAGAGTTATTAAGCAAAAACACCAGTCCCAGGGGATCCTATTCCTGTCTCTCAGCATGGTGTCCCTGGGTCTTCAGCCAGCAGGTCCCTGCTCAGGAAACTGCCTTGACAAAAGCAGTCAAGGGCCTTCTGTCATAAATTCGGAAGGACCTCTGGAAGCCCAGATAGACCAACAATACTGCAGCTGTATTAGCAGCTTCCCAAATTGGGGTGACAAAGGAGCAAGCAGCTCAGGGGCTGGACTCAGCCCACAGGGTGTTTCTTCCCCAGTCTCTAGGAGTGCTGGCCAGACCCCAGCCGGAGCGGGGCTGCAGGCAGGGCTGCAATGGGGCAGAGACGTGCCCAAGCTGCATCACATGAGAATTATTAAGTTGAGATATACCGTTCTGACATCCGAACAACCTGCTTTGGAAACTCAGCGCAAGGAAGGCATCTGTAGCTGTACACAGGCTGGATTGATGGGCCAAGGCCAATTGTATGAAGTTTAATGAGGCCAAGTGCCGGGTCCTGCATTTTGGTCACAACAACCCCAAGCAATGCTACAGGCATGGGGAAGAGTGGCTAGAAAGCTGCCTGGCAGAAAAGGACCTGGGGGTGCTGGTGGACAACCAGCTTAACATGAGCCAGCAGTGTGCCCAGGAGGCCAAGAAGGCCAATAGCATTCTGGCTTGTATCAGGAATAGCGTGGCCAGCAGGAGTAGGGAGGTGATTGTGCCTCTGTACTCAGCACTGGTGAGGCCTCACCTCAAGTACTGTGTTCAGTTCTGGGCCCCTCTGTACAAGAGGGACATTGAAGTGCTGGAGCGGGTCCAGAGGAGAGCTACCAAGCTGGTGAGGGGTCTGGAGACCAAGCCATATGAGGAGAGGCTGAGGGAACTGGGCAGGTTTAGTTTGGAGAAGAGGAGGCTGAGGGGAGACCTCATTGCCCTCTACAACCACCTGAAAGGAGGTTGCAGAGAGGTGGGTGTTGGCCTCTTCTCCCAGGTGAATAATGACAGCACCAGAGGAAACGGTCTGAAGTTGCGGCAGGGGAGGTTTAGATTAGATATTAGGAAGAATTCCTTTCCTGAAAGAGTGGTCAGGCACTGGAACAGCCTGCCCAGGGAGGTGGTTGAGTCACCATCCCTAGAGGTATTTAAGAAACGTCTAGATTTGGCACTTCAGGGCATGCTCTAGTGACAGAGATTGTAGGGGTTTTTTTTTGTGTGTGTATGGTTGGACTCAATGATCTCGAAGGTCCTTTCCAACCATGAAGATTCTATGATTCTATGATTCTATGAAACGGAACACAGCACAAGGCTGGAGCAGACGGGGTAGGTGAGGAAACCCATGCAGATGTTGGCTCACTGCTGGACTCTTGGCCATTTCCCATAGGCCAGGCTCCTCTCAGGAGTTTCAGCTGCAGGAGCTCTTTGCATGCCTGTTCTTCCTAAGGTCATCTCTAGCCTACACAGCACTCAGGTAACGTATTTTTTTTAAGATTAATGCTTCAACCTTCTTGACCCAAGCAGCATCCTTCTATTTAACGTCGAAAGAGGGAATGCTACCTCCCAGACACACAAAAAGCCAGGAGTCACAACTCCTGACGTGGGCCGACTCCTGGAGGTACATCCGTAACCATCCTCATTGAAACCCTTGGAAGTAAAAGCGACTCCCCCAGAGTGGGCAGCAACATCATTTCAGCTCTGGTGGTTCCACCCCGGGCACCTCTGACTTCCCGCAGCAGAGGTCCACCTTCACTACGCTTTCCTGTGTGCTGGCCACTCTACATTTGGGGGAATCCAGCAGGAGACCTGTACCTTAAACCTTGTTGGATGGACGGGGCAGAGGGGAAGAGACTAGTGTAAAGGCCGTCCAAAGCTGGTGGGTGAAGGCAGACACCTCTTCATACCCTTGATGAGCACTGGACTGTTCCAGGCACTTAGGAAACACCCCACTGCTGGCTGAAATAGACCAATGGTAACTATGGGGTGAGGGAACATGGCGACAGCATCTCCATTTCTGAAGGGAAGAGGCAACAAAGGAAGGAGTCACTCGGGGTGACACAAGGAAACCCAGGTGACCGACTACCTACTGTCCAGGGAAGAGGAGGACAGCTGATCAGAGAAAGCTTCTGAACATGGCAGAAATGGAGCAAGATTCACTCCTAGGACAAGTGGCGATAAAACCCACTGCTCAGATTTCTAGTGCCCGTGTCCTTTGTCTTTCTCTATAACCTACATCTGCTGTGAGAGGCCAAACCCACCGACCCAAGAGCAGGGATGCTCTGACCCCGCTCCCACAGAGCAGGGCTTGGCTGGCAGGGTGAGCTGTGCCTCTGAAGCACAATAAAGGAAAAGCAGAGGCACAGTTAAGTTTGCTCTGGCTGGAGGGCCAGCCAACCACTGCCAGATTTCTCTCGGATCATCAGCCTCACCTACAGATATGTTCATGACCCACCACGGCTCGGCTCAGCTCCAGGAACCAGTTGTTTCCCATGCTCTGTCTGCTCGCCGCCACCTTGCCCAGGGCTCGGGAAACACGTCTGTGGAGGTGCTGCAGAAGTGCTGAGCTCTCCCGAGCCCTCCAGCGGCAGGTCCCACCAGACCTCTGGCAGCTGCTGGGCACGTTTCTCTGCTGAGGAAGATGAGCTCCAGTCCTGCCAGAGGCTGAGGGCGCCTGGCCCAGCCTTGCAGATGGGCTGCGGCAGCGAGAGCAACAGTGCTGGCAGCAACTGGCAGATCAAAACGCCACATCAGATGGAGACAGTGGTACCAGGCAACATCACGGCCATAAACTCTACCGGTTGCAACCCCAAAACAGCTGCTGAGGAACATAAATAGAATAGGCATTAACCAAAGTCATAATATATTATGAGCCACAGCTGATATCAGAAGCTGCTTGGCCAAACCATGGAGGTCCTGTAGCCTCATGGCACAGGGCAACCAGAGAGCACCGATAAGACACCCTGTATCTACGAGACCCTCTGCACCAGCACCCCTGACTCTGACCCAACAGCTCTGCAACTTCAGTGAGATGGGAAGCCCATGTTCTCCCGCCTAAGGTAGACAAACAGCCCTCGTTTCTCTGATGAGATGAGCTACAAAAGCATAAGAATAACTAGTGCTACCTACGGCCAAATCCACCCTGCAGGAAAACCAAAGAGTAAGAGCTCTTTACATATTTCCTCCAAATTGCTTCAGCTGGGACAGGGACACCAGAGATGCTTCAATCTTTTTTAAGCCGTTTGTCAAAACACATGCTCTACATTAGCACCCAGCAGTGCTACAATAAGAAGCACCGAAATCTTGGATGACTGTTGGCAGAGGTCACAAAAGCACGGTTGTAAGTCCTTTGCCAAACGTGTGTTCTTTTTGTCGTCGTGTCCACAATGACTCCATATCCTCTTGGGATATCACTCTGATCTCCCAGAAAGCCATGTGGGATTAAACAGCCTGGGAAATGGCTCTGGCTGTATTTTCAGAAGTCTTTAGCTGCCAGCGGGCTTGGGAAGCCAGTGATCAGCAGTGCCTTGAGGGGAGTGGACAGAGGAGCTCCCTGAAATCAGACTTTTCAGTACAGACCTACGAGACTAGCGCTGAGTTTTAAAAACTTTTGGAGGCATAAAGGAAGAGGAAGCAGCCGATAACCGAAGAACAGGCACGCAGCCAACACAGACAGCGAGCCGGCAGCTCCGTCAGGCGCTCCGTGCCACAGCCTGCCGTCCCTGGCGCGCCTCGGATGTGCCTCCTCTGGTGCTAAGAGTAACTGGGACCGAGGATGTTCGGTGCTCGCTGCCTGCTCGGGCAGTGCTGGGAAGCAGCTCTGCAGGAACCTTTTGGAAAGCAGCAAAGAAAGAGCAAGTGCAGAAGGACAGTGAGCTCTGGAGGAGGAATTTCCTCAACTCAATTCCTTCTGATTCCAAAACCACACTCCTCTGACAATCCTGCATGTCAGAGCGCTGTTCCACAACTTCAAAACCAAAAATGTTTTCTTCAGAAAAGAAAAGGCGCTACCATAAAGATGTTCACTTCCCCAAACAGAGCAGGAGCAACACAAGGCCCCGCGTGCAACGTGCTCAGCAAGACAATGCACAGCTGCTTGGTGGCCAGGGCCAGAGCCCAACCTCTCAGCACGGCTTTGAATAGAGTTTGCACTTATCCAAATAATGATGGTATCAGACTCATCCTTCCAGCAGAGAGACAACCTTCTTGCCTCAAAGGGTGCAAGAGGCTCTGCAAATGCTGTGTGCAACCGCACAACTGCCTGCGAGCATGAGCTCTGCCTGCGCTTTGATAGGGGTCCCCGAGGTTGACAGCTCTAAGTGCTCCGCTCTCGCTCGCTTGCTTATGGACTGTCGGCAGCCAGCTCAGAGCCACAGCCAAGGGCACGCTCTCACCCACTGCTTATGCTACTGGGGTGGTTTGCAGATCCTCTGTTCGCGTTCAAGAATATGGTGGCTCCAGAGAGCCTCTTCCCTTCCTCTCACCCCTGCAGCTCACCATGCTTTACAAAACACAACGGGTGGAAGATGACAGGCATCAACATCAAAGCACGGGCTGCAGAAGACGTGCTTCAAGATCAGCCCTTTGTGACACAGAACGAGACCCTTCAATTCTCGAAAGCAACTCAGCTGTGCAAACCTGGAGCGGAGGGGGCCAGAGGTGGGAAAGGTCACCACTGCATCCCCTGCTCCCCGGCCACCAGGTCCCGGCTCTATCCCTTGGGCTCAGCCAAGCTGTCGTGATTCCTCCTGACCTGATGTAATGATTTGCATATGCCCTGAAGCCAAAATGATTGACAGCCCTTCCACTGTTATCCTCACTTGTGTAATTGCAGCAGCTATTCTTGTACATTGAAATGTCTAATCTTAGCAAGCCACATAGCTGTTCGGGAATATGGACCAACTGGGAATTTCCATGCAATTACTCACCACGGCTACTGGCACTTACTTTGGCTGGTAAAAGTCCTTCTTGTCTGCTGACCCCAGGCTCTGGAAGACACAAAAGACAGATGTATTTCTTTAACCCTTTGCCAAGCAAGTACCATTGATGAAGATGTTGGTGAGCAGGAAAAGGCATGCCTATGCTTTCTGCTGCCCGGGGGGTCTGCGTGGGCTGGCTAGGCAGGGCTGGCACTGGGACCTCCAGCCACCCAATGCACCGTAGGCAGAGCTCACAGCAGCCAGGGATGTAAAAATAAAGAGTCCAAGCGGAGGTGTGGGGACACGTTAGGTCTGAACCCAACGTGTTCGGGCACGTCTGTCTCTCCCATCACTTGCAGAAGCATGGCACCATGTGTCAGAAGGGGACTCGTGTCCTCTGAGCCTGCCCAGCTGGAAAGAGAAAAAAACGCAGGGCTGGCAGAGGGACTGAGCCACCACCTCCTGCAGAGACCCTGCAGCAGGGCAGGGGACCGAGCCCGAGGCCCACGGCCACTCCCTGGGGGCAGGACCATGAAATTCTTCTGCCAAGAAAAATGGTATCAGACCCCAAGCACATGCAAGCTTGAAGCAGAGACAGCCCGATGCACACTCACATTCCCATGTGCCGCCAACTCCACCGACAGCACGGTCTAGTAACAGTCTGGCAGCGTCCCAGCCCGGGCTGCCGGAGCAGCAGCCAGGGTCCCCTGGGAGACCCCAGCCAGGCTGAGCATCCCCGCAGGGAGCCAGGGGAAGGACAGGCATCCCACAGACACTGCTTCGGGCGCAAGGCACGGCCCGTGCGTGACACGCACAGAGAGCATGCGTGCACCGCTGGGCCGTGCCCTGTTGTCTGACAGGGCCTTATACACCCAGATACGCCCAACGCTCTCCCCCAGCATGCCTTGTCCCCGAGGCATCCGCAGCAGAGGCTGGCCCCTGCCCCACACTGAGGCCCCACGTGCTTGCCAAGCTCGGAAGGGCCCCCGCCACCAAGGGACACGGAGGGACAAGCTGCGCCGGACACAGCGGGACGCTCATGGCAGGCAGCACCGGGGCAGACAGACAGACAGACCGACCCACCAAACCTGGGTGTCAGCAAAGCCGTCGCACCGGCGGAGCCCTCTCCTCCTCCTCCTCTTCCTCCTCCTCCTCTCAGGGATGGTCCTCTCCCCTGCACCTTGTGGGGACGGGGGACGGTGGGCAGCAGTGTGGAGTGGCCCTGCCACCCACCCCGTCCCCGTCCCCCACAGGCAGCAGGTGTGTGCCGGCGTGTGTGCACGCTCACGGGAAGCACGCTCCGGTCTGGAGCTGCTGTTGTAGTTTTGCTCTGTGGTTGCCAGGCAATGGCGAGCGCGAACACCAAAGCAGCCGGAGCAGCAGGGCCGAATGCTAATCAGGGGCGCAGGAGTTCTCCCCGGTGCCCTCCACCATGCTCCCCCTCGCTGGCTAAAGCCACCTGGTGCTCCCACCTGGGGACTGAAAAGCCAGCAGGGAGAGGAGGGACCTGGATTTTAAACAGGCAGGGATCCACTGTCACCAAAACATCCCCCCAAAAGGGAGCCCTGGCCAAGCCAGTGAGACGGAGCCGCAGTTCGGTGGTGGCTGACCCTCTCCCTGGCATGGAGGCGTTGGTTGGACACTGGCATGGGGAGGCTGCCACCAAACCCACAGCGAGGGGTACATGGGTCTGGACGTGTGCCACCCTCTTGCACATCTCACGGGCACACACCTGAGCTCCGGCCTGGGGTGCAGTCGGGACAGCACAAGGAGCAGCCCTGTGGGGTGGTAAGATCTCACCTGCCCGCGTGCCGATTGCCGTGTCGGAGTGCAAAAGCTCTGAGCAATCCCCACTGGACAGTGACAGCAGCACCCTTTGGCTCTCCCGGCTCTTCCCCTCCTCTGACACAACAGAAGTTATGGCCAAGTCCCACGGGATTGATGGCCAAACACCACAATGGGGTGGCCAAATGCTTGCACAGGCTGCCCAGAGAGGTGGTGGTCTCCAGCCTTGGAGACATTCAAAACCCAACTGGGCATGGTCCTGGGCGTCGAGGACAACCCGGTGTAGGTGACACTGCCTCGAGCAGGGGGTTGGACTGGGTGATCTCCTCAGTCACTCTGTGCATTCCTGAAGCAGCAGAGAAACGAGAACAGCAGTAACCGCACAGAGCGAATGCCCTGGGTGATGGGACCTGTCCTCCAAGCTCACAGCACGTCTGGGAACACCTCCACTCCCTCAGAAGCAACATTCTCATGGGGTAGTTCCTTACTTCCTTAAACTTGACACCTAAAACCCAGGGTACCAGTTCCCAAACTATGGATCCACTGCAATGAGGGTGACGAGCCACAACAAATTCTGTTCCCTCTGATATCTGTGCTAGCAGAGATCATGGAGAACTGTTGATATTCAAGGAGAACCCACTTGCAAACAGCTTTCTCAACACCACTGAAACAACACATGGAAAATCTGCGTCCCACGCAGTCAGACCCCCCCACCCAGCTGAGGATCGGGGGGAAAAGCTCCCATCAACCCCATAGGCAGCTCCGGACAGTACCTGACCTTTCTGATAGCTGATAACAGCAGGAAACACCACTGGCACTCTTCTACCTTTCTAAAAAGCTGGGGAGACTACTACTGGTCCCAATATCTGCAGTGCAGTAGACGGTAAAATCTGCAGTATCCCCTTCACGCAGTCACGGGTACCACCACTCCCCTCACCTCCCGCTAGGATGGCGATGCAGGTCTCTGAAATCAATCCCTGATGAGGGAAAACCTTATGGAAACATGGGAAAAAAAGAGAAGATCGCCTTGCAAGTTCAGCTCCTACAGACAAGGCAGGTGGAGACGCTCTAGCGAAGCTGCATGCTCTGTGCCGGCAGCACCCCGGGCACGGATGGATCCGCTCCATGGATCATGAGCCCATACAGTCCACAAGCCGCTGGCGGGATGAGCTACACGAGCACGCTAAGAGAAGGGGTTACCTTGAGTTTATCAAGCAACTATCTTTTAAAAGTCATGGAAAACTGAGAAGGTTTTACATACCAGGAACAAAAGAATGAGGCACTAGCTTTGCAGAGAGGAAAAACAAAACAGTAAAATGAGGAGCGATAACAGCAATGATTAGCCAAAATAGCTGATTTATAAGAAACCTTAATATGAAACGAGAAGGAAAAGCAGAATGCCAGCAACGTGTCCCAGGAATCGGGCCTGGAGCAAGGCCAGGAGCCATGGATCAGCTCCTGGCTCTACCACCACCCCAAGGTCTGGTCTTGAGCCCTTTCTTCCCCCTTCATGCCTCTGTTTCCCCATATTGCCCCTACACAGCCCTTTGCCTCCCCGCTCTCTTCCCAGCAGAGAAAGGGACCATGCCCAGCAATCAGATGAAGTTACACAGATCAGTCTCACCATGTGGCATTTCTGTCTCAGGAGCACACACAAAACCAAGGTGGCCGTGGATCCAGAGGGATCCCGGAGAGCGGCTGGAAAGCATTTGGCCACAAGAATCCCCAGGAAAGGGAGGAGAACTTGCTGGAGGCTGGCAGAGGTGATGCCTGGGCAGGAGAAGGTGGTCAGGGCCAGCAGCCAGACAAGGACATGTTTTTGACCAGCTCTAAGCAAGATCCTCATCAAAAAGTGGAAGAAGTGAGCGCAGGCACATGTGGTGTCACTGCAGGAGCCCCCGACAGGGACCGTCCACCAAGGAGGTGGATAAACCAGGTGGAGGATAAACCAAATGACACTCCGCTTTGAAAACTGCAAGTAAAGCAGCACAGAGACATCAGCAGGAGGAAGGCGGTGAGAAGCCAGCAATGCCCTAAGAGGCCACAGGGCACCTTGGGGCTGACCTGACTGTGTGCAGTATTTCACTATAAGATGTAGCTGTATTTAAAAAAAAAGGCCCAAGGCATTTGCCAAGTGCAGGGGCACAACACCATCGGGACATGACTGGCTGGGAGCTCTTAGGGAGTTCAGGGCAGCACTTGGAAGATCCCCCCAAGCAGAGGAGCTGGCCTTCACTGACGGCTTAAAGGCATTAATTAGAAAGTACTTAGGGAACCCGTGATGGGGAGCCGCGGTGCATGAAGGGGCAGCAGCCAGAGCATCTCCCCCCAGGCAGCAGCGTGGGCTGTGACAGTGCCACCAGCCACCACCCCTGTCCCACCACACCGGGTACCGTGGTCTCAGCTGGCATCTGCAGGAGGGGAAGGTTACAGAAAAGCAGTCAAGGGAAGGATGGGAGGTAAGGAAGCAGAGCGGGGTACAGGGAACACGCAGCCTGGATCTTAGGAAAAATGTCCTGGCACCGAGCTTGAACAGAGTTTGAACCAGCTCCAGTGGTAGGGATAGAGCAGCATGTCTAAGGGCTTTTACAAAGCCAACTAGATAAACCATTGCAGAGGGGATGATTCCTGGCCTTACAGGGAGCTGGGACTGGTTTCTCTTTTTGTGCTTGTGCCTGGGGACTGAAAGAGGAAGAGAGCTCCCAAAAAGGAGCAAAGGGTGACCTCGCATCTTCCCCTGCCTCCTGGGAGGAAAGATCAATTCCTCCTGAACTGATATGGCATCTGGAAGCTTTTATCCATGCAGGTATACAACAAAAAATCAAATGCCAGCCTGCATGCATGCAGTGTTGTTGGTCGATCTACGGGCTTCCAGGAGAGTTGTCTGCGGGTGGCTCCTGTGCATCAAGGCATAGCTGGGGTCTCCAGTGGGATGCCTCAGCCCCAAAATAAACCCAGGAGCCCCAGAGGCTCCCAGAGACCTCCTGCTCAGGATTCTTGGGAGACCCTGGCCTCCCCAGGAGGGAGGGAGGGAGGGAGTGGAGCATCCCCCAGTTCAAAGAGTCCCCTGCAAGCCCCGAGCCCCCCTGCAGCGTGAGTCACCCTCCAGCGGGACCCGCTGCACGGCTTCTCGCTTGCTCACTTCATTGATGACTCAGGGTTTAGGAAGCACATTTCAAATCCCTTAATGAAATAATAGAGAGAGTCATTTTTATCGGCATGTATTTTTAAAACAAATACTTCAAGTGAGGCTTGTGCCCATCTCCACCCTTTCCTCCCGAGACACAGAGGCAAGCGACCGCAGGGACTGGCAGCAGGGGGGCATCTGGAAGGGCAGGAGCAGCCCCCGCCGCCCCGGCACTGCCAGGCTACACCCTCCATCCCTCCTACGCCCTCCATCCCTCCGGCATTCATGCTGCCAGCAGGGCCAGGGGAGGAAGGTGGGACACCAGGATGTCCCAGATGATGTCCTCAGAGCCTGGCAGTGCTCCCAGCGCCTCGCTCCCCACCGGTTCGTGCCTTCCGAGCGCCTGCCCTTTTGAATGGGGCTGGGCACCGTCTTTAATCTCTTTCCTCTGCAGAGGAAACAACCGCCCGAGCAGAGGCAGCAGCAGAAGGGGACGCTGACGCCAAGCCCACAGCTCCTGGGTGCCAGGATGCAGTCTGCCAAGAAGCGGGGACTGCCTGCCAATACGATTAAGAAAGGATGGTCTCGAGGTCATTACCACCACTACCCTCTGCCCCTCCCCGTGCAGGGATACCTGAGCCAGGCTTGCACTGCCCTGGTTTCGATTAAAGGACCTCCCTGTGTGACGCTCAGAGCCCCTCTGCTCTTGCAGAAAAGTGCAACGTCAACGACGAAAGTGCAACGTCGTAGGAAACACCTTAGGAATGCTACGAGGGGAAAGGGAAGGCAACGGGACCCCAGCTCTCCTGGTGCTTTTACACTAAAACAAGACAAACTGAGAGGCCAGAGTAGTTTTATTTGCCATAAAGGAACCGCCATAAAGATCCATGCCCAGGTTCTCAAAAGGCACCTTTGCAAGGGTGTAAAAACGCAGCTTCCCAAACTAGCGGAGAACACCCAGCTGCACCTGGGCCATCGCTCCGGCTTCCCAGTGGCACCAAAACCAGGGGTCGGCGCCACAGCGCACCCAGGCACCCGACTTCGCTCATCCTCCCAACGTGGCCCTTCCCAGCCCTCCTTGCCAGGGCAGGGCCATCACAGGGACACGCATGCAACAACCTGGCACTGCAAAACCATCGGCTTTTACACACTCGTGTTTGTACAAAATGCCAAAGACATTTGTGGGTTTCTCTATATATTTAAAACACGACCCACCATTTTCGCAAAGCCTTTGCAAACCTCTGAGAACCTGGGCCAGCAAGAAATTATTCTCTTAATTTCACATTTCCTGCACTAAGTAAACTATTTTGCAAGTTATTTGAATCATAGATTTAACAAGGCCCAGTTACACAATGTATATAAGCGACCAGGCAGACTTCCCTAGCACAGCTCATCTCCAGAGCCAGCCTTGCTGCTCCCTGGTAAGAATTAGCACAACCCGTTGCAGACAGAAAAGATGAGACCGATTTAAAGGACAGCTCTGAATCCCGAAATTTAGCCAAGCCGGGGAGATAACAGACATGGGGTTGGAAACAAGGGTGCTCACGGCGGGGCTGTCAGAGGTACTGTATTATTTATTTACTCATGCCAGCAGACATCAATCCTGTTGTACTTTTTCCTCTCCTAAATGTTGCCAAGCGTAATCGCAGCTCATCTTTTTCTGGGCAGTGTCCCTGGGAGAGCAAAGTTATTAGTGAGGCTGAAGAAGCCTCATGCAATTATTTAGAAACTACACCAAAATAATCCCCAAAGACAAGCGGCTGCTTGCAGGTGTCAGCTTTCTAAGTCATTCCAATAAAATCTGGCTCAGTAACTCCCAGCGTAATCAATGCCCACACAAACAAAAGAGAGAAAAACCGAGGGATGAGTTATTTTTCCACACTAGAAGAGGATCCTGCAAAACAAACTGGTGGGCCAAGGCCGAGAGGGGGCCAGGCTGCAAACCTGCCGTCCATGCCTGCCCCCTGGCTGGCACCTCCACGCCTGCCCCCCAGCCGCAGCATCCCCGCTCCGCGTCCCCGCACCGGTCTGGGCAGAATCCGGAGGGATGCAGGCACGGGCAGCAGGCACTTGGCCCCCAGGGCAGGATGGGGAGCGGGGACGGAGGCTACACCCCCATCCCATCTTCTCACCCCTGGATCCTGGCGGTTCGTGCTTTCAGGCGCAGTTTTTTGTCAAGCTCCGCGTTATCTGCAACATGCTGCATTTATGAGTAATCGGGAGTTGATGCCTGACTGTCAGAAGGGGAAGAAAATTCAGAGCCTGGGATGCGAGAGGACTGTTTGGAAGGAGGAGGAAGGAGCTCTCTCCCCCCGCCCCAGCTGGCAGCATCCCTCTGAGCAGGAGCACGCCGGGGCTCGGTGCACCGTGCACCACATTGGCCTCCAGCCACTGGCCTCTGGCACGGGCTTGGCCAAGGAACCAAAGGGCTGTGGGAGTGCTGTCCCCTCCCCTGAGGACACTGGGTCCCCTCCGCTGGCTCTTGCCTGTCATTGCAACTTGCACCCAGCACCGTACCCCCCCGAAACAGCCCTGCCCCGGCACTGCCAGCGCCTCAGGCTTATACAGCCCCAAGTCTCCCCAAAACCTGAATTTGAAGCTAGATGAACCTTCAATCCTAAAACCTGAATTTCAGGCTGGATGAACCACAATGTTCAGCTGAAAATCAGGGTGATAACTCCTGCCTTCCATGTGGCAGTGCTGCAAACTAGCTCGTGTCCTGGATGGAGCTCTGGGCCACCTGGCTGGGACACAGCTCTGGGAGCTCCAAGGGCAAGCCCTGCTGGAGAGCAGATCCCCACCTGCTTGCTGAGGTACGGGGGTGATCAAGGAATGGACAATTGAGGTGATTAAGAAAGGGTAGGTCACACAGCAGAACAGAACCTGGTGGCAGCAGAAGTGCCAGACTGGGGCAGCAGCTCCGCCGGCCCAGATGGAGAGATGGAAGGGGCTGGCGCGAGGGAGGGAAGGAGGACATACGCTGTGGGGAATCAGAAAAGGACCGCGCTCTTGGAGGACGGCGTTTCGGCAGAGCCGAAGCACTAGTGGGCCATGGGGGGATGCATGAGCCGCCAGCGTTTCTGCGTGCCAGCCCCAGCCTCTCGCCGTCATGATCCTGCCTCCTCCTGCATCAACTACAAAGGTTCCGAGGAGGGGGTGGGTGATTCCCCGCAGACCCAGCCCGGCCAGGGGAGGATGCCAATGGCTCTAACGTTCATTCTTCAGCGGCTAGCTCATCCCAGCCCAGCTCTGGAGCAGGAGTCTAAACCAGCTATCATACTCGCCTGCAAACAGCGCTGACCCCGTGCACGCACACGGGGCATTGATGTGCATCCAAGCTGGGCTTTGAGTCCAGTGGAAGGTGAAAAACATGCTGAAAACTAGCGAAAAGTGCTTTTGGACCATTTAGAGGGGAAGGAGAAGGGAAACATGGCTATGCACGCCAGGTACTCCAAGGTAATCCAGGGAACAGAAATGAAGCCCTGCAGCCACCCCCCCCGCAGAGCAACTCAACCCGCACCTGGGAGCTGGGGGAGTGTGTGGTGTCCTCCCAGCAGTTCTCCCCACCACAGGCACCATGGACCCACCCAGGAAGATGTCCCATGTTTCACCGGCTCCCCTGGCTGGTGCATCCTGCCACCACAGCCGTGCTCAGACGCCAGCCTGAACCCACCACCTTGCCATGCCAGGATGTCCACCAGCGAGCAGGTGGGCACCCATGCTCCACCGGCTCAGCTCACCAGAGGCTGAATGCTCTTCTCTGGTTGCTCTTCCACCCCCACGTCCAGGACCCAGGAGGGGAGACCTTGGTGTTTTCCTAAGGACTGAAATGCAAACGTAAACCTGGTTCTTTGCAAAATGGGCTTCATCTTCACCCAACCTATATCTGATGCCCAGGAAAGTGGTGAGATGGGTTCTCCCGGACAGCAGCCCCGTTACCGGCCCCTCGCTCCAGGGCACGTCTCAGCAGCTCACCCTGGCCCTGTCGACAGGTTGTACTCATGAGAGCCAGGCCAAGCCAGAGCAGTGCCAAACTCCCCAACATCATTAAATTTTGCTTTCTCCTCCTTCTCCTCGGCGCACCCTTGCAGGTGCATTGCGCAGAGGAGCAGAGATCTGCATACACGTGTGTGTCGGACCAAGGAGGAACGGAGCCAAACCCAGCGCCACCCAGCACCCACAGCCCCAGCACCCGCCAGCCCAAGCAGTGCCCGGGGACCCCCCACCCCGTCTCCTTCCACTCGGCAATTAAACACACACAATAGGGCTGGCTGCAGCACAAACCCTCCCAACCCACTTTGGGTTCCTCATCAGCCGGGGTAACGAGGACAGAGGAAAAGCAAGTCTGCTAACGAGCATCTGCCACCACCCCCCAATAAACAAGCCCATTTGCGCTCGTCGCTCCTTCCCCTGCCACCGCGCCTTCCCACCCCCCGGCAGTGTCTCCCTGGCCTTCCCCTGTCCCTGCCGGCCCCTGCCGAGCCTCTTCCCGGGCCACGCTCCCGGCACCGATGGGGGCTGCTCACCGCAACCCCCTCGCAGCTCCCACCACCCTCAGGCAGACCGGGACTTCAAAGCATTTATTTGCATTCAAAGCATTTTCTTTGCCCAGAGCTCATCCAGGAAACTTTGTTTTCTCGATTTCTATTGTACTGCTACATGCCTGTAAAAATTAATTTATGCACATATACACACACATGCACGCACAGCCTCTTTATTAAAAAGTCTCTCTTTCTGGAAGGACCTCCCTGTGCCGTGCCGAGGGCTGGCACAGCCCAAGCTGTGCACTTGCTGCCCATCCCAGCTCCTCCGGATGGAAGAACTTGTCAAATTGCTGGCAAAACCACCGGAGCTTGTCAACTCTGCCAGCTCTACAACGTCATCCAGGGTGACACACACAGGCACGGGCACCTTCTCTCCGTGTTTTCAGTAATCAGGTCCTTAATTAGGTGGGTATGGGCTCAGGAGCTGCAAGGGAGAAGCAGCAGACACGGTACCAACAGCCTGCCCCCACGCTCTGCTTTCTACCTTAGTTCTTCTTCTCTTTCGCGATTACAGCCTGCAAACTATTACTGCAACTTGAAGCACATCGGGAAGGAGCTGTGCTTGGGCTTAAGCCTTTGCAGAATCAGGGCCGAGATGCGTAGCTGAAAATGCTGCTATTTATAGCGTGAAAGCCCTGAGCACAGCAGGCGCAGGGGGTGCAGCATGGCTGAGCTCGCCTTGCCACTAAAACCTGTGTTTTTTTTAATTTTGCCTCATTTAAGGGGGTGTCAGCTGCCTGATCTTAACACCGCATCCATGCACTGCCTGGTATTTTAAAACATTTTAAAATTATTTTTTTTAAATCTTTGGGCACAGCAGCTCATGCATGTTTATACTGGTTTATAGGTGAAGTTATATACTTCATCACGGAAAGAAAAAAAAAAAACCAAACAAAAACCCAAGAAAAAAAAAGGCTGGAAGTCGAGTAGTCAGCTCTCAGCTCCAAGGGCCTGCAGTTAATTACACCCTGTCCTCCAGCATGTACTTCACATGCTGCATCACAAGCCCTGCAGCCTGGCTGGGTGTCAGGCAGCCTGACAGCAGCTCTGCCCGCCAACCCGGCTAATTATAGTGCAGGGAGCTAACGAGCGGGCGCCCTCCCCGTCGCATGCTCCGCTCAGTCAGCTGCAGCCTCCCGGGACGCGCTGGAGCCAGGGCTGCAGCTCCGGCTGGGGAAGACCATTCTCCTGAAGCATCCAGGGGGACCATGAGGGTGGGCACCATGAGGACGAGGGTCTCCAGGAGAGAACTTCAGGTGATGTCCAAGGGTCCTGGCCCCCCAGGAGCACCTTGGCAGGGAGCGGGCTCGCCACCCACCACCCCACCCTTCGCCCTGCCCCGCCGGAGCAGACTGAGCGTGGCCGGTCCCATCCAAAGCCTGTTTGCCATCCAACCAGCCAATCCACCTCTCCTTGGACAGATCTCTGCACCCCCCATGTTTTCTCCCTCTGCCTTCATCTGCCCTCCTGGTGCTGGGTCTGGGGGTACCCCTCCACTCACCCTGAGAAACCGAGATGTGTGGGTACATCCCCCTCTCCTCCGGCAGCCTTGTCCCCTTGGTAGGGACAAGCCACCGTATGCAAGTGGACCACAGCATGAGGGTCCCCCCCAGCAAGGTCCCCCACCCCAAGTGCTGGAGGTTCACTGTCCCGTGGGGCAGCCCGGGCACCACAGCCCCTGCCCGGGTAGCACACGGGCAGCCTTTGTCCTGGCGAGCAGCACCAGGGCCACCATAGCACAGCACCCTCGGGAAGGGCCCTCTGCCATCAAATTACTCCTCTGGTGACACACCGGGAAAAGGGAGAGGATCCGATCGAAGCGGGGATGCAGCCAACCTGGCTGGTCACCCGTCCACCCACTGATGAGCTATTAATAACCCCCGCACACGCGAGACCTGCAGGAACACGCACCGGGCCTGTCAGCAGGGCACCGAGTAACACCCAGCCCTTGCACGGGACATCACCCAACCAGAGCTAGAAACGCCATTGGAGAGCAGGTCCCCGGTTCTTTTGGCCCAGAAAGTGACTCCCCGAGGTTATACAGCGTCTGAGTCAAACTCTGTAAATACAAATCCGCATTCCTGGGAACCTGGCTGCTGGCAGCCGGCTCTGCACCCGTCAACCACAGCATGATGCAAACGCAACCACGATATGCTCTCAACTTAACTGAGACCCTGGAGGAAGAGCGGAGCCGCTTGCAGAACAATATGCCCACTGCTAAATAATGATGCTCCTCGCAGATGGTGTCTTCATCATCACCCTCTTCCTCCTCAGGGGCCAGCACCGAGCCCGTTGCACCGGGAAACCTGCTCCTGCACTGCTCGTCCCCAGGGAGCTGATGGCTCTGGGTAGGCACAGAGGGCTACAACGTGCTCTTCAGTTTTGGTCAGGAAAGAGAGCAGATCGTGAAATCACAGAATGGTTTGGGCTGGAAGGGATCTTAGTCCACCCAGTGCCATCCCCTGCCCTGGGCAGGGACACCTCCCACCAGACCAGGTTGCTCCAAGCCCCGTCCAACCTGGCCTTGAACACCTCCAGGGATGGGGCAGCCACAGCTTCTCTGGGCAACCTGGGCCAGGGGCTCACCACCCTCACAGCAAAGAATTGCTTCCTCAGATCTCATCTCAATCTCCCCTCTTTCAGTTTAAACCTGTTCCCCCTTGTCCTATGGCTCCCCTCCCTGATCCAGAGTCCCTCCCCAGCTTTCCTGGAGCCCCTTTAGGGACTGGAAGGGGCTGGAAGGTCTCCCCGGAGCCTTCTCTTCTCCAGGCTGAACCCCCCCAACTCTCTCAGCCTGTCCTCACAGCAGAGGGGCTCCAGCCCTCCCAGCATCTCCGGGGCCTCCTCTGGCCCCGCTCCAACAGCTCCGTGTCCTTCTGCTGTTGGTGCCCCAGAGCTGGAGGCAGCACTGCAGGGGGGTCTCCCCCAAGCGGAACAGAGGGGCAGAATCTCCCCCCTTGCCCTGCTGCCCACGCTGCTGGGGATGCAGCCCAGGCTGCAGGGGGGTTCTGGGCTGCCAGCGCACGTTGCTGGGGCGTGTTGAGCTTCTCATCCACCAACAGCCCCAAGTCCTTCTCCTCAGGGCTGCTCCAGCCTGGATTTGTGGTTGGGATTGCCCCGACCCAGGTGCAGGACCTTGCACTTGGCCTCCATGAGGTTTTCATGGGATGTAAAGATGTGACTCTGGGGGAGCAGAGACACTGAGTGAGGGGGTGAGATTTGTACAGACACTTTATGGAGCAAAACCACTGCTGAAAAAGAGCGGACACGACTTCAGCCCTCTGTGATAACACTTAGGGGTCTGTGATGAGCACCCCTTTCCCGCGGTCACAGACTAAAGATAACTCCTCTAGGCCTAAAAATTCTCGGTTACTCTCAAATCAAAAGCAGTGCGTTTAAAAACAGGGCTTGAAGCGTATCAGCCAACCCATTTTGGAGATGAAAGGCTCTCTGAAATTAATACACTATGGGCTTTTGGGAGCAGACGCTAATGTCCATGCTCCTCTGGTCCTTGTCACCATGCAGCCCTTGACCCTCTGCAGACCCCAGGGACACTGGCCCCGCTCTTCAGCCTCATCCTCCTCATCCGCAGCCCTGCGGTGGCGGCAGCTCTGCCAGGCGGCCCCTCTGACCCGGCACGGCCCCGGGGCACAGGAATGGGTTCAGGAGTGCTGGGGGGGAAGGCAGGGGGAGCACAAAGAGCCCTGGGAAAGCCCAGGTGCCCCAGGAGCCCATGGGAGAACAAACCCGGGGCACCAAAGCCCACGCTGGGACCGCTCGGCACAGTCAGGGGTTTTAGGTTTAATTTGTATTCCGTGGCACTGGAAAAACCAGAAAATAAGCATCTTCGGAAGGCAATGCCATCTGCCACAGAGGGCAGAGCAGGGCAGAAAGCCTGGGGCGGCTTACTCGGATGGCTTTGTAAGAAATGGGTATACCCAAAACAACATTTAAACAGAGAAAACCGTACAAAAACATTATCTATGTACGTTACAGGTGAGGCTTTAAGTAGAAAAAGTCCTTTGAGCTTCACATGCTTCTCTAGGAATATCCTCTCCTTGCCACCCCGGGGCTGAGGGAAGGCTGAGGTTCCCTCCAGAGCAGCCGCATCTCCTCCAGCCAGGACAGTAAAAAGGAGAAGGGGGTCAAGGGAACCCCTCCATCCCCCCAAAAGCACAGCAGCTTCCCCCGTAAAGCCAACCCCAGCCGGCAGCAAGGGTCAGGTCAGCACACGCGGTGGCCGGGGGGGATTTTGCCACCTTCCCCAAGCTCACCTGCCTGGGCACAAAGGGATGGGGACGGCCAGACCTGCCCTCGCTGGCCAAGCTCACCACGAGCCCACATCGCTCACGCTAAGGATTTACACGGGCTCCAGTCAGCCAATCACCACTAAATATTTAGGCATCAGACTCCATAAAGGAAGTGCAAGACACACTACAGAATAAATTGAGTACATTAGAAAAAGCCCGGAGGGGAAAAATAGATTTTTGGAATGTGTTCTCAATCTCATTAATTGGGAAGACAGCCTTGGAGGGGGAAAAAAAAATGATTATATTCCTCCCCAAACCATTATCCACTCTTCAGAGTGTATCATATGAAAACAGTTATATAAAAGAATAAATTATATTTGGAATGGCAAGAACCCCAGAATAAAGCTAGAAACTCTGATGTTCCCATATAAAGATAGGAGACAGTTATCTGTTCCAAATTTTCAAGTTTTCTGCTGCGCCAATTCAAATTCACTACATACCAGCATGGCCATATAAAGGGGACTCCACCCATGTAATCTTGGAACGAGCAATAATCCCCCAAACTATCAATTTAATGTATGGGGATAAAAAATGAGACAAGAATGTACTCACAGAACGAGCAATTCATTAACAACATGGCAAAAGGCACCAGAACGTGCGCACAGGAATATCTATTTAAAGTGACATTTGCACTGAAAGACCGGATCTGAAATTAAGGTTTCTGCATGCAGACATCGTAGATTCTGCAAATCAAAAGGACATTTCTCGATCCAATGTGAATTTTATTTTTTGTTTTATTTTCTACTATTTGTTCAGTGTCACGTTTCTTGGCCAGCAGTAGAAAAACAGTTCTTCATCAGCGCTTTTTAAATTAACTTTGCTTCTGATGGGCTTCCCAGCCCATCTCCCTCGGGCTCTTCGGAGCGGCGGGGGAGTGGAGGTGGTTGGGGGGCAGCTCCGCAGGGACGCCAGGGCTGGAGCCAGGACGGCTCCTCTCGGCCCGAAGCACCCGGAGCTACCCCGGTGCCAGCCTGGGAGGGACACGGGCGCTGGCGTGCAGCACCCAGCCGCGCAGGTGCCAGCTTCCCCACATGCAGACGGCCTCAAGCTCCCCCCCACCCTGCATTACAGCCGAGGTGGATAAAACTCAGCCTTTTCACAGATTTCTGCGGATGCATCATCAGCATCCTGCATGCTGTTAGCCCTTGACAGCTGGCACGGGACCAGGCCCCGCAGCAGAGGGGGAAGGAGGACGCGATCCTGCCTCTGACTGCCTGCTCCCGAGCGCCGGCGAATGTGCCCTCGCCTTTGAAACTGCACAGTGAGCCGGTTCCTCGCCTGACCTAAACAAACGATATACGAAGCTCAGCAGGGATGTTTCCAATCCCCTTACGCAGCTCGGAAGTAACGGGCACGCAGAGAGGCGGGGGTAGCCCCAGCAGCACCACATGCCCCCCACCCGGCCTGGGCACCCCCTGCTAACAGCACGAGGCGAGGAGATGGGGACAAGGGCAAGCGCTCAGCTTTGATCAGACCAACACGCAGTTTATAAACAGCCAAGTGCTGGGGTGCAGAGCCCCTTTGCCACCAGTCTGAAGCAGAACCCTGAAGAAGTTGCTTGTTTTCTCCAGTTCTACCAGTCTAATAAAAAATAATTTCAAAAACTTAAAAATAATTGCTTTTAAAGAAACCACCTCCGCTCTTAGGCTGAGACCACGATGAGTACCAGCACCACCGCATCCGACCTTCCCTTGCGCCCATAGGCACCGCGGGCATCACCGGCGCTGCAGCGGGCGAGCGGCACCGCAGGCAAAGGCAGCAGCCAGCAAAGACCTGTCCCAGCCGCCAGGACGGACGCAAAGATAAAGCAGGTCAGCTAAGTGTTCCATCCAAGCCAGACAGTGACTAAGAGACAGCATTAATTTGTTACTCAGCCGAAGTTAAAACTTTTCAGACCCAGAAGAGCCAAATGGTTGTTCCAAGTGAAAAAATACTGCAGGATGCATTCCTTCACCCTGTCCCAGGAATACCCGGGGATTCATGATTTCAGGATGGAGCTGACAGCTCTTTCATATATCACAAAGAATAACAAACTAACCTTTCTGTTTTTCTTTTCACTCCCCAAATGCTGTTTACTGGTCGCAAGAAGACACACGTCATGCTCACGCAGCGCTGCGGGGAGGTGGAGGGCTGTACGAGCCCCACATGCTGTTATTGCAGCAGATAAAATGAACACAGAAAACAAAAATTTGTTTTATTGGCATGACTGCTGTCAGCATGGAGACTAAAAGAGTGCGCATGAGGGAGCATCCACCTTCCACCCCTTTCTGGATGCAACGTAATGGCATGCGTGAGCTTTACTCAGAGATGTGAGACCGAGAAACAAAAATGGATGAACCCTTTGGTGCTTGGAAGCTCTTCCAAATTTCTTTGAAATGTGATATACTGCTCAAACAGCCGCGACTCTCGCACTGTCCCCACGTGCAGCAGGGCCAGGACAGCGCCTCCGTGCCCGGGGTGCGGGGAGCAGCACACCCAGGCGATGGGGCAGCAGCCTGGCGCTTGCTGCAGAGCCCAGCGATCCCAGCGCCCACGCAGAGGGTGGGGGGTATCACCAGCAACAGCCTTTTTATTTATTTATCTATTTATTTATCCTTCTGGGGCCTCCAGAAAATGGCATTTTCAAGGACCAGGCTCAGAGCCAGGTAGGCCTCACGTACAACACCACGTAAGGTGCCACAAAATCCCAGGACAGTGGCAGCCATGCCCAGCGAATGGAGGGGGGCACCCCCAGCTCCCTCCAAGCCTGGGGCACCGCGGGATCCCCTCGGTGCCCCAAACCACTGCCATGCATCAGCTGCCTGCAGGCAGAGGAGATTTCACCCCGACAACCTGGAAAAACGCTGCACAGCAGAGCTCTAAACAAATGTACCGCCACAGAGATCGCATCCAACTTCATCTGAAACACCAGCATCAGGAAACTAAGAGCAAAATGTATGCCTAAGACATGATTGATACAGCCTCGATAAATCCTTGCAAAGAACACAGACCATGTAATACCTGCATCTTGTTTTATAAAAATACAAGGCTTTTTCTCAGACCCAGGGCTCTGCAGAGCTTCTCAGCTCCAGCATCCCTCTTTTGCAAATCTTCAAAATAAGCTATGCCGAGGTGCCGTGCCACAGAGCTAGAAATGAAACTCCCCTCCTCCACCAAGCACAAGACCCCGTACATCTCGCTGTTGCCTGGCCCCTTTTGAACCCCCACGGTCCCCTCTCCTCCATCACCCAGGACCTGGGGACCAGCTTTAATGCATAATCAAACAAGCTTAAGAAATCCCTTGGGGGCGGTGGGGTGATGGAAGTACCCGGAGAGGCCCCAGCCCCAGTTCCGAGGACCTCTGTGGCAGCACGCTGTCACCTGGGGGACAGCGTGGTGATGGTCCTTGTGCCCCCACAGACATGGAGACCAGGGAGAAAGGTGATGGTGATAACTCCACCCAGGCTCAGGCAAAACTCGGGCCAACTTCAGCTGAGCTGGGCTGCTGCAAGGGAGGGCAGCCAAGCCCGGCATGCAGGCACAAGGGGACAAGCGCACGAAAAAGCGACTCTTACGTTCACGCAGGGCATCCTCCTGTGGCAGGTGATGCATACTGGAAGGACTGTGCCGAAATGCAGCGGCCGCCCGGGTGGCGGGTGACACATGCTGCGTGCAAAATGCACATCTCTACTAGCTGCTGGGGCTTCTAGGGCTGGGCAGGGCTCCGCCACTCCTCCTGCCGCCGCCCACAGCCCTTCCTTGTCGCACCTACTCCCTGGTCCCCACCCTGCGGCTCCTGCCCGTGCCCTCACACTCACCCCATCCCGCTGGCTCCTGCCCACCTCCGGGTCAGTGGGCATGGGGAAGCCCTCACAACTAGTATTGGGCCAAACCAATAGCCCGCCTAGCAAGCGGCTGCTCGGAGCGGGGAGCCACGACGGCTCGTGGAGCTGCCACGATGCCCGCTGCAGCCATCCCTCCTCCAGGGTGGTCCTTCCTCCGGCACATCCTCCCGCACAAAGGGGTCTGGGCAGCGGCTGCCTCCGCACTGCAGAGGCCAGCAGCCCCCCAGGCTGCTCGCTGAGCCCATTTCCCCTCCTGGCCTTCATCCCAGCCAGATCCACAGAGTCTTCATGACCCACGTGAAAAAGATAGCTGCCTTGGATTCATTTTAGCTTTTTCCCAGCTATTGTCATTGGTAACCCCTTAGTTCTAGTGTTATATCACTCACCATCTCTGTAACGCTCAGAGCTGCGCAGGGGCCCCTGCTTCTTCTTTATCTTCCCCCTCTTCTTGCTTCTCCTCTTCCTTCTCCCCCTCCTCCCTTCCCTCCTGGGGCTCTCCCTGCCGGGAGGGCAACAGCCTGTCCTGAGATTCCCATGAAGCCGCCCGCAGCCTCTCCCCGCAATTACAGGCCTCTGCAGCTGTCACAGGGTAATAAGAGGCAATGACAAACCTCGAGGCAACTTCCATGGAAATGTCTCTGTTCAGAGGCAGGTTTATCTGCCCCGTCTTTCTCCTGCCTGGAGAAGAGCATCCCACACGCACCAGCAGCACGGCGATCCGAAACAACCAGGTGGAGAGCAGCAAAATGACCTCAACCTGTCCCTAGAAAACCAGGGTATGGGTATCCCCTGGGAGCCTGTGTCACCCCAGTAGCCCCAGTCCCCAGCCCCAGTGACTTCTTCCCAGCCAGGGCAGGTCTGTGGGGCTGGGGCGACCGCCCCGACAGCAGGGTAATGGCTGGAACTAGCCCAGGGCTTGCGCGAGCCCTGCGTTTGTGAAGATAAAGTGATCCTTTACTGCTACATCCAAATGGTTACTGGTGGGTTTGTCTCACCCCCAGGACAGTATGTGGCAGGCACACTCGTGCTGTCCAGCGGCAGAAAGATGTGAGTGCACTGGTGGGTGCAGCGAGGGCACGTCCCAGGCCGGCACCTGCAGGAGAAGCCTCATACGCCTGAGCTCGGGGTATGGCCACATCCCAAAGAGGCACAGCCCGGGGCACTGATGGCAGTGGGGGACGTTTGATGCCGGGGGGACACCAGCACTGCAGCTCTCACGAAGCACTTGCTCCACCTCTCACCTCTCGGGTTTGATCGCCACCAAAGCCCAGAAACCCCATCAAAAGGGCAAAGCTGGGAATTCATAGCTCCAGTGGCAACAAAAAACATGGTCGCAATAGAAACTGCTTTTATAAGGTACGACAGGCTTACAGCTCCTCTCCCTGCAAACTTCTTCATATTCCACAAGCAATAAATGACCTTTTGACCTTGTTTCCCCAGTCCCACAGGGGCAAACAACTCACCACCCCTTCCCTTGCCTTAACCCCGCTGCAACTCTCAGTCCTGCCCAGCAGCACCAGGCCTGCCGGATTAACACTCGGTGCAAACTCACCACAAGTACCCACTGCTCTACCAGCAGCCTCCGACCTGAGGAAGGGTTTGTGCCCGAAACAGGATCCTGTGTTACCCGGTTCCCACCGTCAGTCCCATAAAAGCTCTCACAAAGCACCCGCCGAGCGGGGTGGCCAGTAATCCCAGACCTGCTCATCCACTCGGTGGCGGCAGCAGCAGCAGCACCACTGCGAGGAGTCACCCACGTCGCTCGGTGCTGTCCTGCCCGTTTGCATGAGGGACACGAGGCAGACGGACTCCAGGCACCTGGGGGAGGAGGCAGGAGACTCTGGTCCAGCCCAAGCTTGTGGCAAGCGAAGAGCACCCAAATGTTGCTGACCACGGGTGCCCACCAAGCACCATCCGCTGATGGAGAGAGGCGCTTCAAAATAAATATGCGCATACAACTTTGTGCAGGGTGGTGGGATAAAAGCCAGAAGAAGAACCGACTGAACCGAGACAAAACGGCTCCTGCATCCAGACCCTATTTCACCCCAGCAACAGCCAAAACCTTCATAGGAGTTCGTATTAAAGCCTCTGATCTTTGCTGGGGCTTTGTCACTGGGCACCACTTACTCACATGTTAAGGGACAGTCACTGCCCAAAACCAATTTTAATCCAAATAACCTTAAAAAGATACTTGGGGGATTAAATGACCTGGCAAGCCACAGCCAAGGATGGAAAACTAATAGTTGATCTCGCAACAGTGGCGTGATCACATGGCCCTCCTGGCACTGTACCTCCTGCCTCCACCTACCCACTCGGTACAGGCAGGTGCGGCAATCCTCCGCTCCTGCAGGGCCCTGGTAGGTCCTATATATATATATATACACATGTACACACATATATATGTATGTATATGATTGTATGTTTTGTATAAAAGCGCGGTTTCTAGGACTGCTCCCCGGGGAAGCCCAGCACCTCGCTGCTGTGGCCGGGGCAGCGGGAGGAAGGCATGCCGTGCCTCCAGCGGGCCCCGGGGAGGGCTGCCAGCAAGCAGGCAGCACTCAAGCTGGTGCCAGGGAAGAAATTAAAGAAATAAATTGTATTTCGTTCGTGCTCAGTAAATGCTCGCTAGAGAGTCATGATGAAACCTTGCATATGCTCTTCTCCAAGCAGGAGGGAGCGGGGCTGGTTATCACAGGCTGGTCCCAGGGCAGCACGGGAGCCTGGGGCTGGCACAGGGATGTGTGTGCTTGTGGGGGGAGTGGATGGGCACTGAGGGGTGAAGACAGGGACGTCAGAGCACAAGGAGGCTTGGCTGGGGATGTGGGGATGGAGGGCTTGGCGGGGTAAAGCAAAAGAATTGCTGTGCGAGAAAAGGGAGGGATCTTATCAACACTTATAAAGGATGGGTGTCAGGAGGATGGGGCCAGGCTCTTTTCAGTGGTGCCCAGTGACAGGACAAGGGGTAACGGGCACAAACTTGACCATAGGAAGTTCCACCTAAACATGAGGAGGAACTTCTTTCCTTTGAGGGTGGCAGAGCCCTGGCACAGGCTGCCCAGAGAGGTGGTGGAGTCTCTGTCCCTGGAGACATTCCAAACCTGCCTGGACGCGTTCCTGTGCCACCTGCTCTGGGTGACCCTGCTCTGGCAGGGGGGTGGACTGGATCATCTCCAGAGGTCCCTTCCAACCCCGACCATTCTGTGGTTCTGTGAAAAGCTGGGCTTGGGGAGAAGAGGGAAGGCACAGCCCGAGCTCTGCTGCCAGCACAGAGAGGGACAGCAGAAAACATCCACTGCAGACCGGACCCTGCCCAACTGCCACCGCCTTGCACGCGCGCACACAGCCACGGTGGCAATGCTGCTGCTGGGGGTCACCCATGCCCCTGCCCGTCCCCTGCCCCCGGGAGCATGCCGGTACCTTGGGATTCCTGGCAGTAGCAGAGTGGGCCTGGCCACCTGCTCCAAAAATGAATTGGGAAAGCCAGTTCTGGGGCAAAAGGGTCCTTTTTGGAAAGGAGGGGAGAAGAAGAAATGCAAGAAAAAAAGAAATAGGAAAGAAAAAGCTGCTCTGTAAGAGATGCAGGAAGGAAAAAAAAAAAAATAAAAAAGTTGAAAAGAAATCCCTGGGGAATTGTGGAGGAGAAGAAAGAGCGTACACACGCCAGGCGAGCCAGAGCGAGAGCCAGAGAGCAGGAAGCGCCTAACTAGGATGGAGACAGAGATACTACAAAATCACGGTGACGTCATGCCGGAGGTGCAGTGGTTTCCAAAACAACTCCAAGCTCCAGCGCCCGGAGAGGGAGCGAGAAGCGCGGGAGAAGTGGAAAGGAGATGGGGCTCTGTGCTCGGAGGGAGCTGGAACAGAAGCCCGATGAGTCTGCGGAGCTCAGCCTGCTCCCTTTCGGTCTGCACAGGCAGGATGGGTTCTGGAGAGCCGGCAGACACGGAGACAGAGGTTATTGTAGAGCCAGGCAGCATCAGAAAGGAAATTCCTGAGGGTGTTTTCCTAATTGACATGTACAATGAAGTTACAGTCCCCCGAAGCCCCTTTCTGCAAGAAGGTAAATGCTGGATGCTCCCGAGAAGCAGAGCCAAGGAGTGAGCAACAACAGAGACGGCGACCCAGAGGAAATAAATCTGCAATAAATGGAAACCACACACAGAGCGTTGTCCCGATGGCAGCGGTGCTGCTCTGCCCCAGCCTGTTCGGATTAGAGGGTTTTATGGCTGGGTTGGCCGGGGGTGGAGGACGCGCGGGGAGACCTGCCAAGGCGGCTGGGTAGACTCAGGGCTGTTTGTGGGGAGTAGAGAACAAAATGAGAGGAAGATGGAGCAAACCCCTGTGGGGGTCGGGCTGTGATGCCCCTCACCCAGGGTTTGCGATGCCTCTGGATGAGAGAGGGTGACTCAACAGCAAGGGTGACTCTGAACAAGGAAATTTCTTGGCTGTGTGGACAACCTGGTGACGAAGTGGCTCCTTGACCACGGAAGGGAATCAATTTGCCCTCATTTCAGGCAAGAAGAGTCCAGCATAGACCTCGGCATCCTCCCGGGGTCTGCACAGTACCCTGACATCAAGGACAAACAGCACAACTTTTGGGAAGTCCTTCTGGAAGAGATTTCTCTGCCACAGCAGTGCCAGACAGATGGGAGAAACTCGTCTTGATGCATCTCCCCTTCCAATGCTGCCAAATCTCGGGAAGGTGCCAAACCCCCAGGATCAGCATGACCAATGCTCCTCAGGAGCCACTGTTCAAATGCCCCATGGCCCAAGGACCCCTTTGGTGAGGCTGGCCCAGGCACATGTGCTGAGGTGCCCACTTGCACCACCATGGTCCAGCTGAGACTGGGAGCTGGTTGACTTCAACCCTCCTGCCACAGCCATCCCCGCAGCACCCACAACGTCCCCATCCTTCTGATGGTCCTGAAGGCAGCTGGGGTGCCCGGAGTGGTGGGTCCTGGCCCAACACAGGTGGCATGGGGTTATTTTCAACATGCATCCTCCCAGATCAGAACCAGTGCAGCCAGGGCAGCCCCATCCAAGCTAAGCAGGACTTCACCAGCTGCTCTCCCACCATTCCTCTTACTGCTCTTACGCCTGCAAGTCTGGGGAAGCTTTGGCTTTCCTTGTCTCCACCAGCACCAGCCCAGTTGCCACTGGGCAACTGCCGGGGGCTGCAGGCAGCTCTGTAGCCCCTTCGCTGCTGCCTGGCCACAGCTGAGCCCAGGGCAGCAGCCTGAGCGCCCCCCATCTCTGCTCTCAACGGCTTTAGCTACTGCCGAGCTGGAGCTCATCTGCTTTCATGGACCCATCGCTGCCGTTAATTGGCAAAGTTGTAATTGGGGATGTCCTGGGGCTGGGGCTGATCCCGGGGGTCAGATACCCTGCAGCAATCCAGGTCTGGATCCTGCCAGGACTCAAGGCTGCCGGGCAGTTTTTGCCCACTCAGTAACTGCTGCTGCACATGTGATGAACCTGCTCGGTCTCAGTTCTGTCCTACTGCTCCCGTAGCTTCTGCCAAGCCATGAAGCATGCAGGTAACAGAGGTGCAAGCACTGGCCAAGAAGATGGGGGTCAGGACGTGGCTGCAGGCTGGTGGACAGGGCCAGGGGTGGGGAAAGGGGCTCCCAGCCTTGTGCCACGTGCCAACAGAGACACATGTGGGGCGAGCTGGCGGAATCGGCTCTCTGTGCCTCCAACCCTGTGACCAAGCAGCAGGAGAGCACGCACCACATACAGCTGGCTTGGCCACGAGCTCAGCTGGCAAACTTCACCCCTGTGCCCAGGAGAATCCTTGGGAAGGCAGCTAGATCCCCAAGCCGGCGAGAGAATGGATCGCTAGGACCGCTGCTACGCAGGATCCGGCAGGAGATGCAACAGATGGCGGCACAGCGATGTCCCCTCCGCACACACGGGATGGCTCAGGGCTGGCAGTGCCCGGGGAGCAGGGTGGCCACCAGCAGAAGCCCCTCTGGCTGTCAGCCTCCCCGCGGCCCCCTTCCCTGCTCCCCATTCACAACTCCCCATGGCTGCTTTCCTGCCCGGGGGCGAGGAGAGCCTGACTCATGCACTAGAAGGAATTAATAAGCGAGCAGAGAAGACGGGCTCATCCCATGCAGCAGGCAGCATGAATCACTGCTGCTCCTGACTGTCTCATGTATTGTTCCAGCACTGAGTCAGTACCGCTGTGCAGGTTAACAAGGGGAGAAATTAAAAGTTATGGCCTATGAAATGCAGCAGCACTGAGAAATTAAAAAAGAAGTGCTACTGTAAGAAAGCTAATAGGGCTACCCACAGAGGCCCAGAAAAGAATTGCTCCATGCTCCAGCTTTCCCCCCCACCAGAAATCAAACCCTCAAACCTCCATCCCAGGCAGGCTCTCTGCCTGCAGCACAGGCAATGCGCTTTGCAGCATCAGTTTTCTTTCTGTTTAAAAGCTGACACCTCTGTATTTAGCATTTTAAACCTACAACCTTAATTGGATGACGCAGTCCGGTTGTACCTCCCGCCCCGGCTGGGCCAGGCATGCTGCACACACACCAGCCCATGCCTTCCCCGCGGCCCCTGAATTCACAGCCCTGGTCTATCGCTTCCTCCAAAAGTACAAAATGGGATTTTGAAGGCTGAGGAGGAGGAAAACTAATTCCTGGAGCAAGTTCTGTCTCAGGGCAGGGGAACATCCCCCTTGCCAAGGGCCAAAACCTCCAGCTCCTCTCCAGCTGCCAAGCAGCCGGGTTGCTCTGTCTCTCCCCGGTATGGAGAAAGCCCTGCCTGCTCTTCCCAAGCGTGTCAGCCCCCACTTCCCACCCCAAAACAGCTCCCAACACCCAATGTGTCACCAACGCAAACAGCAATTACATGCCAGGCCTTGCAAAATAAATCATACTTCACCTCAAAAGAAAACAAAAGGCACCTGCACTCAAACTGCTGCAGCAACCTGCTTTTAAAGGCTGGGATAGAGCATCTCAAGTCCTCTTAGGGTCCTTGTTCACCAACAATCTACATGGTTTGCAACCTGGAAAGTATTTAGCTGATATACAAGACAAGGCTACAGAAACTTGGAGAAACAGAGGACCAGAACCTGACTTCCTGGAGCAGAGAGATGAGAAACAGCTTGGGAAACGGGGTCAGCTGCTGGTCTGTCCTTAAACATGTACATGAATGTACCCTAGAAACATCTGCTGTGCCCTAAGCAACTCTTTCTGATCATATCATCCACAAAGGAGTCTCATCCTCCTTTGACACCAGCTAATTAATTGGCTTTGAAGATACTGCGTGGCAGCAAGTTCTGCAGGTTAATGCCTCCTATATAAGAAAGGATTTCCCCATGGCAGCACTGCAGCTCCTCCCTCGCAGTCCTGTGTAATGTATTTCTGCCCAAGAGAAAGCCCAAGAAGCTCTCAAAGGACACTCCGTGACTCACGGTGTCACGCCACAACCATCAACCCCGCCGTGCCGAGACTCCGCTGCAGCTCTGCCAGACCCCTGCATCCTGGATGGATGGTCGCAGCCGCCTCTGCTCAGCCCTGAGCACTGCCAGCATCCCCGCCTCGTCACGCTGCGCCCTGCTCCCAGCTGACTGCAGTGACGGCAGTGGCTCTGGGCAGGTCACAACACCAGCCCCATGTGAAGCCTACTTGTCCACCATCCAGCCCAGGGTCATCCAATCTTCTGCGACCCTAGAAAATGCTAATCTCAATGAACCATCAACTCGAAACAAAACAAAAAGCGCTCAAAAAAGCAGCGAGCACCAGGTTACCCCCATTTTCTCCTACAAGGATCTAATTCAGCTCTAATAGGACAGTTATTATTATATATTAAATGAATGGCAATTGATTATTAAGAGCGTATTCATTGAAACTGGGTAGATGGGTAATAAGATACCTGCCTATTACATAGCTGTGAAACCACACTGAATATGCTTCTAATGACCAACTGGTATTTACTTAACATTCAATATCCATCGCTAAGAAAGGTCTCTCTAGATTTAATAAGCCTCTGTTATTTTATGTTTAATTAAATACCATCCACTATTAAAAACATATTTAACTGAGGTCGAAACCAGTAAAAACTGTATCTTATAACACAGCTGCTAAACCTCAAATATCTTCTTAATGATTAATTGGGCTTTAGCACATGATCGCTGTCCTACTGAGAGCGGATGGAAACCGGAAGCTCGACGATTTGGGGACCAAAGTGCTTTGCTTCTGCAAACAATTCTGCTGGTTAAATAGTTTGGCTAATAAAAATAAAACAGAGCAGTGGGAGCCTCAGCTCCTACGCAACCCGACTTTGGAAAGTGTAGAGCAGAGCCGCCTTCACAGCGCCCGCTGGACAGTGCCCGGCTGTGCAGGGGAGCTGGGACCACTGCCCTTCTGCCCACAGAGATTTGGCCACCAAGGGTGGCCATCACCAGGACCTGTCCAGGTTGGCTCTGCCCCAGTTTCGATGCAGAAGCTCTGGAGCAGCAGGGTGGGGGACTCCTGATGGGACAATTCCAGTTGGGATTGCGAATGGCTTCCTATCTGCATGGGCCGGCCAGCTGGTGGGTTCAGTGGTTCATCGCACGTACCAGCTTCTCCAGCAGAAACCAACGGCATCTGGAAGAAGCCAGAGACGGATTTGCTGCAATAATCCAAAACCTTGATGTTAAAAACCAAAAGGCATTTGCAGGTTAAGGGACCAATGAGTTCCCAAAGCCAAGTGCCCCAGAAGCACAAGTCCTGTGAGAGCAGCAGACTAAGGATGGATGCTTCTGGCACTGCTCCACACAAGCACCCTCCGTGCCCTCCATGACAGGCAAAATGGAAGTTGCCCAGCCCTAGAAACCCACAGCTGAGCGCCCAGAGTACCACACACTATGTGTCATCTTCATTGCTGGGCACGAGGACAGCTGACGGAGGAAAAAGACCTCTTGGCAGGGGGGAAATAAGCCTCAACGGGGAGCAGGGAGAAGCCCAAAGCATGTCAGCGATTGGGAAAAAGCCATTCCACCTCAGTGACCTCCTGCAAGAGGATTTGATTTTTATTGTTTTTGTTTTGAAAGCCCTTGAAAGCAAAATCTGATACTAGCAAAGCATTAAATATAGCAGCACGTACCCACACAGATTGCACAAGAAAACAATTTAAAAATAGAAACAGCGAGAATGAATGTGAATGCAGAGAAAAATATCAAGCGAGGAAATCCAGAGGGTCCTTTACTTCTATTGTTCCCCTCCTAACCTCAGGCACGCTGGTGAAATCGGGGTTAGACAGTGGGCTGCACACTCCGATCCTGGGAAATGAGTCAAGGGTCTGGAACGTGCGCTCAGCGCCAGGCAAACCCAGTGGCAACCATGGTATGAGCTCATCTGCTTCGCTCGGAGGGACCTTGGTGTGTCAGCCCTTGGTTTTGTGGTGCTCTAATGAGATGCACTGAGGAATCGTCACAACGGAGCTGCTCCCCCCAGCTGGGCGGCTGGATGGGGTTGGAGATAACCAAAGCTCTACCCCAAAGTCATGTCCTAAGAGTGAAATCATCATCCTGCCATGAATGACATACCAAAGGGATAAGAAAACATTCCCAGCGTCTGACAAGGCACCACGCTATGCACGACGGGGGTTTCTACACTGAGCAGGCATCTTTGGAGGAAAACCTCTACGTTATCCAATGTTTCGGGGAAAAAAAAAGAGACCTTGGGAGTCCAAGCACCTTAACCAGAGGGGAGCGTTTCAAAGAAGACCTGGGCAGTTGCCTCTCTGCCTTGCGGGCAGGCTTGTTAGAGGCTCTCTCCACAGATGCTCCAAGGAGAGGACATGAATGAGAAGGATCTCTTGGGAGGACACTAGTGGAATAACCACATCACCAAAGAGCCTCTCTCACCTCCCAAATCTGAGCAGCAGGAGCAAAGTCCAGTTGCCCTTTATCTCCTTATCCAAGCACTGCTGTGTATGTATGTGCATATATACAAACACACAAACGGCCTACTTACTCTTCACAACATCCCTCCCATGCATGAACTAGCCACACCACAATGGTAAACAGGCCACAGGAGATACCATCTGAGTTGCTTCAAAGCCATGCAGCCGATTAAGTAAATAGCAGAGGTGTCTGTCTGAGGAATATGGTGATTAAGGATGTCTCGATCTCCAAATCAGCCTTGGAGACCTTGCTGGAATATTGACTACTGCCCCACAATGCCATGGAAGGAGTTCAACATCTCATCTGTCCTGTCTCGTTCAGAAGTCAGTGGATGTGAAGAATCAGGAGGAGGCCTCTAGAGATGCCTCCTTCATCCAGTGGAGGAGAGACACCTGCTCCCTACACATTCATCTTTACTGGACTGTGATGGACTTTTTCCTGTGTTCAGTCAGGAACATTTGCTCACTTTAAAGCAATTTAATCTCACTTTTGATCGATTCTTCATAAGGATGAAGGAGCACCTTATCCACCAACAGAAATACAGTTCCATGCACATCTTCAGCGGAGGGCTCTGGACCACATCCTGTTGAGTTCAAGTGAAGAAGTGGAGAACACTACACTGCTGAACACGTGAAAAGATCCCAGGTGGGTATCATGGACACTGGGATTAGGAAGTGGAGATGGGCTGAAGCAACCCCCACAGAGATCCCTTTGCAAGTTTACTTCCACAACAGCAAGTATGCGCCTTGGCCCAGAGGTGAGGTGAGGCCAGCCAAGGCCTCTGTGGAGGAAGGTGACTAAAATACACACAGGGCTCACGACAGAGCCAAATTCCACTTCCATTTCTGCTGCAGATTTCTTATGTCACTTGAGACATATTGCCAGGCACAGGCTTGACATCTTCCTTTCCATGTCTGCAACGGAGGCATCTGCTCCAGTCAATGGCAAGACAGGTGTAACTCCAAAGACACCGTTCCTCTCCTGTGTTTTACACACCCGTTCACACAAGCCAACGACACTCTGGTGATGCCCATTTCTCTCCATCATCTAACAAAGGGAGTCCAGACACCCAGCCCAGACACGTACGTCCTCATCGCCATGTCTCTATTTGTACAGACAAATCCCACCCCTCGTGTTTCCATGCCTCAGTTTCCTCCACTGCAAAAGAAAAACAGACTGTGAATGACATCCCAACCCAACCACAGCAACATAGCGAGGCTTAATTCATTACAGCCTGCAAACCGCTTAGAGATCCTCCACGGCTATATAAATCCAGCGCTGCTATTTGTTTAACCCCGCTGCGCAGATGGAGGCAGGCACCCAAAGCCACAGCACCGCTGGCTTCTCGTAGCCGGCCCCGGCCCCACAAGGGGCAGATGGATCGGCTGCTGTGAAACAACAACTTCCTTCTTTCCTTTTGCTGGAGTTAACTGGGGTTTAGACTGGGATTTCGGTTACATTTTGTGGCCAGCCTTTCTGGAGACAACCACCCGCCTGATGCTGGGGGAGTACAAGATGTCTAAAACCACGGGCAGTTGGGTTTATTTGGATTCCAATCTTCCCATCGTTCAAAATCCTGGGAAAATGAAGATATGTTGCTGGGGTGAAACTTTTGTTTTGGAAATAAGTTTTAGACTGGGGACAACTGGCTCTCCGGCCAACCAGCCGGGAGGCTGGGCTCCCTCCTGCCCTCAGTTTGGCTCTTCTGTGCTTCCCCACTGGAGCAGGAGCCTGCAAGGACGACAGCGATGCGCGTGGCCTCCCAGATATTCGGGGGCTTGCAGGCCAAGCGAAGCACACAGGCACCCATGGAGCCTATCCTCCGCCAAAACCTGACACCGCTCTGGAATGTAGAAAATTGCAAACGATACTTTAATTCCACAGTCACTCAACAGTAGCTCTGGCCATGGGAAATACTGGGAAAGGCGCATGCTTGGGAGCACTCACATGGAGCATGTCCAGCCCCAGCCTAATCCACCGGGCTGGAAACCATGCTATCTGTATCAGATCTTCTCTGTCAAGTCATCCCCACCTGCCTGCCCTTGAATCAGCAAGAAACGCCATGAGGCCTCAGTGAGCTCCGGAGACGCGGGTCAGCTTACGCCACCTCTCTGACGGTGTGGACACACAGCACTGCTGCCCGCAGTGTCACCCTGCCACACCGCAGCTCGATGACCGCAGGGCCCTTGCCTCCAGCCTGGGCACTGGAAATCTCACCTCCACCCAGAAAACGTGCTGAATGGTTTTGTCCAAATCATAGGATCATAGAATCACAGGATGGTTTGGGTTGGAAGGGACCTTAAAGACCACCCAGTGCCATCCCCTGCCCTGGGCAGGGACACCTCCCACCAGACCAGGTTGCTCCAAGCCCCGTCCAACCTGGCCTTGAACCCCTCCAGGTATGGGGCAGCCACAGCTTCTCTGGGCAACCTGGGCCAGGGGCTCACCACCCTCACAGCAAAGAAGTTCTTCCTCAGATCTCATCTAAATGTCCCCTCTTCCAGTTTAAAACCCTTCCCCCTCATCCCATGGCTCCCCTCCCTGCTCCAGAGTCCTACCCAGCTTTCCTGGAGCCCCTTTAGGGACTGGAAGGGGCTCGAAGGTCTCCCCGGAGCCTTCTCTTCTCCAGGCTGAACCCCCCCAACTCTCTCAGACACCTTCTTTCCGTAGGGAAAATCACAAAGCGCATCCTGCGGTCCCCTCCCAGGGCTGGGCAGAGGTTAGCGAGCCCCGGCTCCCGGCACTAAGCCCTGACACCTGACTGTCTCCCCGGCCACCGCCTCCAGCTGCCGCCCCGTGTCTGCCACGCTGACGGTTGGGGCTGCAGGAGGCTGTCCCCCCTGTCCCACTGTGGGGACGGGCTCAGCCACACATCTACGGAGCCTACAAAACCTGCAGGACCAGCACCCTGGGGCCTCTGTGACCCCTGGGAGCTCATAGTGCTTTTAGCCTGCTCTGCACCGTAAGCCAGCCACGCAGGGGGACATGCCCGTCGCCAACAGACCCATGGGGTCCCTGCAGTGATGAAGAGTCAGAATAGACCCAACAAAACCAAACGCAAGAGGATGCGTTAAACTCAGAAGATCCACGTCAGGAGCTCAGGAACTGCCAGGGTTGGATTTATTACTAGGTGGGAGGATCTGAACTCCAAAAGAGTTTGCAGTTAAGATTTAACACCACTCAGTGCTCAGCCAGAAGCGTCAGGAGAGGAAAGGAGAGGCTCAGCACATCGGGATGACGGCTGCTCTCATGTTTCAGGAACTTCCTCCTCTGGTTTCAGGTCTTCCTTCCTTCCTCCTGAGCTGTCCTCTCTGAAGTCGGTGGCTTTGGAGACCAAAGAATAACACGATTCACTTCCCTGTTGCTGAAAGGGGGCTTTCAGGTCCCTGCTGTCATTCTCCAAAAGCTCTCAGCGGCATCCAAGCAGCGGGGGGGTACAGGCATTCCTAGGGCAGGTGCCACATCCCACAGCTCGGGGAGCTTCCTGGGACCCTGCCCACGCTCCTGTTTCCCCTTGCCTGCCCCCTGCAACGGGGCAGCAGCTGATGAGGTCTTTTTCCCCTCTACAAGATCCTATCCCCCTCTAGCAATGCATCGCACAGTGGAAGAGCTGTCCCACAGAGTGTCCCTGGTGTCACCCAACGTGTCACACCCCAGAGAGCCATGTACTGTGTATGAAACAGCCTGTGCCTGCCACACGAGATCCCTCTCCACGCTGCAGCCTACCTGGATGGACACACACTGTACCTGTACATCAAGAGAAGGATTTGGTGCTTCTACTGCACTGGTGGCACAGCTTCTGTGGCCTTATAACCCTGCCTGCCCCAGGGATATGCCACTGGTGACCTGCACTGAATTAAGGACATCACAACGGAAAAAGTCTATAGCATTCAGTATAAAATCCTCCTCTACTCTTGTGCTCCTAACCAAGGAACACTGCTGCTCCCCCTGCCCTGCTCCCCATCATCTTTGCAGCTAGTGCAAACTCTAGAAAAAAGGTTTCTTGTTGCATCCTATGTCAAAATACTGGCTCTTCAACAGAAAAGACTCTGTGGGATACCTGAGGCTCTGCATGAGCTGTCACTGATCCTACATGGAGCTGACCCCCAAGCATTTGGCCTGGTGAGGTCCCTTGCACCACATACAAAGGTGAAGTCCCCGTCCCCTGTGATACCAGTGCCCACCTGCGCTATCTCCATGGGTCCTGACTAGTAGAAGCTCTGGCAACAGCCAGGGTGCCCGGCATAGGGTGCCCAAAAGCTCACTCCAGGAACCACTGACTCCAGGGTTGTTCTTCAGGAGGTTCAGATCCCATTTGCATCCATCGGAGAACATCTCCCTCCTGCCTAAGCACTCCTCCCTGTAGCTCCGGTTTCCTAGAGAGGTTTCACCCACAAGCAAATCCCTCAAAGCCAAGAGTCAAAACAGAGTCCTGGCCATTTTAGGGAGTGGGTCACAGCAGACAGCGGGGAGAGCACTGGTCTCCCAGTGCCACCTGTACTGGTTTCTGCTCCCCGCAAGCCCACTGCCCTGTTTGTCACCCGGGGCAAGCAGCCTCTGCCCTGCCTGTGGGCTGCTGCTTCTCATCAGAAATCCCTTTTGCAGCAGAGCTCCTGCCAGGGCTGGGCTTTACTCTGTGGTCTGCATTAGAGGGCGAGGAGAGAGAAGCCCCTTCTGCCGCCCAGCCACAGCGTCACGCCGTGCGCTGGAAGAGGGTAACCCGAGCTGTGGTTTACCCGACATTCCTTGTGGCTCCAGCTCCCCAGCCAAAACAAAACCAACATTTTCCTTTTTTTTTTTTTATTCATTCCCTCCTCTCCTTGAGGCCAAACAGGAGGAGGGGGTCCCCCACAGTACTTAGCCGAAGTCATGCTGGCTGGAAACCAGCTAAACTCAGCCGGTTCCCGACACCGTTCCCAGCTGCGTCCCCTGCAGCCCCCTCCCTGCAGCAGCACCCAGGCAAGCAGGGTCCGTGGGGCAATGCCATGGGGTGATCCGTGGGGCCAGGGCATGCAGTGAGCATGTAGGAACAGGCTGTCTGCTCCTGGTTCATATAAATCGGTGCTGCTGCTCCGAGCAGAGCCAGAGAAGCGCCGCTAATTTGCATCAGTGGGGAGCCGGGGCCTCCGTCTTTATAGGGCTTTAGAAACTTCCTCGAGAACAGCAAGCGAGAGGAGAGACGATGCCGCTCCAGCGATAACACCAGTTGTGCTTGCGTTACCCAGCAGACGTATCAGTAGCTGTAGGGCTTTCCAAGGAACATGGGAAATGAACTGGAAGCTGTCCCCAGCATGGTGTTCATGAGCACAGCAAACGGGGCGCGGGAAGAGAGGAGGGAATCGCACCCCGAGGCTGCAGTGTGTCACCCAGACGAGCGCTGCTGCTGCATGCCCATCTACCAGCCGCTCCCAACAGCCTCGCGGCATTTATACAAAGGCTCCCGCCATCGACACCATCCCACCGTGGGGCAGGCAGCCATGGGATGGGGTGCCAGGAGACGGCACAGCTTCTCTGCTCTCACCAAAATCCCGAACCCACCATCTTATGTCATCCTGCTATGCTACAGGGCACACTGAAATGCAACTGGGCAGGAGGAACTGGAATCAGCCTCACCCTCCAAAACACTCAAGGGGTCAGGAGAACATGCTGAGCCTTGTCCCCAAGCACGGAGAGGTGACAGGGAGCAGTGAGGAGCCCCAGCTACCATGGATGGATGGGGTTGACCTTGGCTGGCTGCCCGATGCCCACCAAGCCGCTCTCTCGCTCCCCTGCCTCAACAGCAGCCCCAGTACGGGGGCCGCGCTTTGCAAATCTCAAATAAAAGCTGGCTTGGGAAGACGCACGGTTTGCTAAAGCAGAGCTCAAAAGCCATAAGCCCATTTCAGAAGCCACCACTTCAAAGCACCAGCTTGGGCAGGGCGAAGGGGATGGTGCTGAGCTGAGTTCTCCCATGCGGAGCAAGCGACGAGCAATGCAGTCAGTTGGGCACATCAGTGCCATCGTGCTGAGGGGCTCTGGGGACAGCAGGAGGAGGAGGGCGAGCCTGCGACCTTGGCACGGTGCTCCCACCACAGTGGGTCTCTGTCAGACCCACGGACAGCAGGCAGCACTATGAAACTTGACTTTCAGCACAAGCTGGGTGCTGGGCACCACTCCCGCAGAGCCGCCCTCCAGCTGGGGCACCTGCTGCAATTGCTAAATCTGAAATTCTCTGTCTGAATTAGAGGAGCACAGATTTAATGATTATGATGGCCCTTTCCTTGGCGTCACTGCTTACAAATTTACAAAACAACTGCTGCTTGCTGGTATCTGCCATTCCTCAGCGCTGCTGGAGAGCTGGCTCCATGGCGGGGAAGTCTCCATGGCGGGGAAAATACATTCAACACCAAGGAATTGCAAAGACGGAAGTGCTGTCCCGGTGAGCAGGAGACGTCAACAAGGAGCACGCACCAATTTGACGTGGGAAGTGGTCCCAGGCGGGTAGGTGCAAGGCAGAGGCACTTCCCAGGTGGGGAACACCCATTCAGGAAGTGCTAAAAGCTGCTCCTCAATCACCGGGGGCGGGTATCAAAGATGTGCCAAATATCAACAGCTAGCAATGCCTTCTCATTCCACATGATTGCACTGATAAATTCCTAGTTAACTCAACCATTTTGTGAGAAAACCACTACCCTGCGCTCCCCAGCCAGCCTAACAGCAGACGGGGAGGGACAAGGTGCCCATGGCTTTCACCCCTGCGGCTGAGGTGCAGGGAGCAACTGTAGGACAAGGGACCCCCCCAGGGTTGGGTTTTCACCTTCCCCAGCCCTGGCCACGGGACCGCAGCTGCAGCAAGGGAAAGAGTTAACGCTTCCCCCAGTTTCTTACACTGTTATTCAATACATTATTGACGTTGAAAAGTCGTCACGTTACAAGCCAGCAGTCCACGAGTATTAAGAGGAAAATAGAGGCACGCAGAGAGAGACACACACCGCAGAGACGTGGGCCCCTCCGAGCTACGGTTACGTTACCGCACAGAAACTCCTTTCCCAGACTCGCTTTCCTCCCCCCATTTGGTGCAAAACCGCCTCGTTTGTTATTTGCATTTAATGCCACAGTGAATCCCTAAATCCAGCTCACAGAAAGGATTACCGAAGGGGGAGGGATGGCTGCACCGGGGGTTTTTTCTCAGGCTTCAACAGTTTTGCTGCTCCGTGGTGGAAACAAGGACTCGGATGGCGGTGCCAGGGTCTGGAGCCCCTTCACAGCTGCCCCAAGGATGGGTTGCCGAACCTGCGTCCCCAGGCAGGGCTCTGGCAGCCGGACCCCCTATGGCACGGCACAGCCCGGCACTGCCACCAAACACACCTCTCCTGGCTCCGACGCCATGGGTCGCACGGAGCCGAACATGGCAGCTGTCTACGCCAAGTCAGAGCTATTGGCTACAGAGCTCCAGCATCAAAACTGTGCACAGGAACAGATTTACTCCCCATCCCCTCCTCCAAAGCACACCTCACCCTCCACCCTGAGCCCTAAGGTGGTGCTTCTCTGGGGAAAAGAAAATTTAAAAAATAAAACCCAGCGGTGGAAAAGCAGGTGCCCACAAAGGGGTCTCATCCCTACAGCCAGCACCGAGGAGGGGAATCCTGCTGTGTTACAGACCTCGGTCTGCCACAAAGCATTTCCCTCCCATCAAAGCTCCATCAAGGGCTTCAGGCTCCACCGGCCGCTCCAGTCGTAGACATCTCCACCCAGGACAACCCTATGGGAGCTCCAACCTGCCGCGGGTCCCCCTGCCCACCCGCGGCTGGTCGGCACAACCCCGGTGCAGGAAGAGCCCAGGCGAGCCGTGAAGGTCGCGGGGCCCTTTGTGATGGCAGACAGGGACAGGACACTGCCTGCGGGCAGGGGGGCAGGAGCCCGGCAGCACCTGCCCACCGTGCAGTCCACCATGGGCAGGGGGAGGAGGCGCAAGGCATGAGACAGGACTCGGAGAGGGAGCTCGCCAGGCACGCTCGCTCCCTGCTCATATTTTATTTCATCTCCTGATGGGTGAAATGTGTCCTTAATTTGTTCTAAAAGAAAAAGAGAGTGAGCTGCATTCTCACACCCATAACGAAGACAACACGCAAAGCCCTTTAAAAGCAGGCGCCACACATACTACGTGCTGCCTTTTTCTAATTAAAGATGTCTTTTCGAGTTAGCCGGTGCCGCGCGCGAGCTCCAGGCGATGCTGCCTGTCGGGCAAGGGCCCCGCGGGCTGCCCGCTCCTGCCCGGCGCAGGCAGGGCTGGCAGGGCTCTGCCTTCCTGTGCAGGGGCCGAGCACGGGCCAAGGAGCACGGCCAAGCCCTTCCCAGACGATCCGTCCCCAGAGGGCCGTTTCTGGCTCAGCTCGCATTTGAGAAAGAGGGGTGCATCTGGTTTTAATCTTACCCCTCGCGGTAGCTGTCACCATGGGTTTGCTGTCAGGGTAAAAGATGCCTTCACGCAGCCCCGTGCCAAAGCAGCAGACATGAAAACCTCAGGCTACAGCAAAACCCCCATGTCCTGGGCTACCCCGGCCCCGGGGCTCCATACCTCAGCCCAGAGAGCAGGGGAAGGGGCCATCGCTCCTGCCCCATCGCTCACAGGTTTACTGCCTGACAGCGAGCGCAGGAGCCAAACAACATGGCATTAGGGAGAACATGCCTTTGTTTCAGCCAGCAGCGCCGGCGAGAGGGGGTACAGCTCCCCGGGGACCCCGGCAGCAGTGCCTGTGGCGGGCAGGCTGTGGGCACTGCACCAGTGCTGGCAGCGCAAACCCTCCCGGTGCCGGTCGCCTGCCCCGGCACACAGCCGAGCCGTGGATCTGTGCTCCAGTCACCTCTTCCCTTCCCCCAAAAAACACAGAGAACCACAAGAACCACAAAAATGCATCTTCCCCACACTGCAGAGCCTCTCTCTCTGAAGGGCACGCCGCGCTGATGGAGGACCAGCCGCTCTGCTCACCCCCGGCTCTCGCCGCCTGGAGAGCCGCCAGCTTTTAAAAGCAGCTGTCACATAAAAGCAAACTTTGAAAACCATTACATTTACAGCAGTTTATCTTTAATGCCGCCTCAGTTTTTGACGTTGCTCCATTCTGATCCAGTCAAATGGTTCCCCTCTCGCAGTTGGCGCCCGCCCCTCCTCCTGCGTTCACGCCTGCTGGGAGGCTCCTCCTCCGCCTCCTCCGAATTTGCGGCGCTGTGATGTCATGATGCTTTGCCACAGTGACAGCAGTGAGGTCACAGGCACACACGGACATCAGCAAATCTACCCCCTTCCCAAGGAAGGGAAGCAGGAGAGGAAGCAGGGAAGAGGGCAGAGGATGATGTGGAGATGTCACCAGAGGCTGGAGCAGAGCAGCACATCGGGTTGTCCAAGCAGGGACTTACCTCACCCCAGGCCATGCCACCACTCACCCGCAGGGACCTGCAAGGAAGGGGGCTGGAAGGAAGCATCCTTGGGAGCCAAATCAGTGTTCCCCAGCTGCATCTGGGAACACCAGCCATCCCCAGTGTAGGGAAATCCCATCTCCTTGCCATGTCCTGGGGTGTCCCGGCAGGCACAGCTCCTCCTGTGCCATGCCCGGCTGGAGGTGGGATGCTCCAGCATCCCCTGCAGCCCCACTGACTGCTATCCATGTCACCGTGGAAGGATCACACACATTATCCCGACAGGGAGCTTACAAACACACTGCCCTCGCTCCTCCGTGTCCCCTCCGTGGCACGGCAGGGATGGGGGGAAGCCGGGACAGACAACGGGCTCACGGCACGGCACAAGGACCCACCAGGCACAGGGCCCAGTGACAGAGTCCCCGTGTGACATGGGGCAGGACTCTCTGGCTTTGCAGACCCATCCCCTGCCCTGCAGCATCCCCCAGCCTTTCACAAGGCGCGACATTCCTCCCTGCCCCTTCAGCAGACATGCGGCCAGGCTGGGGAAGAGAGTGCCAGCTCCCAAATATCCCCAGCCCATGGGACACATCCTGCTCCAGACCAAGGGTCTGCACCAGGGAAGTCCTTGTCCCTGTCACTCTGACGGGACAGGGGGGTTTCGCCCTCCCAACGGGGCACAACCCAAGGAAGTGCAGCAGCATGCCGGGAATTCCTCACCGCAAAGTTCAAACCCAGATGGGTTGAATCAGGAAACAGGACAAACGAGGGCACTAAAAGCCAACGGGCAAATACTTGAGACTTGTAAAAGGCTCTTGGGGATGTGCATCCCAGTCATCACAACAAAAAGCACAACCCAGCAGTCATGTTCATGGGCCAGTTTCCCCCGACTCCCCCATACAGTTGCTGGGGTGAACCCTTCCCCCAGGCTGTCCCCCGCCATGGCAAGCCCAGGGACGGCTCATCGGCTGAGGCGGCTCCTGGCCGGTTGCAGCCTCCCGGCAAGTTTTGTGGGAAAAGGCTCCGAAGCTGCGATCCAAAGCACGAAAAATGTCTCAGACCTGGCCGGTTCCTTTCCTTGGTCTGAGCAGTGGTTGCAGCAGGGTCAGGGGACGGACATCCCAAAGCAGCTCCACTCATCGTTCATTCAGCTCACGACAGGTTTAACACTCCACAAACCAGTAACGCACAAAACAAAGAGCAGAGCAACTCCAGGCAGCCTGGCCAGCACGCACAGTTGTGCCACGGGTCTTAAAATATTTGGTGTTTCCCTTAAAGCTCACACTTCAGCACCCCTCCTATGCCACGATCAACTCATATCTTTAAAAAAATTAATTTTAAGCTTATTTTCTAGCCCTTTGACTGCAAATAATTGAAAACACGGCACAAGAAGAAAAAAAGAGCCCCACACCATTTATATTTTTTGATGCCTGATGCTTCTACATCAAATTCATCGTATCTGAGGATGGAGAAGTAAAGGCACGTGCCTGGCACACGCGTACTCCATTACCCGCTGGAGTCACGCAGGATAAGGAAAGCTCACACTGTCCAGGTCCCCCCGTCCCAGCCTCCAGGAGCTTTTCCCCAGATTTCGGCGGGTATGGGACCGAGCCCTCTGCATGGGAGAACAGTGCCGGCAACCCCGAAAACATGAGCCAAGGCAGCGCCTGCCCCGGGAGCTGCCATCACGCCGTGGCAAAGCTGGCTGGAGGGAGGGAAGAGCCGGGGAGGGCACCGGGTGCCGGTGCTGCAGCCTTCACCTCTTCCGACTGTGGACGGACTCCCGTTCTGCCCCTGGCAGGGTTTGCTGCCTTGCTCGGCAGCCAGGAGAGTTTTATTGATGTCAAAAACGAACAGTGCAGCCCCACAGCCTGGAACAGCCTCTCTGCACTGGTGTCTTGGCCGAGCCCGCAGACAGAGCGGCGCGGAGGTGCCAACTGCCCCCAGTCCCGCTTAATAAGGTGTTAACTCCCAGGCCTAATTGCGACCACTTAACATGTCAACACCCTTCACCTCTCTCCTGCTAAACAAGGAGAAGTTTTGAAGGGGCACCGCTCTGCGCGCACTCCTGTGTTTGATCCTAGGCTGTGTTTTCTTTCCATCTTCCTCCCCTCAGTCGCTCTGGACATGTGTCGGAGCCCAGCTTACCCCCGTCTCCTCCGGCCTCCCTCCCTGACCAGGGAGCTTTGCCGAGCACCTCCTGTCCAACAGCCACGTTCCTCCCTCTTTCTTTCTCCGCACACCCCCGGCACACAAAGGAAACCTCATGCGCAGCACCCTGAAGTTGCACAGAAAAAAAATGAATGGCAGGAAATGAGAAAGGTTCATGTAACAACATTAACACAGCTGTAATGCACAGCTAGTGTGTGTATGTATATATGTATATACATATATATATACACACACACAAAATAACGTGCCAGACAATCCCCTCACCAGAAGAGCAGGACAGCAGACTAACGCCTGTATCTCAATAGGAGGGGTTGCGCTGCTGGCAGTGCAGGCAAAAGGCAGCGCGCACACGTTTGCCATGATTACAGGTGGATTCTTCCTGTTTTCATCAGGAGATTTTTCTGAAGTGCCATCACCACCTTTTCTATCTGCTCACATCGCTCCATCTTTTGCTTTTTAAGGCACAGAAGATGAAAAAAACAATAAAACCGGTCTCTGTGAGTTTAGTCCTCTGCCCCATTTGACATACACAGTTTCAGCAATTTTTTTCTGAGGCTGCTGTTACAAACAGCTCTTGTTCATGTCCTAACAAACGAGCAGCACAGAGACATTATTTGTGTGCATTCTTAGAAAAGGCTTGTTCTTAGAGCATCCAAAGCAGACTTAGACCAGCAACTCCTCCCCATTGCATCGGGATGCGGTTCCCATCCCTGCAGAGGCAAGCGAGAGCGAGGGGACATGCTCACGGCTCTCAGGGCTGGACGTGCAAGAGCCAGCACCAGCACTTCCATTTGCAAAACACCTGCTCAGTAACCCCCTGAGGCTCACCCAACACCTCCAGCATTCTGGAGAGCAGAAAATTCACAGAAACTCCCTGCTACTCAAACCTTCCCACGGTTTTCTTTCTAAGCTCTCCCCTGCACAACCCCAAGGGAAGAGCTGATTCTTCCCTGCAGGTCACAGAGACCTTCGGATTCAGGGTGGAAACTCATTTTGGGTGATGAGGCTTTTTCCTCACTCACGTCACTCCCTGACCTGGAATCAAGGAAATCTGAGCAGTGGTATCTCCCCACCATCACCTCCATGGCCTCCCTGCTTGGCAATGGCTTTAAAGATCACTTCAAACCTGGCAGAACAAGTCACTGCTCCAGAGGGTCAACAGCGCTGGGAGGTGGCAGCGAATTCACCCCCTGAAGTAGTTACAGAGCAGATGCCAGTGTAGCCAAGAGCATCCATGCAGATGTTCCCTCTCAAAACTAAGATGCCCGTCAAAAGCGATTGAATGGACTTCAGCCACTTTGCTACTAAATTAGGTGCTTGTTGATCTACGTGCGTTGGCTTCACCCCTTTGGGGGATGCACCCAAGCTCTCCCCAGGTGCTCCCGCGGAGCCGGCCGGCTGGGTGTAGGCAGGGGAGCCACCACCCTGGCTGGCAAGGAAAGCTGCAGGCTGAGACACAGCCCAGCCTGGTGGCAGCCAAGAACCTCTCCAGCACACGGGCACCCACCAGCCCCAGAAGAGCTCATTTTCTGCAAGTTATGGCCCTGCTGGTTCCCCTGCCCCTCTCTCGCTGGGAAAAGAGCTGAGCGAGCCGAGCTCTGAAGAGCGTCCTTTGCCATGGGTGGCACCGCAGCTGCGTGCAAGACACCCCAGAGCCTGGCAGACCCTCTCCTGGGAGAGGGTGAGATGACCTGACCCTCCAACTTATGGCCTAACAGGGCTGGTCCTATCCTTGACCTATTAGAGGCTAAATTATAAGCAGATCACAGCCAAGCCTCTTTCCTCAGCTGTCCACCTTCCCTGAGGTCCTCCCATGAGCGGGGAAAACAAAGACAAAGGGGCAGCGGGGAATGACCCTGCTCCAGCCCCTGCTTTTCTGCATTGTGCCGAGCAGGACACAGCACCGGAGCAGAGCAAGGGCACTGATGGGGGCAGTGGCTCCTCACCAGCCTGGTCTACATGACAGCAAGGGCACAGGAGCTCTCCTCCAAGCATCGCAACACAGAGATGACCTCAACCAAGCTTCTACTGGCATCACAAATTAAAGTTCAATGAGAAATGAGGAAGGGGAATGAGAACTTGCAACTCCATGACAGAGAGGAGGGAGGGTCTGGAGGAGATCAAGGAAGAGGGGGGGGAAGGCAAGGTTTGGGAAAGCAGAAGCCAGACAGCCGAGGGATTTCGCTCCACTTTGCCAGCGTCGGGAGCCATCGCCCTGAGTGCTCAATGGGGTTGTGAACAGCGAAACCCGATCGGCTGTTAACCCAGGAATGCGTGGAAATGGCAACTGCACATAACTCCGGGGAATCCACCACCGGTGCCCCCAGCACCCGGAATCGCACGAATAACCTGCGCGCTTCGCGCATGAGCTCATCCCGGGGATAATACCCTCGCATGAGCCCAGCCGGCAGGAATTCGCCGCACGCTCAGCGGGCCAGGGGGGGCGAGGGGGGACACCCTTCTCCTCCTGCTCCTTTCCCCTTTCCCTCCCGCCACCATCCCACATTTCCCACGGATCATGCGTTGCACTCTGGGAGCGCGCGGGTCCCAAAAGCCCAGCAAGCCGCGCTCGGCCTCCCCTTCTCCCAACAGGCAGGAGAGCCAGCAGCCCCACTTCGCAGGGCTGCAGAGAGGTGCTGGGAACCTGTGTGACCCCATAAAACACTATAAAGTGAGGAAGAAAGGAAAGGAAGGGAGAGGCATCTGCACTCCCTAGCACCCAGCCTGCTTCTTTCCATTCCTCCAGCCTGCTGGGAAAGGGGAACGGGAATGTCTTCTCTGTTTCACCCGTGTTCCAGCTGCTGGTGGTGCTTCATGCACCCAGCAGGACCAGGAGGGACCCTGCTCCAGCCCTGGAGCATCTTAGACAGCATCAGGCATTGTAACACTCCTTGCGACACCACATCCACGCAGCTTCTCTCCTTCCCTCTGCCTTCCCCTCTCACCACAGTCTGCCTCGTGGAAAGAGGCTGAAATCCATGGGGGTCCTCTCTCCCTGGGAACCATCCTGCTCCCCAACACAACAGCTTCCTTCTCCCAAGCAGCCAACAACCCACAGAGGAGCCGCAAATACTATTTGCTTATTCTGTTCCTCCCTCTCCTAACTGGATCAGTCCCAGACTCTGCTGTCTGCTGAAACCGATGGTAAAAATCCCAGGGAGCAGGAGCAAGACTTGACCTACGGTCAAGGGATTAGCCGTGCTCCTCAGGGCAGACATCCAGGTGGTCCATGAAGCCAGCCTGGCTGGCAGATGACATGTTCATCACCTCTCAAGCACTGACACCTCCTGCAGATGGTGGCTCTTGTAGGGACCAACGAAGACTAACAAGGGAAAGTCAAATGGGACCTGTCTGCCCCTTCCACACCTAGATGTGGCTCCCCCAGCAAGCGGCTCTCCCACAGCCATCTTCTGGTGTGAATCGAGGGGAAACAAAGCCACCACAACTGGAGAGAGAGCTCAGACCTGCAAGGCTGAGCTCTCTCTCCAGCAGCAGATATCGGGGATGTGGGGCTGCTGGCACTGAGAGGGCTCAGCAAACCCTGTGTCCATGGGGAATGGGGAAGAGGGGAGGTGGCAGAAGGCAGGCAGGTTGCAAGCAGGAGATATGCCTCCTGGGGTCACCGGAGAGAAGGGTGATGGGGCCAGACCTGCTGTGTCATCCTCCTCCAGCCACCACACGCTCTGCTGATGTGGAGGGGCATCTTGGATTCACCGACCCGGGAGGTGAGGCAGTTCTGCCTCCCCGTGCCCTCGTCCACCTGCACACGTGTTTCTCACACTCCTCGGCTGGACGACAGGACACATGGGCTGCACGTGCTGCCACGCAGGAGGGGCACCTGAGGAAGAGGAATGGCACCTGGCACTGGGACTGCTGCCACTGGGTAGCTCCAAGGGCCACCATCAGGTCGGGGGGACGAGGGTCAGCCCCCCCAGCAGCACCCCAGTGGCCCCCGAGCGCTGAACTGAGTCGAGTCGCCATCCCAGGATACAGAGCCTGGTATGGGCTGCCTTGCACAGGGGCAAAGCATTTATGCCCAAGGTCAGATAATCTTAGTTTTGGAAGCAATTCGGAGCTTTTTGAACTGCCTCCAGAGAAGAGGGATCTTCTACCTTTGAACTGAATGATCCAATCTTTCCGCAGGCGCTCCACCACTGAATCCCTCCCCTCCAGCGGCTCAGCTCCGGAGCCTCTGATGTCCCTCACACTGGAAATGCCAGGGCAGGAACAACATGAGCCACCCAAAAATAGCTTAGCTGTGACAAAGGTGCAGGCTGGGCACGTGAGGCTGGGCCCATGGCATGTCCCACTCCGGCTGCACAGGCCCCGAAAGAGGACTGGAGATGCAATTGAATGCGTCCGCAGAAACACAGTTCACTTACACATGGACAACCGTGCTCAGTGTGGTGCTGTGTTGGGCTGTGGGTCTCCTGGAGACCCCCCGTGCCCCCCACCCAGAGGAGCACCCCCACAGAGAGCTCCCAGCTTCTCTTCCAGCCCGGGGCTCTCCCATCCTGTGGGGCAGCATGACCCAGGGGCTGGCTGGGGACCCGTGGCCTGACAGAGAGCTGGCAGCAGGAAGAGAAAGGACCAAGATTCAAGCTGCAAAAGAAACAAGAAAATGAAAAGTTAGGGCATGCAAATGGAAAGCTGAGAGATAAAGCAACAGCAGGATAAAAAAAACAAGAGCGAGAGAGAGCCAGCAGAGGACACAGTCTGTCCCAGGGGGAGAGCATCAGGAGCAGATGCAGAGTAGGAGTAGCTCCTAGTTTTGACCCCTTCCAAGCCTTCATCCTACCCCAGAGCTGTATTTCTGCTTGATCACCAGTGCACGAGACATTGAGCAACCGGAGGTGCTTTTTTCTGCCCTGGGGGTTCCCAGCCCTCTGCCCCAAACACGTTACCCACAACGTGTCACCGCCAGTAAACTTAGATTTTCCTCAAAGCCAGCCAAGAGCCCTGAGCAAACTGTCGGCATGTGAGACGGTACACGGCCCCGTGAGGAGGATGCTTTGGAGCCCAGGGTAACCGGACACCCGGCTGCCTAATGAAGGGAAAGTGATTTATACCCTTCCCGGGAAAGCGGGGATCAGCGTGAGCCCCCCAGGGGTGAGGGGAGCAGCACCCCAGGAGACCCCGCAAGCTCAACAGGCCCACAAAGCTGTTTCCAACCCGCAGACTAAAGCCGTGCCAGCCCCTTGCCAAGGTGCCGGCGGTGGCCCCATGGCGTGCCAGGCTCCTTGTGACTCGCCCCGNCCGAGGGCTCGCAGGGGGACTTGCCGCTCCAGCGCGACACCTAAAGGACTCGGCACATGGATGCATGAGGGGGGTTTTGCTGCCGCATCCCAGCTCCCGCTCCATCCCTCCGGCCGGTGCCAGACACAGGCACAGGCAGCTTAAGCACTGTGGCTCCTGCCCGGGCTCAGGGGAGATTTAGGTGATGCTGGGCTTAAAATACCAGAGTGACTGCACATACCTCACCTATGGCAGCACATCTTTTTCAGCCCAGCGAGCTGCCCCTGCTGCCAGGAACAGGCAGTACCTGCGGCCAGGGTGGGGGGATGCGGGGTGTGCAGGGATGCAGCCCCTGGCGCTCCCAATGGCAGAGCTGGTGGGGGACAACTACCATGTCCCCAAAGGGGAAGCGAGTTTGGGGCTGGCACCAACATCTCCTCGTCGGCTCTTTGCCCTCCCCGTGGGCTGCAGAAACAGCAGCTCTGCCCCTCGCAGACACAACCAAACCTGGCCAAAGTGACCCAAAGCAGGCGCTCGGGGATGAAGTCGCAGGATGCTTTGCTTTGCAAGAGGAACACCTGCCAAACGTGAGGAGCAGCGTTTGGGCTGCTGGAGCCACAGCGGGGTTTGTGTTTTATTTTATACAGACTCGTGGGCCGGTGCTGCATTCTCATTTCAGGGAGTATCTGCTGTAAAGGAACAAAAGGGTATGCTGAAGAGGAAAATAGGTGAGACGGAAAGGTGCAGCGCACACAGAGCCAAGAGCAGCAGCCCCCGCACCTGAGCACTGCTGTTTCTTCCTACCTTACCGAGCGTATCGCTTCCCAGTGCTTCTCCGCCCACTGTTAAAATGCCTCGTGGGAAAGTCCTGCAAGGAACTCTGCAGGTGTCAAACTATTAAGCTGCTCAGCAAATTATTTTGAAACCTACAGAGCTGATTACTCTCGAGAGTCTTTTCTGTGTTTCTTCTACACCAGCCTGAAATATTCTTTGGCAGGTGCAAATTTCTTTACTAAATTCCAATCAAAGATCTATTCCTAACAAATTACAGTAATTTCTTTGCACCAGCTGAGAGAGGTTATAGCCCCACCCCATCGAAATCCATTAAGGCCCCCACTTGTCTCAGTCAGACCAAAACCTTATTTTTATTAAAGGTAACAGGATTTTGGGACCAGCCCAGGCTCCAGGAGCAGAGGTGGTCTGGTCTGGGTACTTCCACCCCCGAAGCGCTGCAGGTGATGAGCCGACCGCAGCTGGGACTCTCACACTAGACCACAAAACACCCATGGGTGCTGCCAGGGCGCAGCACGCTGCCGCGAAACCCTCGCCCTCTCCTCCCCCCATCCAGCCCCTCTCTGCCCCACCGTGGCACAGATCAGCTTTTAGGGGAGGGAACTGACATGCTCCAAGTGCCTCACAAACGCTACCAGAGAAATAGTCATTTCAGCTACTGTTGGACTTCACCTATAGCTGGGTACACACCCCATGGGTGCTGCCCCCCAGCACAACCGCTGATGCTGAGCATCGCTGGCAGTGCCCGCATGCCGTGGGCAGCCCCAGCACCAACCCCGGCACCAAACTGTGCCAGGAGGGAGAGGAAAAGGCTTGCTGGCTGCTGCTGAGCAAAGAGGGGGCACGTCGAGCAGCCCGGGAGGAGAGGAGACCGACCGCAGGATGGGGCACTCTGGATGCCCCCACATTGCTCCTGAGACTCAGAGGCAACAGCACTTTACTGTGGGCAGAGCAGCAACATCCGACACGAAAACCACCCTTTCTGAGCAGGGGATATCTTGATAAATATTCCCTACCATGGGAACTATTCATATATTGCATCTTATCAGGGGGAGGGAGAGGAGCGGGTTTTTGTGCCTTGCCGGGAGAAGTATCATGTTTCCTGAACTGTTCTGGGGTCCTGCAGAAGAGCTGGGCAGCGCTGATCCTGGCAAATTGCACCTGGGGACTCAACAAGCAGCACCCAACAAAATCTATCAATAAGCATCACCCATGCCGAGTGGGCACCCGGCCGCTCAGACGGCAGCTCACACATATGTTAGTGTATGTATATAGAGTCACAGGATGGTTTGGGTTGGAAGGGACCTTTAAAGCCCATCCAGTGCCACCCCCTGCCCTGGGCAGGGACACCTCCCACCAGACCAGGTTGCTCCAAGCCCCGTCCAACCTGGCCTTGAACACCTCCAGGGATGGGGCAGCCACAGCTTCTCTGGGCAACCTGGGCCAGGGGCTCACCACCCTCACAGCACAGAATTTCTTCCCAATATATCATGCTAATCTCCTCTCTTCCAGTTTAAATATATATGCTGATAAGGGAAAGTCCCACACTTATTAGAGAGAGAGACAACCAAGAGTGAATCTAGCCCGCTAATTACACGGGCTAATTCACTCATTGAAGGCCAGAGCTGTCCCTCCAGCGAGGTCTCGGCAGGGGGTGGGAGGTGGCGGGAGCCCCCTGCAGCCAGGGGGGGCCGCCTCGGGTTTCAGGGGGGAGTGGGGAGCTCTGCCCTCCCTGCCAGCAGGCTTCCGTTTCTAAACACCTCGCTTGCGTCTGCCAGGGTTGCATCAGCTCCTGCGCTCGTATTTATAACTGGGTTTTAAAACCTGATATTCCGTTTCCAGAAGCTCCGTTGGGGGGGGAGCTGAATTCACAGGGCCCCCAGCCAAGCAGCTGCTGCCAGCGTGATCCCTCTTCCCTTCACATCCTGCTCAGAAAAGCTCCCCACCGTCAACCTGGTGCCACGGCTTACTGGCATGGTCTCTTTAATTAGCCGACCGAGGCACGAGGCAGGCCCTCATTAAAGAGATAGCTGATTGAGGCTGGGCGAGGGGGCCAAGGAGCTGGGTGCTGTTTTACACCGCGCTGGTTAATTGAATTGCGTGCACACTCAGGCACATCGCTCCCTCCTTCTCCCAGCCAGTCTCACCGCTACCCTGAGGCTTTCCAGATTAAAAAGATCCCCAAAAGCTATTTTTAAACCGACAGATGGGTGGGGAAGGGTCTGGCCCGAGAGAGGGAGGGGAGTCCCTTTGAGACAGCAGGCTCCAGCCCAAGCGCTGTCTCTCCTCGCCAGGGAGCTGCAGGCTTAGAGGAGCTGGAGGTCCTGGTCCTGAGCTGCTCCTGCGGAGATCAAAGGTGGCTGAGACGTCCCCACACCAGCACCGGGCTCTCCCCAGCTTTGGCCCCATGCCGGGGTGAAGGAGCCCCCCAGCTACAGCCGCCGGGCTCTCGGGAGTCACCCCAATGCCAACTCGCAGCCAGCTGGAGATGGCAGAAGGGCCCATCCCTGCCATTGGGCAATGCGGCTCCGGGGACCTCCACTCCCTCCAGGAGGAAACTTACAGCTGCTTTAGGTTATAAATAAAAAATGACCTGATGAAAACAGCCAATCTCCTGGGCACCAGGATCAATCACACACCTATTAAGTGTACAAAGCAACCTCTCAAAATAACAGCAATTCATAAACCCTGACACCAGGAACAGATTTGAAGCTTGGCTGGGACCCATCACCCAGTGTGCTTCCACGTAGCATCTATTTCCACAGCTATTTTGCCTTTGCTATAGTTCGTGGAGAGCCATACACCCCAATCCAGGAGAAACAGCATAAAAAGGAGAACTCAGGACTGGGACTCTTAAATAAATCCTCTTCCAGCCTCAGCTGCACCGTGTGTGTTCACAGAGGCCAAATGGCTTCGCCGCACGCAGGATTGCTTCCGTGGAAAAGGAAAATAGTATTTGCAAGCCTGAAAGCGGCAGTAAAAGCACAAATTGCCTATTATTTGAAACGTGCCTTGGGAACCTTGGCTGAAAAGTATCTGGGAAATGCAAAATAGGCCTAAAATTCTCCAGGCTCCTGTGTGGATGCTGCAGCATCTTTCCATCTCACCCTTGCACACTGAGGACCAGGCGGTGTTGGGATGGCTCTGTGCCCATGGCGCAGTCGGGCAGGGAGTACTGGGGGCAGGGGGCAGCAGCACAGTTCCTTGCCTTCACTTCCAAAGCAGCCGGCTGGCCCTGCCCCGTCACCCCTGGACACCCACCTCCATGGTGGCAGCAGCTCAGGCAGCCAGCCCTGTGCGCTTCGAACAGCCCTGGGCAGCACAGCACGGGGCACCGGCGAGGACGCTCCATGCGGTGACTGCCACAGCAGGCTGCTACGTGGGGGTAAGACACTGCAGAACCTCAGTTTCAGTGCTTGCGGGGACATTCCAGCAACCTCATGGCTGCTGCTGAGAGAGCCCTAGCCCTGCTGGTTGTCCCCCATGTGGAGCAAGCAAAACCATCACCTGCTTTCATAAAGACCCAATGCTAATGAATGGAAATTACTAATTTCCTGGTCATCCAGGTTTCAAAGCACTTATTTACAGGAGGAGAGCTCCATCCCTATTACCTGTCCTCCGTCATCCTGTCCCCCTTCATTCTGGGGCTCCCGGCAGCTGCTGCCCGAGGGAACAGGCTGGAAACACCAGACTTTCCGTGACATTCAAGACAGGGATGCGATCCCATTTTGGAGAACGTAGCTGCTGTTGTCTGATAACCCTGGAGAAGAATCTGAGCAGACACTCATCAAAGATGAAAAAGAAATGCAAAACCCAATCCTACTTCAGACTAGTGCATGAGGTCATTCTAAAAACCTATGGGTGAGTTGCTGATGGGAAGCTGTTTTGCAGAGAAAGGCTCTGCTGGCACCCACGGAGCAGTAGAAGGTACGGGGGTGTCTCCCCACAGTCACCACTAACTGCTCGGAGCTGAACATCCATCAGACTGCAGCAGGGAGACCGCGCTGGGCTGTCTCTGATCCACCTCCACAGAATTACCCAAAGGCAGCATCCCCAGCAGGGAGGCAGCCTGCGTACGGAGGTATGACCCACTGCCTTCACACCTCCCCATGGCCAGGGACAGCCACCAAGCCTCAGCCCACGCAGGGAGAGAGCAGAGCATCCTCATCTGATCATCTTCACCTCTAGGCAGCGAGCATAAGCCTGTATCTAGAGTGCAGCATTCAGAATTTCTACTCGAATCCGGAATTATTTGATCTGCTCTATTTGCTGACTCTGTTACAACTGTTGAGTAGTTAAGCCATTGTCCTGGTTTGAGCGACACAGGACTAACTTCTCTTCTAATGCTGGGGAAAACTCCACTTTTAGAGGACTCTAGTGTCTGAATTCGTGAAAATATTTACTTTATAGCCAGCTCTGATCTGTGGGATTCGAGGTCTCAGTGTTTTCAAGCCTTACCAGGTGCAGGGATGAGGAGGAGCAAGACCCGGGCACTTGACCCAGGCTGGCCAACAGGATTATTTCATACCACAAGCATCACATTCAGTATAAATTAGAAAGCTTGATGAGGATTTTCTCTCTCCCTTGATGGCGGCGGTCAAGAGAAACTCCTTGCCCCAGTGTCGGAGCCCTGAGCCCTTCCCTTCCTCCCAAAGCCGCAGTGCTCGCAGGGTCCCACATTGGCTGTCCCTGGCTGGGAGTGCATGGCTTCCTGCTTATGGAATGGGCTGAGTGTTATTCTCCTATATCTTATACTAGTATCAGGATCAATACTGGTTCTTCAGTATTATTGTTAATTATTTAGTCTTATCCTATTAAATCTATTTATATTTCAACCTTTGTGCTTCCTTGCTTTCCCCAATTACCCTTTCCGGGTGGGGAGGGGTCATCAGGTGATAGAATAATTGTCTAAACAACAATAAATTGTTATGGGTTTTCTCAAACCATAACAGTCATACACTTGAAAAGAGGAGAGAGACCCCAGCCCTGCTGGTGTTTGCTGGCCCCCGTCAGCCCCGTCCTGCCGCCGCTCTCCCAGCCCCGCTGCAGAGCTGCCTCCTCTCGCGGGGACGGCAGCCGCTCCAGCTGCCTCGTTGCTTCCTGACTGCTTGGAGCTCCTCAGATGAAAGGCACTACACCGCTCCAAAGTATGAATGCATTTGAAGTCAGAAGGATTTAAGAAACATTCACGTTTATCAGTCTAAAATTAACATAAGCCTTGTACCTTGTAAGCTGAGCTGAAGAGATACCAGCGTCTAAGGCAGGGAGGTGCTCTTTAGATCATTATCTGGGAGACCAAGATATTTACGCATTATACCACCACCAAATTTTGTTAATTATCTTGCAGCTACCCCGTAGTCAAGTTTTGTTTGTGCAAAAATAATAACTAAGCAATTATTTTCATTCCTATTCGCTCATCCTATCAGAGGCACCATCAAACGAAGGAAAGGCAGGGCGCTTACCCATGGGCAGCAGGAAGGGCACAGCAAAGCACACATTGCTTTCACATGCGAGACTGTGATTATCTGGGTACATTTGGTTCTCCATCTTCACAGCAAGACGTTTTTGGGTACCAGCTCACATTGTGGTTAGCACGGAGCAATCCAGCAGCTGAGATCCGGATGGGAACACCAGACTGAATTAAACTCATCAATCACTCTAACCCCAAATCTGTGTATCATCTCCACTCCGACATCTGCATGTCCTGCAGCCCCTTTCAACAACAAAATGCTGGTTTCTTCTCACCTGAGTGACGTGTAGGCTCTTGCTAATGCAGTATTTGGGAGCACCCCGGGAAAGGTGTGTGCCTGGTTCCCAGCTGGTCCTGATGACCCAGATCCAGGAGAGCCTGGGGGACAAGGGACTTCCCTGCACTTCTCATTGACCAGCAAAGTGGAAACAGAAGCAGCCATTGCCGCTTGTCATAGACGAGAACAGCAACAACAAAGCTTATGACACTTTTTGCTTTGATTACAGGTTTCCCCTGTAATTAAGAACAAGAACTACTGTAACAAAAAAAAATTGCAGTACAAATCTTCTGCACGACTAATGAGGGCACAAGCACAAATAGTTGTTACCACCAAGTAGGGAGGGGTGAATTGAGAGCCCTCCTTTTCCCCGCAGGGTTCAGCATGGTGAGGATGTCCAGGTGCCATGCCCTAAATTAAAACCTGGGCCTCACTAGGCTGAATGCTAAACAAACGTACAGAAGCGTCAGTCCCAGCTTGCCTGAGCTACCCTGTCTCAGCCATAGGACTACGCTTCTTTTCTCAAGGCATCTTCAGTCTGGCCACCCATTCCTGCCAATGGATCGCTCCTGCCCAAAGGCAGTTAACTCTGGTTAATAGCCAGGGTGCCCCAAGTGCCTGCACAACTCCAAAACCATCACTGAAAACCCCAGGGATACAGAAAGGATGCTATGGAGCAGCTGTGTCCAGAGCAGACCTTGTGGCCCACTGGGAAAGAGCCATCTTGAGCACAGAGCCTGCAGCACATGGTTGCATTCCCAAAACACACTCCCAAAATGCAAGTGTTACATAGGAAAATGTCCAGTTTTTCCACTGGCAGGGCTGGCCAGCCCACGCTGGCAGGCACTGACCTGCAAGCATGTGGGGCAGGAGGGCACAGGGCAAAACTGCTCCATGATTGTCATGTGTGTGAGCTAGCTGGGCAAAACAGACCCTGTCTGCAGAGAATGAAATAACGGCATGAAAACCCACCGGGGCTGAGCGGGAGGCATCGTCTGTTGGGAAAAGCCAACTGGTGATGCCCAGCTGGCTCTTGGCTGGGAGGAAGGAGGCAGCAAGCATTTGTGCTGTGTTGAGAAGAGATAACAGGAGCTTCCTCCAACAAGCAGCTAAAGGCCACAAAGCCCAGCATGAAAATGTCAGAATAACGACAGGGCTGAGCAGCTGCCAAAGACAGAAATCCTGATGTGAAGCCTGCAGACAGGGGCAGCAGATGGGAGCTGTGATCCCTCCCAGGCAGCCCTCTGTAGAAGGGCTATGGTACCCTGGCACAACCACAGACAGTGAGTCCCAGGGGAGACCTGGACCACACATCCCTGGGATGAACAGATAAGCCCATCTTTGGATTGATCAATCCAACAGCCAGGTGAGACACTTCTCCTCTGCCCAAGGGAGGATATCTCTGCCTGCTGCCCCAAGCAATCTTTGAATGAGCAAAGAAGGCTTGAAATACCACCTCTCCTCAGCTAAGAGCCTCCTGGGCCTCAAAATACCCAGGAAACCCAAACCTGGTGCACGTCTCGCTAAGCAGGCTGTGGAAGGCAGAATGACACCAGAGGTAAATGCGCTGGGGTCAGCCCCAGCCTGGGTCCAAACATGCCAGGGGTGCGGGAGCACCAGTGTGCACTGCTGACCACGGGCTTGCTGCGTCCCTCATCAATGGAGGCAGCTTGAAGAGGAAACCTTTCTTCTGTGGCTTTGGAAACTAAAAGCCACAGCTTTCCAGGTCTTTGGTGAAAGCCCCAGACCAGGAAATGCACATGAATGTGACAGTGACTGCCTGGCTAAGAGACAACTCACCTGCTAAGCCTTCCCATGGATGACCTGTTCTCTTCACTGCCACCACCTTATCTCTTGGCTTAATCTAGGCAACGGAGTACGTTTTAAGGCATAACACATAATTTTCTTTTCCTCTCCAAATACCTCTTCTTCCACCTCCTTGTCTTCCACCAGCAGAAACTGAAATGTTACCTATGCTTCAGAAACGAGAAAGATTCCTAAGAACCAACAGACGCGACCATCCCAACAGGAATGAACCACTGAACAGGAGGGAAAGCCTTATCCTTTGGTTTTATTTTGCTTAAAGACCCAAAGAAACCAGTCTCAGGAAGAAAGAAACATTCAAAATTAATAACTTACATTCTTTAAACCTAGAATTGGAAAAATAAGAGATTCCTCTGTCTGTCTCTCAGCTACTGACATCTGCCAAGAAAGCTAAAAATTCATATTTCTAGGGTAAAAAGCAAGGGCGTGCACATACGCATGCACCAATACACAGGTATTTACACCCTCTGCACCCAGATCCATGATCTACACATATATCAAAATGCAGCCCCCCCCGTATGGTGCATGTGGAGGGGCGGCAGCACAAGGGCATCTCTGGAGGTTTGGGGTTTATGTTGTCACGTCAGAGGCAGAAATTCATTTATTTCCTCCTACAGAGGCAGAATTACAGCAAGTTATTTCTTCTCTGCTCCTTGATCAGCACTCATACCATCTGAAAGACTCGCTGAGGACGCCCATGAGATCTCTCCTCCCGAGGGAACTCAACCTTCCTGCTTGTCATTGACATATTCATATTAATGAAGGGGAGAAAAAAAAAGTGCTCAGCTAATTTTATAGGCACATCAGTAATAAATTCCTCTCCCAAGGAGACTATGGGAACAGCTCAACAAAGGTTATTTTTAAAACAGAGCAGAAACCAGGCTGCCCTGGGTTTGCATACTCAGTATTTGCTCTTTCAAGAAGCGCTGGCTGTGGAGGAAGGAGGAGCTCCCTCTGCCCTGGGCTCGGCAGGTGGGAAGGGAGACGGATGGTTTCATCCTTCCTCGCAGTGGGGAACAAACTCTTCCCCTCCACACACCCCAGACACCCAAAGAGAGACCTTTGTACTGCACCATCAGTGGTGGCACCTTCCCCAGTGGCACTACCTGGGCACCGGGCAGCGTGGCACCCTGTGCTCCCCCGCAAGGATATGCTCCTTTCCATAAAGCCACCACACCACTGCATACTCAGCAGCGTTTGCTTTCATTTGGACTCCCAGCTCTTCTCTTCTTGCTCCTGAGCTCTTGGCTGAAAGCAAGCAGCCCTGAGAGCTCAGCTGGGATCTGCAGATTCTAACTCCTGCCGAAGGGATGCTCTGTCAGCTGCAAAACCTTGAGCAGCCAGAAAACTCAAGGTCTGCACCCAGCAGCATCAGCACCTGCCTCTCCAGCAGCAGTCCTGCTCCAGCATGGGCACCCCTTCCAAGGGGAGAGGGAAGAGCCCAGCAGGAGCTGAGACCAAGGGCAGGTCCTCTCCGAGGAGGCCAAAAGTATCCAGCCGGCAGCAGATATCCTGGGACCATCCTGCTCCATGCGGCCTTTAGGTGCTCATGTGTTTCTGCAGGTGGCCTAGAACCCTCTTGCACCTCCAGGAGGTGGGACCACTTCTGGCGTGGAGAACACCCTGCTCCAGCTGCCCCTCTGCGCTGCTCTCTGGTCAGCTGTGACCAAGCTTGGTGACCCGGCTCAGTGTCCGGCACAGCTCCTGGCGGGAGAAAAGCACCACAGCAAACCTGCGGCATCATTCTCCGGATGGGAAGACCTCACCACGACCCAGCGTGAGAACCTCCTCTCCCACGACACTGGAGGCGTCTGGAAGTGTTTTGAAGGTGATCCCTGCAAAGCTCTGTGGTTTCACAGCTTTCCTGCTGTAGCAGATGCTGGGGAGGCTGCTTCCAGCCCCAAGCAGCACTTCCAGCTCCCAAGACTTGGTGGGAACTGTTGGGGTGCAGTGAGGGCCAGAAGCCGAGGGGACCTCATGGCCAGCAGGGCTGGACCATCCCTCCCCTGCAAGGAGCAGGGCAGACCTGGAGAACATGGCCAAGTTCAAGCAAGAGTCCAGATCACCTGCAAGTTAGTGGTGATGAGGCAGGTCTGAGGTTATGCTGGGATGTCAACCCACAATCAGGGCCAGGATCAGGCCTAGTGCTCACTGGGCAGATCCACAGAGATGGGTCACTCTGGGAATCAGCCCTTGATTGTGGGATGGAGCCAGAGGTTCCCCAGCTGGGCAGGGCAAAGCCAAAGACCAGCTTTCCTACAGTGGTGCCACACAAATGCATCAACCATGTAGACCATGCAGCATCATCCACACCCCAGCCAACAAGGCAGCAGTGTGGGTTGGCTCCATGGACATCTCAGAGACCAGTGGACATCTCGGGATAACTCCCTGCGCTGCGGCAGGGGCTGCTTTTCCTGCCAGATGCAGAGACCACGGGTCTTCTGCCATTCCCGCATGGCCACGCTTCTCCAACACAACGCTCCGACGTGGATGAGGCCACGTGTGCAACCCAGACTCCTGCCAGCAGGCATTAGCTCTACCCATCGAGGGATGCTGAGGTGAAAAGACCTACTCAGTGAAGCATTTACTGAATATAAGCAGTTGCACAGCCAGATCCCAGGGCACAGTCTACTTCCAAACCCGAACAGCTTCCCAGATGGCAGGCTGTGAACTGTGATGATTTAATGATATCTGATTGCAAATGCTGAGGAACAGCCCATCAGCAAACGTGATGTGCATGCGTTTTACCGCTGCGCATCATTTATGGTCCAAGGCAGGCAAGTTCGGGCTTAGGAGCAAAGACATTAGGTTTGCGGCACTGAGCAGTAATTACAGTTCTTATCTGAAATTCACTGATGCCAAAAGAAACCTTCATAGAATCATAGAATCTTCATGGTTGGAAAGGACCTTCGAGATCATCGAGTCCAACCATACACACACAAAAAAAAACCCCTACAATCTCTGTCACTAGAGCATGCCCTGAAGTGCCAAATCTAGACGTTTCTTAAATACCTCTAGGGATGGTGACTCAACCACCTCCCTGGGCAGGCTGTTCCAGTGCCTGACCACTCTTTCAGGAAAGGAATTCTTCCTAATATCTAATCTAAACCTCCCCTGCCGCAACTTCAGACCGTTTCCTCTGGTGCTGTCATTATTCACCTGGGAGAAGAGGCCAACATCCACCTCTCTGCAACCTCCTTTCAGGTGGTTGTAGAGGGCAATGAGGTCTCCCCTCAGCCTCCTCTTCTCCAAACTAAACATGCCCAGCTCCCTCAGCCTCTCCTCATATGGCTTGGTCTCCAGACCCCTCACCAGCTTGGTAGCTCTCCTCTGGACCCGCTCCAGCACTTCAATGTCCCTCTTGTACAGAGGGGCCCAGAACTGAACACAGTACTCGAGATGAGGCCTCACCAGTGCCGAGTACAGAGGCACAATCACCTCCCTACTCCTGCTGGCCACGCTATTCCTGATACAAGCCAGAATGCTATTGGCCTTCTTGGCCTCCTGGGCACACTGCTGGCTCGTGTTAAGCTGGTTGTCCACCAGCACCCCCAACCCCACAAGCACCCACCTTGACATTGGTTTCCACAGGCTACTGTGAAGATGTCTCTGTCCACCTTGTCAAGGCCTTGAAGCCAAGATGGATGATCCCGATAACTAGCAGGGCAAGGCCAGCCCTCAGCGTGCTTCCAGCCTGAGCTGTCTAGAGGGGCAGATACTTGAAAAAACCCATCATTTATGTGGTCTAACTTCTGGATGAATCCTGCAGCAGCTCCTGGCTCCAGACAATGTGCTGGGAGGGTCGCAGCTGGCCCCTAAGGGAAATGAGGGTCAGACACTTTCAAAGTCAACCCCACGCACAGCTCTTGGGTGCTCTGGAGGCCACAGCCACCTTCTCCTCCACTGGGCTCCTGTAGCAACCCCTGCCCTGACCTCAGAGCAAGATGCTCCCACAAGCAAATCCTCCCTGGTGCACATTTGTTCTCCTTGTGCTGGTCACTCACCATGAGGATGCCTACCTGGGTGGAAAATCTGCTGTCCCCGCAGCACTCGGGCTGCCTCCAGGCAGCTGCCCACAAGCGACCCACCACCCTCCCACTGCCCAGGTGCACCCTGCGCTCTCCCTCCCCGTTCTCTGCTGGGATGGACCCCCACGAGATTGTAAAGTGAGTTCCCATTGGGGGTCCACAAAGGCAGGTGACAATCCCCACCACAAAGAAGCAATGCAACAAAGGCAGGTGACAATCCCTACCACAAAGAAGCAATGCAGCAGGAGGACAACTCTGACTCAAAAGATCTGCAGCTTTGTCAGCTCTCATCACCGCTGTGTGCCCATGTGGGACAAGAGCAGCAGGGCTGCTGGGGTCATTCAAGGCACCGCAGGGAGGGGAAAGCGTCCTCAAAAGTTTTGCAACATCCAATCCTGGTGCTAACGCCGTACTGGGCTTAAAATGGTGAGAACTGCTCCCGTGTTCTCTTCTAGTGGGCGTCCCAGTGGAAAACAGACTTTGCATGGGGCAAAGCAAGATCAGGTCAAAGACTTGCTGCAGGCAGAAGAGCCAAGTTGTAGTTTGGTTTGGATTATTACTCATGCTCCATCATCACTCCACCCAAGCAAAGCACGGAGCAGCTCTAGGGCTGGACACACACACGAGGAAAGCTGGGCAGTTCACATGGGCTTGGCAACTGAGTGTGGAGACAGGGCTCTCCAGCACGCAGAGGCCGAGTGGCTGCCCAAGGCCACCAGCAAAGCTGGGCTGAGACCGAGTCTCCTCCAGAGAGCCGGTCTGCTGCCTCCTCCCTGCACACAGCACCCAAGGAGATGCTGCTTTTGGAGGCAGAAGTTTAGACCGCAACACCCCAGATTCTGTTGCTGTTCCCTCCCGGTGTGTTCCCAACCCTCCATGCTTTTCCAGGCTTGGGAGGGCAGTCGCAAGATGCTCAGAGGACCGTGGCAGGGTAAAGCAGACCCCGGCCAAACCCTGGCTTGCCCTGCAACGTGCAAATGGGCCCAGGAGGAGAATGCACATGGAACTGTGGGCGGCTGAGCCCCTGTTCAGCCCCGCTGGCACCCTGCTGCGGGAACAGCATCAAGAAAGGGGCCTGAGGCCTCGCTCTGCCCACTCTCCACTGCAGCCGCTGGGCTGGGAGTGCCGGGAATTCCCTCCAGATACATAGGGGTATCACAGCTGGAAGTGAAAATGGGTGAGCACAGGCACAACTACCAACAACAGTGGCTTGAGAGCACTCTCGGGGGTGAGGCTCCCCCTCCTCAGCCCCAGCAGGGAGGGCAGGGGGGAGATGGAGAACAAAGGGGCCTGTTGCAGCCCCCCAGGCTCACGGCAGCTCAAAGGAGTTGGAGCAGCAGAGCTCAGTCCCAAATTAATGCTCCAGCCTCTGGCCACGCGGGAAGGGGGTGCAAGATGGTGTGGCACAGAGATCACAGCCACGCGTGCAAGAGCATGCAACCACCTTGAGAATATTTCATAATAAACACATTAAGCACCATGAACCCAAAGGTCGGGGACTGGAAGCACTTCAACACCAAGAACGGGTAATAAAGGCTTCAGACGAGAAGAGATGGGGTAGGGAATTGGTGTCGGCACTGTGACTAGACCCATGCATGGGAGAGAGATTAAAGAACAGATTTGTCTGTGTCCTGACACATGGAAAAAACAATACACTGAGTCTTAACAATAATAATAATAAAAAAGATACCATTGGGAAGGCTTCAGTCCCTGCAGCCCCAAGCACTACCGCAGACAAGCCAAGAACCTTTCCCCATGGAGCTGCTGCCCACAAGGATGGCCACGTCTTACCTCCTCTCCCAGACTCTCCTGTCCACGTATCCCAAAGGAACAGATCTGGGGCACTGGGGTTTTCATACATCTAGGGGTCCCATCACCTCCTGCACATACCCAGCTCTACTGGAGAAAAAAATACACAGCCAGATCCTTTAAAAAACACCAGGTTGGCCACACTGAGACCAGTCATTTTGCTCAGGCACGTACAAGAGCAGTGAGTTTATCTGCTCCCGTGCTCATTCACACATCACCTGCCCTACGATGCTGCAAACCAGCAGCATCTCCCTTTGCAGCAGGAGGTACCCCCTGGATCCACCTGCAGCTTGGGCAGCTGACAAGGGCCACGTTTGGGGTTTTTAAGCAAATCAGCAAGTACTGCCCTGAGCTGCCATGGAAAACAGGCTGGAAGCAGCAGTGAAGGGCAGCCCGCAGCCTCCCCGAGAGCAGCAGGGAGGAACGACCCTGCAGCTCGCACGCTTTTATTTTCTCAGAAAACTTTGGAGCTGAAAGTTGGTCACCAAGGTTGGCATGTTTAAAATAACAGCTGGAAGGAGAAAGGACGCTGCTCCCGAGCGTAAATGAGAGCCTGTGTTTGGCCGCACCGGCGGGAAGGGGAGCCCCGCGTGGGGGGCATCTCTGTGCCTCCCCCCTTCCCCTTGCCAAAACCTTCTGGGTGGGCTCTGCTGATTGCAACTGAGCCCCTGTGTTCAAGGGCAAGTTCAAGCCCACGCTGGGCGAGGGCACGGGGATCTCCACGATTTACGGAGATGCTGACAGGCACCCGCAGGGGTGACCCTGGGGTCTGCAGCCCGGCGTGACCGAGCATCATGGGGTGCGGGGAGCACCAGTGTGGGGGCATGTGCTGGGAGGTGCAAGGCTGGCCCCCAATAAACACATCGTTTTCTCTTGGTGGTTCATGTACAGTAATGTCTAAATATATACTTGACGGAAAGTGTGGAGTGATTTATTTTTGTTATTGTTGGTCTAAAATTATGCTGGCTGGAATGGCGCGGCTGAGTTATAGGGCCTTGCTGGGCACACACAAAACATTATCAAAGATATGTCATAAAGCAAATATTAGCAGGACCCGCGGTGGAGGTTACGCAGGGCCACCGCTGCCAAACGCAGCCACCGCACAGCAGGAGCCACCACTGAGGGTGACCTAATCCTGCTCTGCCACCGGCAGGTCCTCCAGCCTGCCCAGCCACCATCCGTCAGGGAGGAGGAAGAGGAGGACCACGGCATCATCTCACCTTGGGAAGAGGCCAAGATGCAACAGGCTCTGACTGGCAAGGGCTGTGTCAGACTCCCGGCCACCACACACGAGGCAGGAGAAGAATCCCCCCTCCCCGCAGAAGGGGTCTGAGCCGCCTGGCTTTTCCCTCAGCCCATCTCTGGTAGCAAGATGCAATCCCCTCGAGGGATCCCATACGGGAGTTATTAGCCTTTCATCAGCAAGTGTGCAGATGAATGTTATAAAAATCACAAAGCCACCATGTACTCTAGACACCCAACCCACCCAAACTCATCAGCGCATTTCTCTGGGATGCCTTTCCAAAATTTATTTTGTGCCAGAGGGAGGAGGGGGGACAGACACAGCAGGAACCTCCCTCCTACCCCCTTTCTCATGAGGACATTTTCCTGCTGTCTTTCCATTCAGTGGCCATCATTGCCATGCTGTCCTCCTCATTGCCACGTCTCTGCGCTCCCTGTCTCCCCCTGCACGTGCCCAATGGCGGTTGCAATATCCCTTATGCCACCAGCCAAGACAGCGTTTGATGGGCACAGCAGCAGTGACCCGAGAGCCTTCTCCACTCCTCACCCCAGGTACCCACTTGCCCTGGAGAAATGCCCATTGCACGGAGAGACTGAGAAAGAGGAGAGGAGGCTCCCACAGGAGGACAGGTTCAAGGCAGAGCTCAGGCCAAGCAGAAAAGCCACTCTGCCTGTGCAGATGAGCTGCGGTGCATGGCCATGGATGCCTGAGAGAAAGTCACATCTCCCATGTCCCCCTGACAGCCCCAGCTGCGGAGCGGGACCTGCGGTGCCCCACAGCTCCCCCGACCATGGCCCTGTACACAGAGCGCAGGGCGGCAGGTTCCTCACCAAAACAGCAGCAGCAAGTGAGGGATAAAACTGGTAACAAACTTTGGAAAGCTTTGCCCTTTGAAATGGCAAGTCCCTCTCTGGAGGCTGCTCTTCAGGTAGTGGGGGCACAATAGCAGGAACCAAGCTCAACTTCAATAAAGTTCTGGTGTAACATGCAGCAAGTTCAGTTTTAAGAAGCATTGCGCCCTGCCATCTTGAGCCCTGCAGATACAGAGCTGACCGACCCCCAGCCCCACAGCGTGCGTCCCCAGCACCGCCGCAGACCCAGCACCCGCTGCAAGGCTAGAGCTCCCCCAGTCACAGCCACCAACTCACAGTGGAGCTGCACGGGCCAGCTCATTCCTCCATCTGACCAGCCACCGCTCCGACCTCCACAGAACCACTCGGGAGAAACCCACAGTGTAAACAGAGATGTGTCTAAAAGCCCAAATGAACTATGAAAGCCACAGCCCCCATGGCTTTCATCTGGCCACACGGTTTTGTTCTCAGTAATGAAATCTCACTTAGCGCCACTACCATCTGCCACGCCGCAAACCGAGGTTACGACTGCTGCCCCAGCGACTCGGGCATTAGCAAATCACATGGATTTCTGCTCTCTAGGAGGGCATATTTACAGCCCTGGAGCCCCTCTCTGCTGCAGGTAGCCCCTGGCCTGCGGCCACTGCCCTGAGACCCCTGAGCCAGCTGCAAACGCTGGGGAGGAGGCCAGGAATGCACCAGGCTGTCAGGGTGTCCTGCACTCACAGCAGCTAGACATCTAATGCTCATGGATTTCCAGTCACTTTTTGGTACAAAAAGCACTTAGTACTCCTTCAAAATCCCTGCTGTACATACCCTGCCTGGGTGAGCATCCCAAAGATCCACGGAGCAGGAGAACCACTGAGTTTCTGCAAACACACAGGTGTTGCTCCTCTCCCACTTGCAGGACTCCACCTTGACCTGACACCAAAAGTTACTGACACGGGACTGTCCCACGGCATCCTCCAAGCGAGCTGCAGGAAATCCCCATTTAAGGAGTCCAATTTTACAAAACATTTATTTAAAACCAGCTTCTTTGTCTGTGGATCAAGGCTTCCTTCCAGAGGGGGCCCAAGACTCCACGGCCACTGACTCCCCCAAAACAGCCCTGGTCCCAGTTTGGCTCCAGCACAAGGATTTGACCACAGACAGGGATCAGTCTCACCCTTTTCCACCTCTTCTCTCTGTCCCAAGCAAACTCCTCTGCCTGCGCTACTGCCACATCCTTTTATACTCACCGACAGACTGCTGTAAGGAGCTCTTGACTTTGGGTAGTGAGTTTGCATCCCCTCTAACACCCAACCATCACTGCCCTCACACCAGACTGCCTGTTCCAACCCCTCTCCCATGTAAACCTGGGCTAAACCCAAGCCTGCCGCAGCTCCTCCTTGCGTTGGACCTGCAGTTGAGAAGGTGAACTCAAATAAGGCTTCAGAGGGGTTGCAACTAGATGATCTCTAAGGTCCCTTCTAACCTGAACCATTCTATGATTCTATGATATTGCAAGCAAAAAGTCTCAGGTCAGTGATCCCTGAGCCACTTGTTGATGAGAAACTCCGCTTTTCTTGACATGTTTCTTGACCAGCACAGCCCCAGCCCCAGCTGGGGAGCCACCTTCTGCACCACAGGCACCTTCCCAGGTGTTGGCCTGTGTGTCGGATGGGCCATCGGTGACCTTGCCAGCAGTGCTGCCTGAGTTTTGAAGAGCAGCAAAGCAACTCAATGCCCAGCCAAGCCCTCGAGGAGAAACCAGCCCCCACCAAGGCTTTGCACAAAGCAAATCCTCCAACTCCTCCGGTCAGCCCCGGGCAGGGTCGGTGGAGCCACCAGCCCGCAGACGGGATGGGGATGGCAACTAACCCATCGCTTCAAACTCTGTCCTTAGCTTCACCCATCCTGATACTCTGCCCGTTCTATCGCAACCGAGCTCAGGAGGCGGATGCCTGCAGACCTTGAGAAAAACATGCAAACTGCTTACTCAGTGATGCTAACCGTTCTAATTTCCTCTCTCCTCAGGACAGAGGGGTGCAGNCATCTCACCCCCCACCCATCCGAAAGCCCATATTCTCCTATTAAACTTCACAAGCCGCCCCCGTTTTCCCTCTCTCAGCATCTCCTTCAAACACACACACGCACACTCTATGCAAGAGACAGGAGAGCTGAACAAGCTTCATCTACAGAAGAGAAAATTAAGACAGCAAACTCTCTCCCTACAGATCATCTTTAAAGTTTTTTTAAAAATTGTCGTTCTTTATTAGTCCCAGACAGAAATCTGAAACCCCATTTTAAAAAAACCAGAGATATATAATGATTTTCAAAGCTGTGTCACATAATTAATGTCACATTTATCTCTTCAGCTGTAGAGATAAAAAGAAACCATCTATCCATGTCCTCATTATTTTTTATTCTCCTTTTAAAACCAGCTTTTAAATCCATGGGATGGGGGTACTCTAAAGGAGGGGGAAAGTCTGACTTTCCCTTTACCCCACACAGCAATGGCGATAGAAGATTTCTCCCTCCCCTCTCCCCCATTCCCTTCTCTCCGTTGTCGCTGCCGATGGGAGGGTGGCACGGGCTGAGCATCCCTTAGGCAAACCTCTCCCTCTCCCTCCCTCTTCTGCCCCACCACCCGAAGTTCAACAGGGGACGCTGCAGCAGCCGGGACTTTGTCTCCTGCCTTCTTCGGCCGAGCAAAGGGCCAACCTTTCAAGGTCTCCCGTGATGCACAGACCGAGTCCCACAGCAGTATTAGTTTTTAAAAGCCATGTACATTTTCCACCATTAGCACAGTTTTGATTCATCTCATATTGCATTCTGCTTCATTTAGGGGGATGCTGTCCACATTAAAATGATATTTAACACCGCGCCGCTCCCTCAGGCCGCCGGGAACACCTCTGAGCGGCAGCGCTGAACGGGACCACCAGCGCTTTTCCCCACGGCTGCTCACTCCCACCCTGACTTCTCTCGGCTCAGAGCTACCTCCTTCTGGATCAGACGAGGACGTGGCAGTCATGGCCTCACGATAATGTCCCAAGAAGTGAGAAGGTCCCTTTAAGATATCTGATGAATGCAGATAATCTGGTTTTGATCAGCTTATGACAGCTCCAAATATCGCAGTTAGAGTTCTCCAGGGCTTCCAACAAGCTTTGCATCCCAAACATCCCCGTGGCATTTCACCGAGACCCACAGACTGCCATCTGCCCTCAGCCTCTGGTCCCACCAAGGACCTCTGCCATTAAATATTCCCAAAAATGCGGGGGCTGAACAACAACTATCACGCAGAGCAATTGTTGAATGCTCTGGTCAGAGAAAGGGCTGCAGGTCTCGGGAAGCACAGGAGACCAGAGACTTCTCCCAAGGACACCTCTCCCAAGGAGACCCCTCTCAGCCCACTGCTGCCCCTCCACGTGCACCCCAGCAGACCGTGCCGATACTGGGGAGGTTTCTTGTCTCCTTGGCCACAACCAAATTACGTTTATACTCGCAGCTACTCACAGGCCCTGCTGTGCTGCTGCGCCGGAGACCACGTACTGTGTATTAGTTTAAGACATGGGCGCGCACACTCTGTTTGCTGACCTTCTTCAAAAGGTACCCAGAATAGCCACCGAAAGCTGAACAGCATTCAGAAAACTCCAGGAATGGAGAGCATCGGGTCCCCAGACCTCTGCGTCTGACTCAGGACAGCATAAACCGCTTGGCTCCTCCACATCGCTGGTGTTAGCAGACGGGCTCACAAGCTGGTCCTTCCTGCCATGAATGGCACTGACAGAGGAAAAAACACCCTGCCCCTCTCTCCCCGCTATCTGAAGAGCGTACAAGTTTGCACCCCCTGCATGTGGTTAGAAACACATTAAAAAGAGCAAGCTGGCCCTCCCCGCCTCCTCTCCTGGAGCTGCAAGAAGCATTTTTCAGTCGGTGATAACCACAGCCTCAGATGGCAGCTGTCGGATGCCAGGCTCCAGACCGCTGCTTTCATCCCAGCTCCCCAACCAGCAGGTCAGAGCCCTTTTAATCTCATGCCTTTGGTTTACCAGGGTAGAGCCAGCTGCCACATGCCCACCCAGGCACAGCAGAGGTGGCAATGCCCATGGTCACTGTCCCCTGGCCCATACCTGTGCCCAGCTCAAGGAACGCTCCTTCACTGAGCCCAGGCAAAGTCAAACCAATTAGCCATGAACCATGGATAGTTTTAATTTAGCATTTCTGCCTTCACTGCTGCTATTTTCAGGCAGAAGAGGACACCCACGGAAGAAAAACCAGCCTTGAGCATTCTTGTCAGCTGGGACCAGCCTGGGGAGATGGAGCCAGTGCCTGCCTTTTGCCAGCCAGGGCAGGGGTGGTCCACGCCAGCCAAAATCCACCTCATATTCAGACTTGTCACAGGGTGAAGACGGCCACCTCTGAAACAGGGCCCTGGGAGGCAGCTCAGGAAGGGGCAGGTGTTAAAACAAGTGAGAGCATTGCTGTGTCAAGGCACCTGAGTGCCGCCAGGCTCATGGGGAAACTGCAGCTCCAGCAAAGAAAACGAGTCCGTGAGCTCTTCCAAAGAGGTGCTTTTGCTCCACAACCCCTGAGCACACCAGTGGTCATGCCACTTCCTTCCTTCCTCTCTCTCTTGAGAAAGCAGAATGAAAAAGGGGCATTTTTGTTGCTGAAAGCTTCACCCACAAAATGCAGGGGAGCCGAATCAACCCTTCACTTGTTCACACTGAGCACATGGAGTCTTGAAATGAAACAGTTGCTCCGGGTAAGATATCTTCAAAATGCCCTACGAGCATCTGGCTGCACAGCTCACGCCCTACCTTCATGTCAGCTCTTCTCTCTGCCCTGAAACAGAAACACTTACTTGGGCAAAAGCATTTGATGAAGCAACTCCGGACCACGGAGCTGCTGATAAATCACGGTTACAAACTGAAATTGCAGCTTGTCTACAAGATCACTTCTAACTGAGTGGGTGAGTGGGGGGAGGAAAGCTGCCCCACTGATGGGAAGGTCTCCCCGTGACTCCCGAGCATGCTGCACAGCACACATGCCTGAGCATCTGCCAGGGGATGTGCATGGAGAGACAAGAGTGCTCCCCAGCGTACAGACAGACACACAAGTTGCAAACGACCCTCTGCGGGGAGCTTCAAGTTGCAAGAGGTCCCAGCTGTGCCCCTGTAAATGGAAGAGGGGCCGGGCTGCTGCGGCAGCTCCTCTCACTGAGCAGGGACCGAACCAGCCTGGGAGGGGATGGGGCAGTTTGGAGCTGCAAACTCCCAACACCAGAGATGTGATGACAAGGGGCACTAGAGAAGTGGTGGGAGCCCCTGCAGGGGTGTCCTAGATGCGGGGTGCTCCTGCTGCCCCCCCCAGCACCTCTCCACTCCTGTCCTCCTCCTGCCCCGGGGACTCTGCTCTCTCAGACCCCTTCCTCTTTTTCCCCATTCTCTTCCCACTTTTCCTCATCCCTCTCTCTCTCTCTCTTCACCAGAGTATCATAGCTTTCCCCTGCACAGAGAGGAGCCATCCACAGCAGGCCCTGTCCCATGCAGCCTTTTTTTTCTTTTGTTAAACAGTTTGGTTGGCTTCCACTCAGCAATCTTCAGTCACTTCAGGAGGAACTACCAGGACATCACAGTTCTCTGGGCTGGGAAGCCACTGTCCTGCAGCAGTGCCCAGGCTCTGCCTTCAGGCACCAGACAAGGGCATCGTTTCCATTTTCAGTGGCACAAACACCTGCACTGAGCAGGGGGAACCACAGAAGCAGCCTTGCCATCTCCAGAACCAGGTATCTTCACTTTGCCTTTCTGAAGCAACCCCATACTGTTGTCTCTTCAAGTTCAGCTCTGCTTCTCAAAGCCAAGCGGGGTCTCCCTTCAGGCACTGTGAGCTGTTTCTCTCCTGACCCACCAGCCACAGCGGAGCAGAGCTACTCGAGTGTCCCCAGGCAGCCCCAGCACTGGGGTCCCCATCCAGACCCGAGCTGGGAGCCCTGAGTCACAGCCACTGCCGCATCCCTGGAGAGCCAGGGCAGCAGGAGTAGGAGCAGCAAGCCCAACAAACCAGCTCCTTATCTAGCAACGCAGAACACCAGAAGTCCTGCTCCATGCTATCACACGCCTGCTCTGATCTGCCTGAGCCATCGTGCCACCAGAGCCAGGGCCACCACTGGAGCCCGATGCCACCATGGATAAACCCTCCATCCACCCCAGCGTGCCTGGGGCAAGGAGGGAGGCTCAACACCCGGCTGCAGGTGCTGGAGGAACCCACCTGCCCCACCATCCCCAGCCTCCCTTCAAAGGCACAGCACACCCACCCCGAGATGGGCCACTCAGTCCTGGATTTGTTGAATGAGGTTATTTATACAAGAGGGTTTGCAGACACACCGAGAGCTCATTCACAGGGACGTCCTGTAGCAGCAATCCCTTTATCTGTTTGCTTATTTATAGAAAGATATTTATGTAGGATAACACACCCACGGAGACACAGCTACCCCGCTCACACACTCGCCCTGCTAACACAAGCAGCTACATACACAGTTTCTACAGGAGGATGATTAATTAAAACCAGTATATATTCACAGAGGGAACTACCCCCAGGCAGCACAGACTGGTGAGTCAAACTTGGATCCGGAGCACCTGGAGACTTTGAGTCTGGTCTCTCTGTACATGTGGTCTCGGGCAAGATACTGAGCTCACGTCCCCCCACGAGGGATGACAACATCTGGGCAGCACAGCCCAGGGCACAGAGGCTCCAGACTGGTCTTTGCCACAGGTATCCCTTGAAGAAATCCCTTCTTTATTCTGCCCCACCTCGTGCAACTGTAACAGGGCGCCCACTACCCGCAACGCAGTATATTTACTGGGGAAGAACCTCAAACAACGGGACAGACCACAGGACCTCCACCTTTCCTTGTTGTGGTTGCACCACCCAGAGCAAGGAGGTGCGTAGGGCAGGAGATGGAGATGGGAAGCAAAAGCATTAAAACAGGAGAAGCGGTGGCATTTAGGAAGAGAGCGCTAGGGAGACATTGCTGAGACACCACCTTGCGCCGGGAAGAGATTTTGTGGTTCAGGCCATGGAAAATTTCACCCCTTCTACCTTCATAAGAGGAAACGCAGGCTCCTAATCCCAACAGGAGATTTGGGAAGGCTCTAAAGTAGGGCACTTTGTTTCTTACAGAAAATAACTAAAATTTGGAGGGACTGGGGAGAAGAGAATGGGGACGCTGCAGGCAGAACACACCTGCAGGGTATGGTATAGACCAGGGCTTCAGCCATGCATCGTCCATGGGACAGGTGTCCTGAACCTGACCTGCTGCCCAACCCTCTCCTTCAAAAAGCCTCTTGGTATCAGTGTTGGAATTGGGTTTAAGCACCCACACATTCGGCTATTGTTTCTAGCGCATCTCCTGGGCTTCAGGAGCCCTCCCCAAGCCCAGGGGCTATGCTGCTTTCTGGGTGCAGACAGGGAGTTAATGAAAACAGCCCTTCTGAGCATCACATGATAAAAAAACCTGCTAAACTTTTATTACAAAGCCCTATCTGTCACTACCTGGGTGCAAAATTAGGAAAGTCTATTCATCTGTTGAATAATATTAGCAGTGACCTGCCTGGCTTCAGCAATATGAGACTCAATTACCGCGGGCTCCTCAGCTAAAACGTACTAAGAGATGTGTCTCAGCAGACACCTGTACCTGGTACCGCTCCCAACCGGGACAGGGGGTTATCAGGGCTGTTCCTCAGTCACCCAGGCACAGCTTACATGCCTCTCCAAGCACCGTGTATTGAAGTCGGCAAGATCTGTGCTGTTATCCTCAAAGGAGAATCCAGCTTCCAAAAATCACATCTGCTGCAAGTCCTTCACCTGCTGGTGTGTGCACACTACCGCTGGCCGAAGGATACCAACAGCCTTGCTGCAAGCCCAGGAGGCACAGGAGCCCCACAGCTGGTCTTCGGAGACCTCTGGGTCAAGCAGGAGGGGGCCTTTTGCCCTCAGCAAGTCTAGCTCTCTGCCATGACGCTCATCCCACCCCTTCAGGAAAGATAAGTTCAGTGCACCAGCACGGGAAGATTCTGTGATCTTTCTAAAATACCTTTCCAGTAAAAACAGCAATATATGGGGGACGTTGATATGAGTAGCCAGATTAGAAGCCCAAGTTCAACGTTAGCCCAGCTGATCTATGCCGACTTGTGGTGACTTGAACTAATCAGACCAGCTGCAGCAGGAGTGCAGAAAAGAAAACAGCATTGTTCCTCCAACGTGGGCATCTCCCTCCCACCGTACAGACCAGCCCTGCGCCCTGAAATGGGCTGGCAGATGGAAGGTACTTGCTGGAGGCCTGAAGGATATGAAAAGAGAGAATGAGAAGAAAGAAGGGCCATTTGTTGCACAGACTGGTTTAGTGGGTTAAACCTTTCCCCTTCTACCAGCGCACACAGGAAAAGGGTAAAAGGCCATAGGAAAGCCAGCTGACAGAACGCCCCTGCGGAGGCTCTGCCCACACTGTGCAGGTTGGTCCCAGCATTACTGGAGCAAAGATGGCAAGGGAAGAAACAGGCACAACATGTCTGAAGTCACAGCAAGGGCTTCCACTGGCAATCCAGGGCTACCAGAATCTCTTCCCATCACTGCAGCGCAAGTCACTCGAAAAACCTCCACCAACTGCATCGACAGTGGCTCTAGATGCGAGCTTGTGGCCCCAGCGCCTGCAGCCCCAGGTGCTGGCTGGGGACCCTCGCTGAGCCTCACAGACTTGTTCTCCTTCCCTCAGTCCCACCACTCTTCTACGAGGCTCCTTTTCTCCACTACAGAAGAGGGAGAGGGCATACTCCATCCCCAGGCTCTGCCCTCCACCCAAGTGTTCATTCGGGGAAGTAACCCAGTCTCCATTTTCCTCCCACTTCTATCCGATACGTTTTGGCATAACTGCTCCACAGACAGGAAAAAAATAACCATAAATTCTGCTTCTGAACACCCCCACGCTTGAAATCCTAAAATTCTACGAGCAAAAGAATGAGCACAGCACCTCCTGCTGACACAGGCAGAGCTCTGGTGGGCCTCTGGGACCAGCCAAGCCAGACCGAGCCACGGCCAGGTGCACGTGGGGCCACCCAAAACCAACCCGACTGATCCTTGCACCAGGGCGCAGATCGCTAAATTCCAAAGTTTGGAGGTTCTAGGTTGAGATATATACTGAGACGTACATTATGAGTCAGATTAATTCCTTTGAATAAAGAAACCTGCTTATGTGTGCGGATCACCACCTTATTGCATCCTGCAGGCGAACATTAATGTTTGTCAAGAATTTTGCACCCTGGATTAGACTCATTCCTTTTAACAAATGCAGCCAGCACCAAAACGGGGACCCTTCGCAGCCTGCCGCAAAACAGCAATTTATTGTCGCTTGTGCTGATACACAGGTTTATACATGCCCAGCAACAGTGGCCCAGTTCTCAGCCACGGCAGCTAAAACCCTGCAGCAGGAAGCTTCAGCACAGATAAGCAGCGTGCGCGTCCGGAGCTTACGAACGAAAACAGAGCAAATTAAATACATCCCACTCACACAACTGAAAATTATGCTGGTGTGTCTTTCATGCAGAGCTATCGGTGTTTGGGTTGGACCATTTGCAGCAGCCACATGGGACCTCAAAACCAGATCCAACAAGTCTTCTGCTCAGCAAGTCTTCTCCCACCAGCCCACTCCATCAGGCATCCCACAGATGCTGGTGAAGATCATGGCCCATCCTGCCCGTGCTGTGTGCCAACCACATGTCATGAGAAGCTCATAGCTTTAACCAGCCGATCTCTCTCTCCAAAGATTCATCCTCTGTAGAGAAAGCCAAAGGCCTGGCCTTACTCCCATAACAGGGATGGGCCCTTCTGCCTTGCTGCTGCTCAGCATCTCCTTCACCCCAAAAGGGGAAGGCCAAAAAAATCCCAGTTGCTGTCACTGTGACCCAGAGGAGCCTTGGCCAGGCCCACAGTGCAAAGGCACGGGAGAACGGCAATGGAAGCACCAGCTGGGGGTGACCAGGCACACCAGCGACCTTGGGCTGCACGACGAGCCTGGGGCAACACGTTAAAATGGAGCAGAGCCCCTTCTCCTGTTTCTCACACCAAGATGCCAGACACTGAGATGACGCAGGGAGGGGAAACGCCTCCCAGGAAAGCAAAAGAGCGAGACCATGCGCTCTCCTTGTGTACCTGCCCTTCAGTGACCCCGAATAGCGGGGTCCCGGCAGCCAGCGAAAGGGGCACACACCGATGCCCATCCTCAGGGCAATCAGCAGCAAGGGCGCACACGCTTCGATGAGGGATGCAGTGGAGAGGACACAATGGCCTGGATGCAATGTATCCTACTGGATCTTTGAAGCAAATGCCTCCCCAGAAAGCAGAAATCCAAAATCCCCAGGGCAGGACGATGGGATTCCCACCCACCTGGTTCAGCGTCTCCACGCGGTGGCCAAAAGCACTGGCTGTTTCACACACAGGGTCCAGGCAGCCCCGAAGAAGCATTTACAGGATAATCTGCCCCTGGGGAAAGTTTTTTCTTGACCTCTGCTACTTAAATGTCAGCTCATGTCCACAGCTCTCCCCAAAGGCTTCTTCATTTTTTCTTCAACCTTTACTATTGCTTCTCACCTTCTCGTGGCCCTTCCCGCTGCCCGCTCCCCCTCTGAAACCTGTTCCCCCCTTCACTTTACTCAACCTGCAGCCAACGGGGTGGCAAAACGTTTTCTCTTGAGTTACATCCCTAAATGTCTTGGAGATCCCAACAGCAGAAAGGCACCAGGATCCCCACATGATGGGAGGTGAAAGCAAAACACATGCTTTCGAGCTGGTACCACTAATTTGTCAACGACTGCAAAGGCCACGCAAGGATGCTGGCGAGGATGCTGGCGAGGATGCTGCGATGTTGGCGAGGATGCTGCGATGCCACCTCTCCACACCAAGAAAGGCTGAGAACTGGGCTGTTCCATCAGTGGTTTGGAGACTGACATTTGCTATTTTTCCAGGGCCCCTGAGATGGGACTAGACTGCTGTCCTACCCTGGACAAAGACACGCCACCTCCTGCCAACCAGGACTGCACCACCGCCAACCTTTCCCAGACCAGGCCCTGGCAGCTGAGAGAGGGCAGCGGAACGAGCACCCCCAAACCCACAGTATTTCAGCTGGGGGGTTGCTCAAACCCTGAGTGCATCCCGAGTCCCCCAGCATCACACCCAGCTGAGCCTGGCAGCATCCCCATGGCGCTGGAGAAGACCACAGGGAAATTAAGAGAAAGAGAGGGAAGGAGGGATGCATTACCTCCCGGCTCTGCCTGGCCCCCATGGTCATGCCCTGGCAAGGGGCTGGTAGAGTTGGGTGGCTGCAAGGGGAACCCCACACACGGGATACCTGTGTGTGGCCTGGCTACGGTGTCACAGCATCAACCAGGTTACAAGAGAGGAAGAACGAGGACTAATTGCAGCTGTAAAACATTTTTGTCTTTAACAGGAATCTACATGACACCCATTGGCGAGACTTTTGTATTTCTCCATTCATCAGGCACATCGCCTGATATATAGAGACTATATAGAGATATAAAGTCTGCCCACCCCCTATCAGATGACCTGTCTGGGCAGCCCAACAGCTGGGCTCTGTGATGGAAAGGGAGTGCAGCATGAGCCCCCCAGCTCACACCATACCCTATGGGGAGAACCACTTGGTCAGCAAAGCGGCAGGGAGGTAAGACAGCCCTTGGAGCTCACGGAGGGTGGCTGGGATGAGCCCTCGTTCTCCCTGGTCCCAGAAAAAACATGCACAAAGTAATGCGGATAGTCACCATGAGGAGTGTTCATCACCGTGGACAAAGCCCTGGATACCCTTCTCTTAAAATACAAAGCCCCGACACACGCAGAAAGTCCTGGCCATGGAGAGGACCTCCTGTCCCCCATGGCCAGCACCACACATCAGGTGGCACAAAGAAGGGACAAGGAAGGGTCAAGCATGCCAAGCACAGCCTGGGAGACCAGCAATATGGGTCTGACTTCACACCATGCTCCGCACCTGCATTAGATGATTAAGCAATTGAGAAACTCCCAAGGGAAGCAGGAGAGAGGGGGCAGCAAGTGGAAGGATGGAGAGCATGGGGCAATGAAACTGCCCCTGGGGAAGCTGGCAGCACCAGGAGACCTGGGACACGGGGAAGGGAAGAGAGTGGGACACTTGACTTGCTTGTTTGCACCCCTCCATCATGCAGACCCATGGTGGGGGCTTTTGTTTTGCCTCTCCTGAAGCCCTCACAAGGTGCTCCCCCGTCACCACTCTTGTCTGCAGTTTTTCATCATAGAATGGTTTGGGTTGGAAGTGACCTTCAAAGGCCATCCAGTCCAACCCCCCTGCCATGAGCAGGGGCATCTTCAACTAGAGCAGGTTGCTCAGAGCCCCGTCCAACTGGCCTGGAATGTTTCCAGGGATGGGGCATCTCCCACCTCTCTGGGCAACCTGGGCCAGTGTCTCACCACCCTCAGCGTAAAAACTTTCTTCCTTATATCCAGCCTAAATCTCCCCTCTTTTAGTTTAAAACCATTACCCCCTGTCCTATCACAACAGGCCCTGCTAAAAAGTCTGTCCCCATCTTTCTCATAAGCCCCCTTTAAGTACTCAAAGGCCACAATAAGGTTTCCCCGGAGCCTTCTCTTCTCCAGGCTGAACACACCCAACTCTCTCAGCCTGTCCTCATTTCCCTAATCACAACCAAAACTGACCTTTCCCTGTAACACGGAGAACATCCCATCTGCAGGGACCTGGCTACTCAGCTCAGTAGGCCCTTTGCCACCTCAGAGAGTTTGCCCTTTGGTAAAAGAAGATGAAAACCCAAACACCAACTTCACTGCAGGCTGCCGACATCACCGCAAACCCCGGTGAAGGGGGGGACAAAGTGAGGGATCTGCTGCTTCCCCAGCCTGTGGTACAAGCACTCCACCACGGCTGTTAACAGAGACAAAGCATTTTTCTTTCAGACTAAGATCCAGCTTACATTATTCCTTTTTAACCTGGAAGATAAAATTGTAAGAAGGTATCTTAAATGTGAAGCACGAAGTATCTGGTGTGAACACTGCGGTGATGACAACAAAGAGCCCCAGGAACTGGAGACAGAGGGCAGAGAGAAGTCCATCAAGAGGTTGATGAAGAACTGACTTCAGAGCTTACAAGTGCGACCACTAGCATTCTTTAATATTACTTGGAATAGCAAAACTTTCTGTAATTTGATCAAGTATGGGTTCTCCACCTCTCTTTTCATCTAAATAGGAGGGTAGAGTTGGCATGCCTCTTTTAAACTGTCCAAAAACAGAGAAAATGCACACAGTTACTGTTGACCAAGCAACCGATGGTGACTCATCTTCTCACATGCAAAAACACTCCCTGCATGGAGCTACCAGCCAGGTTTTGCTCCTTGAGGCCAGTCTGGTGGAACTGGTGAGACAGCTTGCTGTGTTTTTCTTGGAGGGGAAGCAGTGGGATATGTGGACATTGCTGAATAAAATTCATTGCTCCACATTAACAACAAGCCAGTCATCCAGTAGCAAAACATTTCTCAAAAACGAGAAGATAACTCTTTACACACCTCTCTACTGTGCGGCTCTTCAAGGCCCGCGGGATCAGCTCTGCCCCAGCCTCCCCTGCACATCAGGGCCAACATAGGATCCTTGTACCACACAGCTTGGCTTCAGATGACAAAATCCTTCCAAGCACCAGAAGATATCATCAACACTGCAAACTAATGGACGCCTTCAAAATCCCACTGGAAAAGGCAAGCACTTCTCCTGCCAAGCCCACCAAGAAGGGATGAAAGGGGAGCCCCGATGTCTGTAATTTGTACCGAGCAGTGTAAATGGAGGGTTGGGTGTTACCAGCCCCCAGCTGAGATCCATCTGCATGGACAGGGCTGACCTTGAAGCCATTTCTGCCGATCATGTGTGTACAGAGGTGGCAACGGCAGCTTCCTGGCGGTGGACAAGCCAGACCCAGGCAGTGCTAAGCTCCATGGTCCCCAGCCATGCATGGTCCACATAGCCCCATTGTCCCTGCCCTTCTGTGCCCACCAGCCCCACCAGCGGAGGAACACCCTGTCCACGTCCCCCCAGGACACCAGCTCAGCAAAAGCTCCACTCCCACTGCAGTGGAGGGTCGGACTAGATGACCTTTAAAGGTCCCCTCCAACCCAACAGATTCTATGACCTTGGTGGGGCTCTGAACCACATGGGGGATGACACCAAGCCCTAACCATCCCAGGCACTCGTACCCAAGCACCAACACCTTTAAGAAAATAACAAATAAAAATAAAACACACAATGTCCTCCTAACTGTCTGCTGGTTCGCTCCTGCCCTGCCATTCCTGTGCCTGCGCTGCGCAACGCATCTTCCAGCTTGGCACCCGGGTTTCCCTCATAAATGCAAGTCTTTAACCAGGACTTCATAGCAGGAGAAATCAAGAAGAGAAAGGGGAGGAGTGGAAAAAAACCAACTTTTCCTATTTTATCTAGTACCAAAGCCTTTTCCAGGTCCACTTCCCTTTGGCTCGCTCACTCTTCTGGGTCTACCAGCGTATTTTAGGTAATGAAATGCACATTTGCTGGTCAGCTCTAATATATCCAGAGGGACTGGTTTTTACGTGTGCTTGTTTTAAACTTAAGGGTATTGCAAAATTGTTCCAACAGCCCAGGGACGGGATGATAAGACATGGCAGGCAGCGCCTGTTTAGTGGGTGGTTGTGGTATTAATATTTATCCCATAATTGAAGGAAGACGTGACAACACGAGCAAAGCAAACCGCCACCACGTTCCCTTACAAGGCACAGACTGAAGCCTCTGCAGAGACCACCAAATATGAGGCATTTCGTACAATCCTTGTTTATTGCAAAGAGAGAAGATCCTCTTACAAACCCAGTCCAACAAAAAAAAAAAAAAANNAAAAAAAAGAAAAAAGAAAAAGAAAAAAAACGAGCTTAAAGTAAAATCAGGCCTGCTGACCCCGGTGCTCCCGGTGCCTTTCCAGACAGCTCCTGCTGGAATCTCCCTTGGCCGGTGCCCGAGTCCCAGCTGCATGCTGGACCATCCCCCGGAGCAGAGCAACCTGACCCAGCCCTGCCTGCCACAGAGGATGCAGTTCCATCGCAGCACCCTGCCCTAACCCATGTTCATATAAGTGCTGCTTCCACCTCCAGGCAGTTTTCAGACCACCAATGGAGACCAGGCTCACAAAGCTACAGGGAAAACTTTCTCATGTAAATTGATTTTGTGCTTGCTTGGTAGAGAAGAAAAGTAAAGATGTCTTAATTCACCTTGAAAAGCAAATATAGCCATCCTTCTTGAGCAGGTAGCGGGCATTTTGCAGAGCTACAGCTCAGCAAGCAAACAGTGGCAGGGTGTGAGAGCAGAGGGAAAGGCACACAGCGCGTCCCACTGCAATGGAGACGCCAAGCGAGAGGCAGCGGGAAGCCAGCATCAAATGGGCCATGGCTGCCAGGCAGCAAGCTGAGCCCTGGGCAGGCAGCGGGTGCAAGAGTGACAGACCCATCCACACAAACCCCATCTTGCTGAAATGACAACGTGATGTAAAATTACTATTGCAATTTAGGGACATCAGGGCACGAAGCTCCAGCTTTGCCTTGCTTGAAAAGTCCAGGAGAGGAGGAAAAATGTTTCCCAAGACACTAAGTATGCGCATAAAGAAAAGTGAGCTGAAATGGTGTAGAGAGGCCTGGAGAGCACACACCTGCGCTAGAGCACTGGGAACACAACTGGGAATTAAGTTCATCTCCATGATTTATGCACCTGCTCTGCATTTGGGTAACTACTCAAATGCTGAGCTCAAGGACAGGGGAAACAGCTCCCGTGCTGGCCTCCCCCCTTTACAGCCCTTTCCTGTTCCACACAGCCTGACAGCCAGAAATGGAAAGGAACACAGCTCCCCCTAAACTCCTCCAGCTGTGGGCAAGAATCAATGCAATTAATTATACTTAATGCTTGTTGGGGTATGAAACACAGATAAGGGAGGTGAGAGCTTATGTGGCCAGGCTGCAGCAGAGCCTCAAGGTCTCACTTGGACTCTGCTGTGCTGGGAGACAGCAAGGAGGGAGCTGGGACAACCTCAGGGCACAGACCCACCCCAAAGCCCACCCCAGCCACCCCGAACGCTGCCTGGGCTGACGGAGGGCTACAGGAGGGCGAAACGCACTGGGGAGGAAGAAACTGCCTCTGTTCGCGCTGTTGTCTCTGACCACAGTTAATGAGGGCAAAGGACTACAAAGATGGTTATTAGGGGATCGGAACACCTCTCTTATGAAGAAAGGCTGAAGGATTTGGGTCTCTTCAGTCTGGAAGAAAAAAAGACAGCTGAGGCGGGATCTTATCAACACTTAAAGGGTGGGTGTCAGGAGCATGAGGCCAGGCTCTTTTCAGAGGTGCCCAGGGACAGGACAAGAGGTAACAGGCACAAACTTGACCATAGGAAGTTCCACCTAAACATGAGGAAGAACTTCTTTCCTGTGAGGGTGGCAGAGCCCTGGCACAGGCTGCCCAGAGAAGTGGTGGAGTCTCCGTCTCTGGAGACATTCCAAACCCGCCTGGACGTGTTCCTGTGCCACCTGCTCTGGGTGACCCTGCTCTGGCAGGGGGTTGGACTGATCATCCCCAGAGGTCCCTGCCAACCCTGTGATTCTGGGATTCTGTTATTTACTTGGTTTTATCCAACTTTGCAAAGGGCTTGTGAAGGACCCACACCCAGGGCGGCTGGACAGACCACGAGGTGTTTGACAAGACTCTGCTTCCCGCAGAAAGCCCAGGCAGCTCCGTCCTTCCCCTTACATGCCTCCTGGTCATAACTGGACATACCACATGGATATTATGCAAAAAAGGATTAACTTGCATTTTTAAGCCTTTGGAAGAAGCTACCTACAAAGAAAAACACGCTTTAGAGTTTGTGAAGTAGAAACGCTGTTTATGAACACAAGGTTTTGGTATTTTCTGTGGTCATTTAAGTTAACTGTGAAGCAGCTTCTTCTACCCACAACCTGCCTAAAACCCCAAAGCAGCCTGCTTTTCCCTCAAGATTTCCGAGACCATTTAGTAGACAAAGTCTATAAAAAGTCTTAACATCTAGGTGGTACTTTTCTGAAAGGAACTGGAGACTTGTGATTTCTCCCCCAGGCATGAGCATTACTCATATTAGTTAAGGTCAGTGGTTTTCCATCTTGCGCTCTCAGATCTCCTACAAATTGTGCAAGATGGGTCCAGGTCCCTATGTGGAGAATCCAAGGTTGTTCATTACAGCTGTGCTCCCTGGACACGGCAGGAGATACGCACTTCAGGGTCCTCCCCATAACGATGCTCACCTTCCCTCCAACAACCTCCCCATTTTTCACCTCTTTCCTTTGTTCCCAGGACAGGCAGGACTTTGTTTATGATATTATTCAGTTGCTGGCAGGAAGACGCATGCACATCTGGACAATCAGAAACCCTGAAGTCAATGGCTTGGGCACATAAATTCAGTTTATCCCAGTTTTAAGCTCATGAACACGAGAAGATGCCCCAGCCTTGTACTGCACAAGGTGCTCTGCAGTGGGTTCCTGCAGCTGATCTCCCTCAGCTTCTTCTCACTCTCATTTGGATGAAAATGAGGAGGCTACTGACCACAGCCCTCTCCCTACACACAGGGCGCAGTTTCTGCCAGGCTCGTTTAGGGAGAGCCTCTGGGAAGAGGCATCAGCTGGCAAATAAATGGCTTAAATTGAAAAATTTAAAGCCAACAGCACAAGAAGTCCAACTGCTCCAACACCACACACGACTTGTCCATGGCAGACATCTTCCCCAATAAACCCTTTAAAGGTTCACTGATCACAGCTAGACGTGTCATAAATTTCCCTGAATAGTTTATTATCCCCATAAATCTCTATAAAACTATTTTATCTCATCTGGATTGGCAATTAAGCAAACTTTGCTCTGTTTACAGCTTACCGAGCCAGCCTCTAATGACAAGGCACGTGCTTCTTAAAAAACGGAATGAAGAGACTCAGCACTGCCCAGCCCATGGCAACACATCAGCCCTCCCAACCACGCGCCTTTCCAACACGTACACGACACTCCCGGCACAGCAAACAACCGCGCGTCCTCCATGTGTTTCCCCTGCCAGAAACAGACCTACTATCAAATAACGTTTCTTCTACTTGCTTATCTTCCAAATGTGATATTTTAAGGGAAAGAAAAAAGTAGCTTGGAGGCTTACTCAGACCGCTGTTGCCAAAATGCATGCCCTGCATTTAATTCAAAGAGTATTTTTGCTTCTGGGAGCTTAGCAGCTACTTTGTCAAGTTTTTTATTGGGAAATGTTGATGTTTTATGGCTTCATTTAAATCAGGTGGATGAATGCACAACCATCATCTGTTTGGCTTTTCAATTACAAGGCACAGAAATAAACCTACTTTCTATGTTGTCCTACCTACTACACAACTTGCAGCTTTTCCATACAGCCCAGTCCATTTTTGCTTTATAATCAGATCAGGTGAATGGAGGGGTTTTCTCTATAGAAAATTAATCACAGGAGACACCAAGCTGTTTCTTGACGCTCAGCATTCCTTACGATGCGCTGCCTCCAATCCCGAGCAGAGCCGGCCCCAGAAAGCTGACAGGGCAAAGCTGAGGCCAGCGGCATGATCTGGCGTCAGCGTCCATCCCATCCAACAGCCTGCAGCCACCGTTTGCCAGACCAAGGCCTGGACAACCAGCAAGTTTTTTGAGACACGCTGACTATCAGAAGACATTCAAGCCTTATTGGCATGGGTTGAAGCCTTTGATTGGTATACCCAAATAATGCATTTAATACGAAATGCCATCTGATACACAGCTGGCTGGTGGTGTGCCACCCTCAGCTTTCACCCAGAGCTGAGCAGCCACCTTCAAACGTGTAATGATTCATGTAATGAGAGTGGGTTTTGAACAACACAATTAAGAAAGTGTCTGAGGAGTCAGCACTTCTTTCACGCTCCAGTGAGGACTCTCACACGCAGCGGTTTTAATTTTAACTGGTTCACCTCCCTTGCCTTTGGTGCCTCCCTAGTGCTGCAGGAGCAGCGTTGGTGCCCTAAGTGCTACTGAGCTCTAGCAAAATCGTGATTTACTGGATCTCCTTCCACCCAGCCCTGGCACCCAAGGACACAGCTACACCATGTATCTGTCACCTGCCAGTGCCATAACAGTGCCCCTTATTTACAGAATTTTACATTTACAGAAGAGCTGTCCTTGCCCAGAAACCTGGCTTCTGAGCTTGACCGCCAACCTCCTGCAAGACGTGCCCAAGAGCTCCCTGCCACCACCACACAGCACAGGGGGGTTACATGGCACCCTGAAGAGCTCCCAGGACACTGCGATCCCTAAAGAGCAGGACCCTCAGAAATCCCACCACCACCCATCAAGCCTTCCTCTCACAATGGAGTTATGTGGAGGTTCAAAGTTCCTTGGTGGAGCTTATGAAAGCCATCCAACAAGGTCACAGCTACCAACCAAGCTTCTGAGGATGCGATGGCAGCCTGCCTGCCCTCAGCCACATCATGAGGATTAAAGTTTGCAGCTGGTAAAGACAGGTCCTCCTCTCTGCAGAGACACCCCACCGTCCCTCCTGAGGGCACACAGCTGCTGCTCACCATGGTCCTCATCACAGCCTGATCCCCAGTTAAACCATGAGCCTGGATTCTGGACCAGAGGGTGGCCACCATACATGTAAGCCTCAGCTCAAGGGAACGCCCAGGCTAAACACTTACAGCTTTGCTCATTGCCTCTTTTACGCTAAGCGTGAGCTCATCTCAGCCCCGCTCCTCTGCTTCCCGAGGCTGCTCCCATTCCTCCTTAGCCAGGCAGGTCCCACAACCCTGGGGACATGATTCTCACACAACCTTGGGCGATGGGCCATCCTGAGTTACACCTACCCTCCACCACCCCTCCCACCAAGGCCCTTCTTGTCATGCCAGGAGAGCCGAGCATTCATTCCCAGCACTGTCCTCAGGAAAGGACCAGGAGCCAGCACAGTGCCCAAGAAAGACATCCCAGGCATCTCTGGGGAGTCTAATGGGCAAATATCTCACACTCGTCTCTCCAACTCCAGGCAGGTGAGGAGCAAAAGTTGCAGTCACTTTAGGAAGCTTTATGATGAGTTGTGGAATACCAAAAGAACTGCATACTAGGGTAACAGTAGTGTGGATGTAGGGTACAGCTCCTGGGAACACAAGATGGCAGGAGGACCACTTGGTCATGGAAGCCAGGCCCCAGTGGCCAGGGAGAGAACTTCAGGTGACTGACCACTCACACTCCCATCCACAGCACAGGCCACCACTCCTTATGACTGATAAACTTCAAACATGCAATAAAAAGTCAAAGCCACAACTCTACCATGCTATACGGGGGCACTGCTGATGCCAACCATGTCCCAGACCCCTGCTGCTATGGGGCACGCGTTGACCTCCAGCCACCATGGTGCCAACCACTGACCCAGCAGGAACAGTGCCACTTCCCCAGCCGGGCTCACCACCAGCGGATCCAGCTCCAGCTCTCCATACCAGGCAGAGGTGAAGCACCAGACCAGCCGGATGGCGATTTCCATGGCAACGCAGGGATGCCATCAGCAGAGGATTAAGCTCCAGCGGGAGGGGAAGCAGGACCAGGGGGAGGGAGGTTGATCAACAAGCACTGTGACAGGGATGCTGCAGAGGAACGGAGGCCCACGGCATCGATTTTCACGCCCATCTTCCCCTTTCAATTCTTCTCTAGCATGAAAGTCCCAATTTAAATGGCAGACTTTGACACCATTAAAAACTATCAGAGCATTTAACACACTGCCCCTTCCTCCCACGTCATCACACCCACGTCTGCCACGGAAATAAAGAGGACTGCAAGATCCAGACATCTCCCCACAGTCCCGGCATGAAAGTGCAGCAAATCTGCGTCACACAGAGAACCTTTGAAAGAGGACGAATGCTAAGTGCAGGGAAAAATGATTACTTTATTTGTAAAGACCATGTCTCTTGTCATTCTAATTCATTCCAAATCCTCCAGGCACTGGACAGCTGTGGCTTTAATCATGAATATACAAATCAGCAATAAATGAACAACAAAGAGTCTCCAAACGCAATACGGGGAGACCTAGAACCCCGTCTGGTTTGGCTGCCCCTCTCCCCGCTTTGCACTGAAAGGAAGGAGGGGATGGGTAAAGCCAGGACGTGCCACCTCCTCCTGCCACCACGCATCCAGGCAGCCCGGCAGCACCTCTCCCATTTACTCCCAGACATGGGAACGCACCTCTCCCTCCTCTGGCAAAGCCTCTCCACCACCGGATGGGAAGCAGCAGCTGCTCAGAGGACAGAAAAGGGGAGAAGAGAGGGAGGAGAAGCGAGGGAGGTGGGCAGAGGCAAGGGCCAGTGGAAACGAGAGGCTGGGGCACTGAGAGCAGCACAGAGAACTCAAATAGGTAGCTGGGAAGGAAAAACAAAGGTTTTAATATATGCAAAACAAATGCACCAGGTGATGGGAAATTGCTCACTTCTGTCAGAGCCTTGGCCAGGGCAGAGCACAGGGGTAACACCGGTACCCGGAGGCTCACACAGGGGTCCGTGTGAACACCTCGCACACCAAAGCCAAGGAGTGCAGGTTCCCATGCGGGCACTAATGCCATTACACTTAATATCAAACACCAAAACTGCACGGGGGCGTCCTACAGAGGCTCTGCTGCCAAGGAGGCTTGGGGCACCTCCCCGGACATCCAGCACTTGCCTTCTGCCCTGTCTTAGCTGTTTTCTGCCCTATCATGAACGTGCACATCGAGATGCAATGAAGCTGGTGAGCAACAGAAGATGGGGCAGGCAGCAAGCGGTACCCGTCAGGGCAAAGCGCTGCAGGCCACGTGGAAGAGGAGAGAGCTGAGAGAGGAACTAGGTACCCAAAGCTTGCCAGAGGGTTGCTTTGCAGAACAGATTACCTCATTTCTCCTACAAAAAGGGCAGGAACCGAGCGTGAGACAGGGCTGAGCATCAGCCCAGTCGCAAACCACCTCCTTCCTGCTGCGCTGATCCTCACCCACCAGGCCTGATAGCCTGAACTCAGCAGACAACAAGAGAAATTTGCTTTCCAAGGGCCTGAGATCCTGCACAGCATCACATCAGACAGTTGACCACCCAGCAGCAGCCAAGGACCAAATCCTCAGTTTTCACCCCAATGCTATCTGTGCAGAATTATCTTCTCTTACTTCAACCATCCCGCAGATTTATTCAATGTGATTTGATCTATATTATTGTTTGTCTAGAAGTGATGGGGGATGGAGGTGATGTGCTTCTAAAGTACAAGTTTTAGAAAAAAATCAGACCAGATGAGGAAAAAGTGGCTTTTGAACCTCCTGGAGTCACCCCCGGGGTGGAGGCAGGCTCTCCCCCAGGGTGCCAGGCTGCACCCAGGACATCAGTGCACGCCATGGCTCCAGCAGTCAGCCCCAGAGACACATTCCTGCCCTATAAGACACTGCTCCCCATCAGACTTTGAAGCCAAAACCACTCCCACGCAGAGGGAGAATCCCATCCTACTCCTGCCTTTTCTCCTCTCTGCAGTGCAGTCCCTGGACCCCAAACATATCTACAACCCTCCTGCTCCAGAAGGGATGCTCCTGGTGCTCCAGCTGCCCCACGCTGGGAAGGGATCTGTCCTCTTCCACAGGATGAGTCTGTTGGGTATTTTACTCTGCTTGGAAAAAGATGCCTGGGTTGTGGAGCAATGAAGACAAACCTTCCCCTGCAGTCTCCCCCACTGAGAGAAGCAAGGTCTACCCGGCTGTCCTGACAAAGCAGGTCTGGAGAGAAAGATATGGGGACAAGCAGGGAGGCCCTGCAGAGGCTTCAAGAAATGATGCGCAAGGGAGTTTCACACGTCCTCACCAAAATATTTCCCAGTGCAAAACCCTGACCTCACCAGCATGGGGCTTTGTGCTTTAGCATCACCCAGGGATTTCTCACCTCCTCTTGCACAGAGATCTCAGTGGAGGAGGGAAGCCACCCCACCAGTCACTGTTGCTGGTGGGACTGTCAGAGCAGCGTCAGGTGCCTGTCCCAACAAAGTGACATATTTGGTGCTCACTCTGTCCCCAGCCCAGCTCTGGGAAGCAGAACTCACATCCCGGGTCCAGCCCACCACTGACACCCCTTTGCTTCGCCTCCATCTCCACCCCAAAACCATCAGACAAGGCTCCCTCCAAACATCAAGTCAATCCTGGGATGACCAAGCAACATCAAATGCAGAACACTGGCAATAAAACTCAGTGTGCATGAGAAGAAAGTCCCATTCCCAATTCTGCAAGGAAGCAGACAGATGTAACCTCTTCCCTCCACTACCATCAGCTCCAAAGCCTCCAGGATTTTATAAGGGCATCAGCCCTGGTCCTCTTGGCAGAAGCACCTTATGGAAGTGTCAGGAGCCCCCTCTTGGCCATGTACATCTCCCCAGAGAGCCAGCCAAGCAATAGCAGCCTGCTGAGAGACGGGAATTAACAGTGTGAAGGCCTTGTATGACAAATTCAATGTGAAAATAAACAGCACCAGAGATACTCCACCAGCCGATCTCGCTTGTACTTAAAATTCTGAGTTTAATCCAGGCAAAGCCTTTGCACCACACAGTGAAGGGTCGGAAGCCCAAGCCCAGCTGGCTCCGACACCTGGGACAGTCATGGCACTACCAGCACGGGATGGAGATCGTGGGACATCCACATCCCTACAGCCACCAGCAAAACCCATCCAACGTTCAACTGGTAAATCCAAAGCCCAGTGACCAGGAAAGCAGAAAATATCAATGCTTGTGTGGACGAAGCCACCTTCGAGCCTGCAGGCGAACCTGAGCCCTTCAAACCCACGGTCTTTACGCCACAGGCTGTGCGAGCTCTGATGAGGGGGGCTGCCCGCCAGCCCAGCCCGGAGCCCAGCTGCACAACGAGGGCTCCCCGGCCAGCTGCGCACATCTGTGGGAACCATAATCTCGGCCATAAAACTGTAGCTTGGGGCTGGGACAGGGTGTCAGAGGAGCGCGCGATGAAGTACTCGCAACTGAGAAATGCAGATGCAAAATCACAACCCCCCCATGCCAGCTGCGGCGGCATTAGCAGGTTTTCCCGGGCAGCCTCAAAGCCTTTCCCTCACCGGCAAAACCTCTTCCCACCGGCATGGAATGGGACACAGACCCACCACAGCCCTCCTTCCACCGCGCTGGCTGGGCTGAGCCAGAGATGGGACAGGGATGCGAGGCCCCAGGGTGGGCACCGGAGATGGTGGGGAGCAGCACCCTGAGCACCCAAGACACGTGGCAGATTTTACTCCCCACTACAGACATGGGCTGGACTTTGTGTTCCCCATCTCCTCTGCGGGCTCGACAAGGAGGGATGGGAAAACACACACATCCCCTCCAGCGTGCGAAGCCCGAGTCACTCTGGGAACAGCAACGGTGACAAACCCACTCCCCTGCCCACCTCTGCGCGCCACAACTCATCTCTCCCCGCAGCAAGAGAGGAAGGGCACACCCCCCTTCTTTTAAAATTGCCTTTCTTTAAAAAAAAAAAATTCCTTGAACAAATGGCAGCAAATCCCAATGCGGAGCTGCACAATGGACACTTCAGTCTGTCCAGGGGAGGGAGAGACAGGACCTTCAATGCCTAAATAAATTCAATTTGCTCGTTAGGAGGGGGCTGGGGAAGGTTAGGCGGAGGGTAGCAGTGGTTATTCACTTCCCCCAATTAACATTCCAGCAGCGCTGCTCTGCTTTCTAGGAACAATAACTTTTTCGGAAGGGGGAGTGATGCTCGTGGGGGCCTTGGATGGTCCTGGAGAAAGGAGACAAGTCCGTGCATTAACAGGGCCCAAGTTTATGTGTGATGGGAACTGCTAAACAAAACCAAGAATAAATAAAGATCTAGCCTACGCAAAAAGAACCTGCAAAATAAAACCCCTCACGTCCCTACACCAAGATTATTTGCCTTTGCTGCTGATCTAAATATTTTCTGCACAGGCCTTGGCAACAGAAAAAGTGGCGGCTTGTCACTGGTTTGTTTATGAAAGGTCTCCAAACGCAGGGTAATTAAAAATATTTAGACCAGGCTTTGAGCCACACCATCCCCACAGCCTCCCGTGGCCCCATGCCCACTCACGGCGGCTGAGGACCTCCACCGCCTGTGTTTGAAAATAAACGAGAGCCTCATCCCCTCCACCCTCTGCCAGGCTCTCCATCACCACCAGCATGGGATTACCGGTGGGGCAGCTGGGAGGACAGGCAGGGAGGGGGTTACTTCATCCCTGCTCCAGCTGGGGAGGAAGGAGCCACTTCCCAGCTTATGGCTCCGTGTGCTGGGTCTCCTGTGGGATGAACAGGGCTGGATCCCATTCTTTGCTCTCTCCTGGGCTTCCGTCTGCCCCAGAGAACTCCCAGTCTGTAGTCTGAAGTCTGCCCACCACTCAGTGACAGTAACTTACTCATTTATTTCCTTCCCAGGATGAAAAAACTGCCTTTTCTTAGCTTGGTTATTAATTTCTCCAATAAAGTGTTTGCAGCACACTTGGAGCTCCTGCTTGCAGTTGCGGCTTCCCCAGTGCTTTTACAAGGGAGGCTGCTGGGCTTCAGTCCTCCACAGACACACGAGCCCCGTGATGATGCACACCAAGACCTTTCTTTTGGTTTGGGTTGGAAGGGACCTTAAAGATCATCCAGTCCCACCCCCCTGCCCTGGGCAGGGACACCTCCCACCAGACCAGGTTGCTCCAAGCCCCGTCCAACCTGGCCTTGAACACCTCCAGGGATGGGGCAGCCACAGCTTCTCTGGGCAACCTGGGCCAGGGGCTCACCACCCTCACAGCAAAGAATTGCTTCCTCAGATCTCAGCTAAATCTCCCCTCTTCCAGCTTAAAACCGTTCCCCATTGTCCTATCGCTCATAAAGAGTCCCTCCCCATCTCTCCTATAGCCCCCCCTTTAGGCACTGGAAGGGGCTCTAAGGTCTCCCCAGAGCCTTCTCTTCTCCAGGCTGAACAACCCCAAGAAAACAAGGAGCACAAACCCAACCCAACCACAGTCACCCCAGTGGGAAGGAAAAGCACGGGGGGCTCTGTGTGTGCCAAACGCTGCCCAGCCCGACCGGCACCGCTCGCCAGCAGAGCCGGGGCTGCTCCCACGAGGGGAGCACTCCGCAGCAGTGGAGGGTTCTGGGGTGCGGGATGAACCCAACACCAGGCAGAGCCGTGCCTATCGCCGTCTCAAGTGCTGCAAGCCTCAAAAGAGCAGGCTCACCCTTGTAAAACTGAAAGCAACTAACAAAAATGAACGGGTCCATCAATACCCCACGGGTATATGTGCTGGGGCATATCTATTTCACCACTTTACAGTTTCGAAGGATTCCCATGAAAATCTAGCCCAAACAGACAGATGGCCAGAGCTCAGCATTCCCAGTCCCCGTGTATATGCAATAAAACAGAACCCAAAAGCAGGGCCCAGCCACATACGCATGGCTGGACAGAGGGAGGTCAGGCACCGCTGCTGGTTAAGCTCAGTTGTATCATCTACAGATGCCTACAGTCATGGGTAGGACAGAAAAACACTTTGATCTGCTGTACGTGTCAGGAACTAAAAACAGTTTGTTTTACCCTGCAGGTGTTAAATCAGCGTATAAGCCCCAGGAGAACATGCCCAACTAACAAAGCTCCCACTGGCGCCGTGCTCAGCTGCAGCCAGCTTCAGCTCGGTTACGTCCCACCAAACAGACATGAGGAGGACTTGAAGCAGGCAATGTCCAAAGATGCTCCAGTTATTTAATTCACTCATCAGCAACACTCAAGCTGAAGACTTGCAGTGTCCCCCACTTGGCTTCTCAGGTGACAATGCTGATTTATCAGGCCATGTGCAATCACATCAAATGGCTCTTTGGTGCCAATGGCATCTCTCAGGAAGGAGGTGGAAGATGGTAGAAAGGCCTGCACCTACCCGAGAAGATGCCTCCTCAGGGGCTTGATGCAGAAAGGTCAGGAATGCCGTGTCAGACAACCAATATTGTCACCCTGAGGCACTTGACAACAGCACAACAGACCCAGACATCCCCCACAGCAGACCAGCCAGAGGTCTGGGGGAAAGGCCGGATTCGCCTGAAGCCCCGCTGGAAATCTCCAGCACACCTCCTGCTTCCTGCCCTAAATCCTGCCCATGTGCAAGAACAGGGTTAACAACAGAAAATCTCCCAAGGAAGCTGTCTGGTTCCTTATGTTCCTCCTGGAGCATCACAAGGCTTCATCTCAGTGCAGAGGAGCTGGTGGCTTTTTACCCCAAGCAAAGGTCTGCAAGTCAAAATGAATCCCCTCTCAAGCCAACACCAGGCACTAGGACTCTTATTTTCTCTCCTTTTTGGGCAGCCAATGCCCTGTCCTACCACATGAGCAGCCGCTGCACCTATTGCTCCAGAGCCAGCATCACAGATGCTCACCAGAAGTACCTTAAATGGACACAAGGAACAGTAAATGATCGTTTGAACAAGAAACTGGATGAAACAGCTGGGCTGTGGGCTGGATTTGTTGTTGATTTTCAAGCCTTAAAGAGGAAGCCACCCATAAAAACACAGAGGCCAACTACTGAAAGGGAAAGATCCTTGCCAGAGGGGAAGCAGCATGAACCAAAATCAGACATGGCACGTGCTCCCCTCCAGCCCTGGTATACCACATACACATGTGTCTCCTCATCATCACACAGTTATTGCCGTAGTTGAATGCAGGAGGAGCTGAACAAGGATCCAGGTCCAGCATGGCCCTATCAGTGTCCCTGGGAGCTTCCCCACATGAAGCTCCATACCTTGTCCCCTCCAGCAATCACTTTCCTCCCTCTCCTTCTCCAGGAGATAACAGGGGCTCAGGCAAGAGTGTCAAGACCCCACCAACCCACAGGGAAATTGGGTGCACACAGGGTTCTTCCAGAATAGCAGTTTCATAACTGCTTTCCTCAAAGCATCCAGAAGCCCTGAAACATTTCACGAGGCAGGACATTTGTGCCGTCAGGAAGACCCAGACGTTGAACATGCTGGTAGCTGGGCATCTCAGAAAAGCTATTCTCTCTACCTGGGAAAGACACCTCTGTAATAGCTAAAGAAAACAGAGGGAAGATCTCACACCTGCAAAAGCATAACTCTGCCTTTCTACTCCCCTGCCAGTCAGTCCTGGGTCCCAGTTCAACCTTCTGCTGGGCTGCTTGGAGTCTTCAGCGAGGACAGATTCCGCAGGCTGGCAGCAAGCACACCTCTTGCCATGGAAGGAGGTGTCAAGAGCTCCGCGGCTAAAGCATCCAGCCCGCCCCTCTTCAGCCCAGCCCTGCCTCCCCTAGCCCTCCTCCTGCAGGGCGAGGATCCGCAAGGCTGAAGGTCGCACTGCTGTGGGCCCTCCAGCCACCCCATCACCACCCTCTGCAGCTATTCTTAGTCCTCTGGTGTGACCAGGCTCTGACTGGAGATGCGACTGCAGCGGCAGGGAGGAAAAACAGCTTTCTACATGTGACAGGCAAAGACCTCTAAATAGTCAGTGTAGAAAGAGATAAATCTCCTTTTCTTTCCAGGAGATCAAGACCCAATTATGCAAGTGGGGCAGCCTCCAAAGGCACCTTACTCTCTGTTGAAGGCTATTTCTGCCTCTGCAAACGCTCCCTCCTAGAGATAAGGCTCGGCTTTCTGAAGCTTGCAAACTAGTCATTAAAAAAATAAAACACAAGGCGGGAGAAGTGAGATGAACAAAATGCTAATAGGAACCCCCAGGTCAAACCGCCTCCCCTGTCACTGGGGCCCTCCTCTCGCCAGCACATTCCTGCCGCTAATGAGGCCCCACCGCTTCCTCCTCCCTCCTCAAGTTGCTCCTGGTGATGCAAATCCATCGTCTTTGTTTCTATTCTTGGAGTAAAAACAGAACCAAAGTAAATAGCAAAACAGCTCTTAGGTTTCAGGATCCTTTCTTTTTCCATCCTTCCCAACAGTGGCAGGGCTGTTGTTGCCGTCAAAGCAAGGTGACACCCGACCCCAGACATCGTCTTGTTCCCACCGGAAATGCTCTGCTTAATCTTCAACCTCCAACGTCCCCTTTGAGATCACTGCCAGCTCCTTCTCTGAACCTCTGCTTCATTGCACTCCTTGGGAGGTTTCAGACGTCACCGCAAGCCTCTCGGCGAGCGAGAACCCCCGCGGAGAGCCTGCCAAGGACTCTGGTGATGGCAGAGAGCTCTCCCCAGCCCCAGCCCCTACCCCTCTTCAGAAGGCTGGAGAGACGTCCTCACCAGACCTTCTGCCTTCTACTGTCACCCTTGCCCAAGGAGCTGAACCAGCTCCAGTCTGTGCCCAGAGAGACCTCACGGTGCCCAGTGCATTCCCACGTGCTGGGGTGGGCACCGATGCACAGGCACAGAGGGGGAAGGAGACACACAGCAACACAAGTTAGACACATCACCTCTCCCAATACGTGCCAGTGTCCCATGAAGCAGGGTGGCAGTTGTCCTGCCACATCGCACCACCAGGGAAGCTGCTGGCGCAGGGAAGGGCCAGGGCTGAGGACTGGCTCTGCCACTGCCAAGCTCCCACAGAAGCTGCAGACACAGGAGGGGCAGGTATGGCAGCCTTTGTGCGAGAAAAAGCTCTATTCAGGTACAGTTTCTGGTCTGTAATCACATCCCCCAAAGTCACTTGCTCCTTAGCTGAGGTTCAGCAAAGGCAGCAATGCCAACATTAGGTGCTGGGCCCCTGAATGCCTGTGGCAGGATGAGCATACTCCGGGTGGCACTGGGGCCATGTCCTGGCACTCTCCCCACTGTCATGGCTCACGCTGGAAAGCAAACGGCAGCAAAGAGCCTCAGCTCCAGGTGCAGCTGCACTGGAGAGCACAGAACCCCGACAGCATTCGTTAACAATGAACAATCAGACATGACCCCCACGTTTGGACATGGCAACCCCCCGATGCTCTGGGGAGCTCTGGCAGTTTTCCCCAGGCTCCCAGGTGCGAGGAGGAGCGGGAAGACTGTGAGGATTGGGAGGCTGAGGAGAACCCTGACCTCTCCAGTCAGGGAAGGGACAGGTAAAAGGAAGCCCTTCTTCCAGAGATGGGGGAAGAAAAGTCCAAGCAGCCTGAGGAGCCTCTGCTCCGCGGTGGGTACCAGTGCAGCGAAGCACAGTGCTGCAGAGACCTCTTGCAGCACACAACTGCTACTGCACCCATGCCCCGACACCACCCAGCATCTCTCGGAGCCCCACAGCTTCTAACTTGCTGTAAAGTGAGCTTTACAGCACACTGCTGATTTATCCCGTGCTTCGCCAGGCAGGCTGCACCTGGTGAGGCTTCACAGCACCGAGCACACACAAAGTGCCACCTGTAGACAGCCACTGCACTGAATTGCTCCCAGTTCTGCAGATGATCCACTTGGCACATCCCTGGGTCTACACGAAGACACAACGATGTCCAAAAGGGCTTATTCAGGCACAAGCACTTCCCTGCATGAATTTACTTGCAGGGAAAGTACTCTGAAGCATTTAAACCTAAAGCTGTCAAAATACTTTCCTCATTGGCACTCTCCAATTGCTAATGAAGGCATTTTGGGGATTACATTTGCAAAGAGCTCCACCTTTTGCTCATGAACTTGGGGCACCTGCCTTCCTCAGACAGAGAAGGCCCAAACACCTGCAGACCGTGAGCTCCGACTGTAAGAGAACAGACTATAGCAACCAGATTTGCTGTCTGGTATCTGGGAAAGCAACAGCGAGGGCTCGAGAGGAAGAGCAGATCTACAAAGGGAAACAAAAGAGGTTCATAGGAGGACCAAGAGGCCCTGTGATAAGCAGAGGATGTGATTTACTACGCCTGGTCTGAGCGGTGACCAGGGATCCAGGGACCCACAATCACGAAGCCATTCTTGCTGGCAAACCACAGACCCCAGAAGTGAGAAGAAAATGACATCAGGATAACAAAAACCACCAGATTGTGCGCTTTGGGACTAAGAGGAACAACGCTGGCAGCCAGGACGTCTCTGGCTGGATGTAGAGGCCAGGAAGTACCCGGGCAGCAGACGTGTGGCTGCTGTCACCATCACACCCAGCAGCTGGGAGGGGACAACCAGCCAAACGCAGGCGGAGAAGCTGTGCCAGGGAGAGGCATGTCCGCACCCTGACCAGAAACTGGCCCAGGCCCTGCCAGCACAAGCCTTCCTGTGCTCAGCAAGATGGAGCCATCCAGAAGCATTTGCTGTTCCACGCAGCTGGTCCAGCGCTGGCTGCAGCCCAGAGCATCCCCAGCCCACCCCATATCGCTGAGACCCCGGCCCGGGCTGCAGCACCAACGAGAAAACTTGTTCAAGTTTCACATTGTGAGCCACTGGCCCTGCCACAGAGGAGGAATACTCCAGCTCACAAAGCAATCTCTCGCTTATTTTTAGTCACCGTAGTTTTCTTCTTTCACACAAACTTCAAATACCTAAGGACGCAGTGCACATTTTTAGCGAGTCTAGCTTGGAGAAGCAGAGTAAAATGGGAGGTTGGCAAAGGACTCTGCTTTCCTCCTCCTCAGCCCCGCTGCTTTCTCTGCACTCAATGCTCCTTGCCCAGAAGCAAAATGCTAACACTGGGAAGTCACCGCTTTTCTCTCCACCAGCTCGTCGGGTGCTCCCTCTGCCACCGCCCGAGCCAGCCTGCGCTCCGCCAGCATCCCCATCACTGTGTGGGCTGAACCCAGGCTGCTCCTTCCCAATGCAGCACCAGCAGAGGGAGCAAACACTGCGGGTTTGCAGGGAAATCGTGGTGGTTTTTAATTGTGGTCATTATATTTTCAATCTACAAGTTATTTCCTAGCAGTTTGCATAAGTTACTTGGATAGGCCCAAGTTAGGACCAAAGCCAGCCTGCATCCTCTCTTATAAGAGCCCTAGAAAACGATATACAGTTCCCACTAGTATCCAACCTGCAAAATGGCAGTATTCAAATCAAAACCAAAGTCTGTCCCTCGGCAATAAACACCTCCCAGATTCAACACAGGGCCCCACAGCTACTGTCTATTTATTTTAAAGCCCTGTACTCTCAAACCCCTGAAAGACTGCCCAACAGCAGGTCTCACATCGCTTACAACAAACAGAGGCCTCCCACAGGCAATTTACAAATGCGATGTGGTTTGCCCTGTATTAAACATTAAATAAATATCAACAAACAGGTTAAGAGACAATTGCCGAGTGATTTCCCTTCACAGAACTGGAAAATCTCTCTAACACCAGAATTCCTGCTCCTTCCATCTGAGAGAGGGAGCACACGCTCCGGTTCTGCCTGTGGGTCCATGGGACCAGTAGGGGTTTGCTGGTGGAGGCTGGGGCACCCCAGTAGGCTGAAAACGCTTTATCCAACCAGTTGGCATCTGCACCCCCGCCCCACAGGTGCACCGAGGTTTTTTGCTGCAAGAGGAAGAAGGCTGCGCAGGGCTGGGCACCAAGGGTTTGCAGAGTGCAGGAGAGAAGAGTGTTTGCAAGCGTTTGGGAACCTGCTGCATGTCATGCATCAGCACTGACCAGATACCGCACACAGTGGAGCTGAGCAATTACGGTGTCATCAGCTGCCCCTTCGCAAAGCCATTAAACCTCCACCAGTGGAGTGCTGCTCTCACCCAGGATCTTCTCTGCTATTGACAGCATTGTTGTTGGAGCTTTTAACCTTTCCAGGCTAACATGACGGCTTTGGCCACAAACAGACAGGCAAAGGCTTCTACAGCCATCCTGGCAGGCTGGTGTGGGCACCCCCAAGACAGACGAGAGCACCAGAAAGACGCCCCAATAGCCGAAACATGACACGGGCAGGTCCCAGGCTGTGCCCTGCTCACCTAATACCTGCAACAGGAGGAGAATATATGGCTGAGCCGGTATTTTCTGAAAGGAAAAAGAAATGCTGTCTCTCGCCTGTTTGCGGCTTGCTGCGAAACACCACACTGGCTGGCAGCGCTCACGCATCCCCTCGCTCTCCTGCGGGGCTGTAAATTGTCCCAGCATGCCGGCTGTCGAGTGGCCAGTGCTTTCCCCACCCTGTACAGTCTGCATGCCTCCGCCCGGCCCTGCTCCGAGGCAGCGAGCGATTAAACACACACAGACCCACCCTCATGGGGAGCTGAAGACAGGGCAGAGCTGATGTGCCACAACGCAAACGCCGCAGCCCCATCTCAGCCACAAACACACAGTCCCCAAAGGGAAAGAGGGGAAACCAGGCGAAGCCCGGGCAGGGTCAGGAACTACACGAGTTCATGGAGCTCCAGGGAACCAACTCTACAAGCACCGCAGCCCAGCGCTGTCCCGGCGGGTTGTCAGGGTTTCTGGCCATCTGGCTCTGTGTGATGTTTGGATTTAATTTTCTTTTTCCTGTTCTCACAGACAAGTTCCCCACTGACCGCAGAAAGGACGAGGAGGTGAGGAAGGTAAGCACAAAGTAGCAGCCAAGCACAGTTCGGGAATATCGGCAATATTAGTCTGATGTTCATACAGATGTAGCTCCAGAAAAACGAGACTTTGAATGAGCTGCATATTTTGGACATTTAAAATAGACAAAATACATCTTTATACATCTCACCAAAACCCACCTGCAGATTCCCCCATAACTGGGGGCACGTTGGCTGACATCAAGCAAAACTCCTCCTCCCGACCACCACAGTCGCCTTTGCACAAGCAGGGCATCGCAAGCCCTTTGGTGCAGCAGGGCACCGCTGCACCTAGGGATGTTTAGCATCCAATAAACCATCCCAGTGTGCCCAGAGCCATCCTTCTCCATGCATACAATGCCAAGGAAGGAGGTTTGGCATTAAGGCTGAGTGAGGCTACATCCCTCCGTGCCTTCCCCACACAGCCATCTCCCCACTGCACTGTAGCAACACCTCTGAGATGCTCAACCCTTTGGATGAAGCCGCCCAATGCGCACGGAAAGCCCTGGGAAAGGCTGGGGGTGGGAGGGGATGAACAGAATAAACCTCCATCCGTCAGGAAAGGATGGCAAAAACTTTACTGCACAAAGGGGGATGATCCTGCTCCCAAGCAGTTCACGTGCCACGGGCAGGATGGCAAGGAAGGGCTGGCAGAGCCTAGGCAGCAGGTTTCAGAAGAAGTGGAAGCAATAAAGATAATTATTTGCTCATCTCGCACCTCTGTCAGCCAAGCTCTCGAAGGCATTTACATTCATAAGCACCAGAGTAACCAAAATTTGATATTAAATGCCCAAGGTGCAGAATAAATTCCTAGATTGCACTGGGGGATTTTTCCCCATCCTAACGGCAGAGACACAGCCGAGCGTGAAATAGCCCATGGCGGAGGTGAGCAGGAGGCGTGTAATGCTCCATCTAACCCAGATTCTGACAAAAATAACCACTGCTGCTTCAGGATCCCGCTGCCCTGCCCGTGCCCCGCGGCTCAGAGACCTGCCGACGCTGCAATGGGAGACGGGTGCCAGAGACGCCCGGCTCAGGCGGCTCCAGCAGGGAGGGGAGCCGGCATGGCTGGCCAAAAACCAACCTTAGCTGAGCAGGACTCATCCTCAGAAGATGCCCTGGCACCCGATGAGCCCCTCCACGCCCACGAAACACAACAGCAGCATCTCCCTGCGGTGAACAGCACATAAGATCATTTCTGCCAGCACTGAACGTGCACAGCATCTCGGGGACACTTCAGTCCATATGGTGAGCACGAAGCATTGGCTGCACGTCCTCGATCCCAAACAGCAGCTGTAGGCACATCTGTCCCAGTTCACTGGGTTTACACTGTTTGTCCCAGGTACCTGCTCCCAGTTTGGCTGTGGAAGAGTCAGATATATCACACTGTCCACATACACCACCAGGAACCCCCCTTTATCAGCCTGGCTTTGAGTGGTCCCCGCAAAGCTGCCCCCTCTAATTCCTCCCCACGGGAATCATTTCACATTTTCACACCAGAAGGCTGTGCCACCACCCAGCGAGACCTGGGCAGGCTGGAGAGCTGGGCGGAGAGGAACCTCATGAAGTTCAACAAGGGCAAGTGTAGGGTCCTACACGTGGGGAGGAATAACCCCATGCACTGGTACAGCTTAGAGGCCGACCTGCTGGAGAGCAGCTCTGCAGAGAAGGACCTGGTGGACAACAAGTTGACCATGGTCCAGCAATGTGCCCTTGTGGCCAAGAAGGCCAATGGTCTCCTGGGGTGCCTCAAAAAGAGCATGACCAGCAGGTGGAGGGAGGTCATCCTCCCCCTCTGCTCTGCCCTGGTGAGGCCACATCTGCAGTACTGGGTCCAGTTCTGGGCTCTCCAGTTCAAGGACAGGGAATCGCTGGAGAGTGTTCAGAGGAGGCTATGAAGATGATCAGGAGCCTGGAACACCTCTCGGCTGAGGAAAGGCTGAGAGCCCTGGGGCTGTTCAGCCTGGAGAAGAGCAGATCGAGAGCGGATCTCACCAATGCTTATCAATATCCAAAGGGCGGGTGGAAAGAGGATGGGGCCAGACTCGGTGGCAGGATAAGGGGCAACGGGCACAAACTGGAACACGGGAAATTCCATCTCAACATGAGGAAAAACTTCTTTCCTGTGACGGTGGCAGAGCCCTGGCACAGGCTGCCCAGAGAGGTGGTGGAATCTCTGGAGACATTCCAAACCTGCCTGGACGCGTTCCTGTGCCACCTGCTCTGGGTGGCCCTGCTCTGGCAGGGGGTTGGACTGGATGATCTTCGAAGGTCCCTTCCAACCCCTACAGTTCTGTCATTTCCTTTGCGGGGGGGTGCTAAAAGCAGACCCACAGCACACACTCCTCTTCCCAGGCCATTGCTGCTTTCACTACAGGCACCATGAAGCACTTGCTGGGACACTACAAGCTGCCATTGTAATTAAAACCACAGTCATCAAAGAAATGAGACGGGTACATTTTGGTGTTGGTGGTTTTGTGTTGGTTCCCTCCCGCACTAATTTGCGAAGCCAAGTGATTCACAGGCAGCATCTCCCACTCGGTGCCTGCTCCCGGGGACTGCTCTGCTGCCTGCTCTCCAGTGAATAAGCCGCTCTCTGGCTCAAGTCTCACATTATTTATCGAGTTCTTTTTTTTTTTTTAACTACTCATCACTGAACTATAGTCAGCAAGTGAGCAATCTTCCAAGGTGGGGCTGGGCACAATTAGATGATACACAGCATGTATCCTTCATCTACCTTTGCCTTTACCTCCTTAAGGCACTCATTGCAATTGTGCTTTGCAAAACGGAGGGCAGCATGTGCGTAGATCCAGTACAACACTCGTCACACTACTCCACCTCTTCCTGAAACACAGTTGACCTGCCTCTTGTATGGCTCCAGCCTCTCATTTTATCTTTTTTTATCTTCTTTTTTTTTGATTACACTGAACTACAGGGCACAAACAAGCATTGACTGGCTGTTTGCTAAGATTTTCTGAAATCAGGTGAGACACAGCAGTTCCGTGGCAGAACACAACCAAATAATACAAAGCAAGCAGGAGAGTGTTACCACCAGTGTGATTTCACCAGCACCGGTGGGATTACAGCAGGGCCGAGCCTGACGTTGCTGTCACCGTAAGCATCACAGCAGAGCCTCGGGCACTGCCTGCACACAGGAGCTGACAGACCACACCGACAGACTCGGTAAGTCCCTGCATGCTTCAGAACAAGACCAAACCCTCGGGATCACGCAGGGATGGGTCCCACTAAGCAGAAACCATTCTGATCCAGCCTCTGCCCACTGCACCTGGCACCAACAACCCAGACCGGGAGAGTCACATCCCATGGACCAGCACTGCTCTGGGCGAGGCGGCTTCTGCGCAGACCCAGCTCCAAACATCACCACAGTGTCCATCAGGAGTTTCTGGACTGATATCCAGAATCCATAGGAACAGGAAAACATGGATGGGTACACAGCAGCCAGCGCTTGCCTCCTCCTACAGCCCAGGCACTGTTAGTAACCAGCAAGCACCAGGTTTGATCAGGTTTCTGCCATAAAGCAAGTTTGTCTCCTCACTGCCTCCTGTTCCCAGGCTCTACCATCCCAGTTAGCCTTTCCTCCTTCATTCTGGGTTTGCTAAGGCAAGGATTACCTCTGCTCAACTCATCTGCAGAGCTCCCAAAACAAACAGGGCTCTAAGTCTTTCCTGGAAGGCACAGACATTTCATAACAGGAAAAAAAATACCGTACAAAAAATTATAATAATAATAATTAAAAAATAAAATAAATCAGTGCAGGAGGACACAGCCAGGTAAGCAACACAACTTCGACTCTCACCTACTTGAAAGACGCAGGAACTAAAGCAAGCAGAAGCATCAAGCCAGTTATGGCAGCGCGAGGGACGGCGGAGCTGGAGCAGCTGCTGTGGCAGGACAATGCCACCCGCCGCTCCCCGTCTCACCTGCACACACCGGCCACCTCCTCCCTGGGGCACAAAGAGCAGCACTTCATCTCAGAGGAGCAGAAGAGCCAGGACAGAGACCTGCTGCAAATCAGCCCAGTGACCCATCCATGGCCAGCACGCCGAGACCCCGGGGCACTGCTGGCTCTTTCTCTCTGGGGAGCAGCAGGGCAGCAGGATCAGCGCCGTCAGCTTCCTAGGTTTCCTTCTAACATCAAAACATCAGCAGGCAACTGGCCTAGATACAGAGAATTTCGAAGTCCCCAGGGGCAAAGAGCAAAAAATTCATTCAGAGCCCTGTTTTAATGTGGAGACTGTCCCAGCAGTCACCGCAGACAGTGACTCAGTCCTGGGTGACCTCCTTTAATGCTCCATAAGGCTAATGCTGAGTTTAATAGGGTTAATTTTGCCTTTAACGACCAAGGCTCCTATGAAGACAAGAAGCTTCACCACAGCCTGTAACACAGCCATCGTCGCTCTCCTCCTGCCCCTCGGCAAGGGACACTGCAGAAGGTCCCATCCCTGCTCCTCGCTGCCCGTCTCGGAGGCAGCGCAGATCTAGCTGGGGATAAAACTCAAAGCAGTCTCTTGTCCATCACCGAGCGACCCAAAACAGCATGCACAAGGTCTCAGAGCACAGCCCCAGCCCTGGCCACCACCTCCCTCACAGCACGGACACGCTGGACCCACTGGGGCAAGGCAGGGGATCCGTGTGAGAGACAGACGTCAAAAGCAATCAAATGCTCCTCCTCCTCAAAGGCGGAAACGTCACCAGCATTACAAGCCTTAGAGGAGTTAAAAGGAAAGGCTTATTAGAAAGAAAACTCGTTCTGACAATCATAAAAATTGGAATTCATTTAAAATTCAAATTATGCAAATTCATGTAATCTGTACGTGCAGATCCATCACATGCCAACAGTGGGACCACAGACACATGCCACCAGCTACGTGGCCAGGGAACATTCGCCCTGCACCGTGCTGTGCAAGGCAGGCAGGCACGTGCTCACCCCCGGCAGACGTGGGAAGGGTGGCCCCTCCTGGGGATCGGGGCCGGAGCAGGATTCACAGGTGCTGCCTCCGCTCTGGCAGGGAAGCGGAAAGATGCCTTGGCAACACAGGCAGCACTGCAGCTTGCCGCACCCCAGGGGTGCAGGGAGGCAAGCCTCGAACGTCTTCACATGAGCTACAATAAATTCTCCCTTGGAGAAGCTTAGATGCCCATGGCCAATACAAAGCCTTCGTTAGGCAGAGAGCCTAATCAAATGGATGCGAGACAGCTGCAGGGCACAGGATGCACACAGGCAATAGCTCTGCCCAGTCTCCATCCACCCTGCTAGGGCAGGGGCCCGGCTGCCCCCGAAAAGCCCCTGCATCAGGAGCCTCTCCCCTCACTCCCGGCAATTCCCAGAATAGAAAGCCAAGCAGCTGCAGCGCAAGGCAAAGGCAGCTCCGACTGTCAGCGTGGAAAGAGCAAAGCCAGAAACCCAACATTACGAGCTGGGGAAGTGCAACAGCCCGGAAAAATGAATCAAGCTTTAAATATGGACTTTCCTAAAAGGTCCCAGATGAGACACTGCAGAAAAGGCAAATCATGTTCTCTCCTGTAAACGCTCTGCCGCGCATGGGGAGAGCGGCTCTCACCTGGCACTAGTCTCTCCACCAGCCGCGCTGGGCAGAGCAGGCATCGCACAGCGGGCCAGGGCACAGTGTGACCCCAGGGGAAACTGCAATGCCTCCAGCATGGAGATGGAGAGTAATTACCAAACCTTGGGAGGACATGGTGCCCCGCACTAACTACCTGTTCTTGGAAATCACTTCCCCAGCTTGGCAAGACCTTTACTTTGAACTTACAAACCAGGCTGCCTAGCTGTGTGGGGAATACTGGTCCCATACCAGCCCCAGCCTCAGCTAACGAGCTGCCGGCTCAGCTGCCCTGAGCCTCCGCTGAAGGGCCCCACTGATGCCCTTTACAGGTAGGATGAGTCTGATTTTCTCAGGAAGTCTCACAAGGTCACAGCCCATGACCAAGCCTACAGCAACAACATCTTTTAGTTGGAACAAACACGAAATAGCATAGCAAAGTAAAAAAAAAAATAAACAAACCACCCTACAAAAATCCTGCTCGGTTCCTTGACAGGCAACAATCAGCTCCACGGGTACACCAAGGAAAGCTAAAGGTCCCCAAAAACTCGTGAAGTCAGAAAACAAAGCAAACCAGCTGCAGCCAGCACAGAGAGCTGCCAGCACGGCGTGGAGCAGGCAGCAGGCTGGCCCCACAGGCAGGGGGCCAAGGACTGCCCCACAGGGAGGGGCAGAGCCCACCACTCTGCAGGTACCAGGACGCTGCTTGGGGTGAGAGCCCACGTCCTTCCATGCCTTCTGCGCCCGTCCCCACTGCAGGAGGGAGGCTGTGGGTGACGGGTCCCATGGAGATACTCGAAGACCACCTCCGAAAGAGGAACGGTCCCCAACATCTCAGTGACCTCCTCTCCTTCCCGCTCTCCTGGGCACAGCCGGGGGCTGCAGATTCAGGCCGACAGACAGATACAGGAGAAGTCCATGCCTTACCCCACAGCAGGACAGCCTCATCTTAAACACCTCCAATGTGTCTTTCAGCCGCTCATCGGACACGCCATCCCACTTCTGCTTGTCTCTGTCCCTGAGGCTTTCACCTGCTTCCCGAGTCTGAGGCAGCAGCTCCCAAAGACATGGTTCATGGGAGCCGCTGGCAGCAGCAGGGTCTTGACCAGCTCTCCCAGACTCACCCCCACAGGCATCTGCTGCTGCTGTGCATGGAAAAGCATCAACACACTGCCGAGGTCAGAACCGTCCTCCCGGGGAGAAAAGGAGCAACTACGTTCAATGATCCATCCAAGCACAAGCAGAGAGGGAGAGCCCCCCAAACCACTCCGTACAGCAGTGACACAGCCCAGGGGACACCAGAAGCACCACCAGTCTGTGCCACCTGGCAGGGGGATCAGCCCCAGCTCCGGGCTAGAGGAAAGTTAGCCACTTTGAGCGGTCTCCAAAGATGAGTCTGTCGGAAGCCTACGGCAAGGTGAGCACCGCTGCCTCGGCCGGCAGCTCTCGGCAGCACTTTGGGTTGCACGGGCACCCACTCCCCCCTCCACTCCCATTGTACTGATGCTCTCACGCATTTCCAACCAACACCAACTGCTTTTCAGCACGGGGACACCTGAGCCCTCATTACAACTCTGGGGTCATTAACGAGGCAGGAGGAAGGCCATACAAACCCCTATATCAGGTGTCTCTGGGAAAGAGAAGAGGCAAAGCCCATTAAACATTGATCAGAGCCTCCCGAAGCTGCGGCACAGCCCTGACGTGTGCCTGCTGTCCTGCCGCCAGGATGCTCTGAAGGACCAGAAATGGCTGAGCTGCCCCAGGGTGTCAGCGCTGCCTCCTTGCTCGCCCCAGCCCCTCGCTGCGCCTGTCTGCAAACCCCCCAAAAGACCCAGTCGCTTGTGCACGTGAGGCAGAGAACAGGAAGACTCATTTCCTACTTTCAACCGTGTTTCATACTTGGGAGAGCAGCCCCCAGAAACGAGACGCTCACCCTGCACATCGCCCAGCTGAGCAACAGCCCTCCCCCGAGCCCGCGACAGCCCGGGGGGAAACGGGGGCAGGGGGCAGAAACCCTGCCAGGGGCTCTGCCACCATATGGGCAAACTCGAGCTGCTGCCGCCATCTGCTCCACCAGGCTGGAGAGGCCTCTTTTTCTCTTGTTTTGGTAATGATCTGCGTAAAAATAGCTCTCCGACATGTCGGTGTTTTCGGGAAGCTGCGCCTGTGTGAATGCAGGGGAGGCAGACACCCCGATACTCACAAATTGCCGCCGCAGCTTGGTCTTGACGCGCTCGGCCTTCGTCTCCGCTGGGTGGACGGCATAGCTGAGGGACCCCAGGTGGTTGTCGACCGACAGGCTCTTCCTCATGTAGAAGGAACAGGTGCGGAAGTAGCTGAACGGGGCACCCTCCACCGCCGTGCCAAGCTGGGTGTCCCTGGGGGGGTCTGTGCAGTCATCCTCCAGCCGCCAGGCCTCCCCTAGAGAGCAGAAGGACATGCCACCCCATCAGAGCCACAGCAGGGCCGTGTCCTACCCCTCCAGCCCACTGGTGCAGATGCCCGGTGGGACGCCCAGAGCCCCTCGCCCATGGGGGCCACGGGTGCTGCAGGACTCACTCCCCAGAGGGCACATCCCTGCCGCAAGCCCCTGTGGACCCCTCACCCCCGCCAACAGCCCCTGCTCCCGCCCTGGCCAGCCTCATGTACCCACAGCCCCCAGCATCTTCCTGGCAGGAATCGGTCAGATACAGTGGGCACAATGAAGACTCGGCCAGAGTCGGGGCCTCCAGGCACTACTGCAGTCCAAATATTATTACTCAGAACGATCAGCAGACCAAAATCCTAATACTTAAAAACTTCCTGCTATTTAACTCTAATAGGGTTATCCCATTTAAAAGGGTCATTTATAAAGAATTTAAAAACATCACTCATTCTTCATCACCCCAAGTCCAATAACACATTCCACATTAAAAGAAAATGTTTTGTTTTGGTTTTTTTAAAGCAGTAAAACAATCAGAACCACACACAGTTCTTGCTGCTGGCATTAATGCAGACGTATCAACCCCCCCTCCCGCAGGGATTCACATGCTCTGTACCTGGTGACGACAATAGATCTTGCTTTGTGAATGGGAAAACTGAGGCATCACAAATGTTGCAAACTGCAAAAGGATTTCCCACCATCTCCTCCTCCAGAAAACCCTTTATGGCATGGCCAAGAGCATATCAACAGCTAAACCGAGGACAGAAACCAGCCCTCGGGTCTCCTCGAGCCCCCTCAGCCCACGGCCGGCAGCACAACCAGACGCAGCACTGCGGGACTGGAGCGCCCGCAACCCAGACCTCAGTGACGCTGAGAAAGCAGCGGCGGCAGAGGACAGTCGGGATCCCGCAAAGCTGGCGCTCCCGGGGCAGGACTGACCATACTTCATTGCAACAAAAGGGAAAAACAACAAAACACAATAGGAAATGGCTCCATAATATCACTGCTCTGCTCGGGCTTGGATGCTGCATGCTTTTTGTTGCCAATCTCATCTTTACATCCGGAGTTTGCCGTGCCTCCCACCCCCGAGCCAAAATCACTTCTCAATAGCCGTAACAAATAAACAATACAACCCTCTTGCTCAATTCCTGTAAAAATGATCAATTATTACACATTGCAGCCCAAAAGGGCATCTCGCATGATCGTCTTCAGAAATTCTCCCCCTCCTGCAGCCTCTTCCCAAGGCATCATTTGTCTCTGATTTCTGAAAAGCCCAGCATCTTCAGGCAGGAATGAGCACGACCCTGCTGCGTCAGGGCTGAGGAGCAAAATATTTCCAGAGCTCAAAGCAAATAAAGGCCTCAAGATAAAAACCAGCCACAAAGGGAGTGAAGCCTACTCTGCCCAGTGAGGCTGGGGGTTTTACATTGAACAGGATGAGAGACAGGCTGGACACTACAGCCTCAGAGCAGCGACCAGCGACTGCGTCTTCTGTGTCGCAACAAAAGCATCTCTTCCCCGAGCTCCCCGAGCTATTTAAGGTGTAAAGACAGCGCACTCCGCGCTAAGTCCTGCCAGCGGATCTGAAGGCACCAAATTGAAACCAGCAGAACCAAGAGAACAAGAGGGAAGAAGAGGCAGGCGGAGAGCTTCAAAATGCAAACAGAGAGGCACAACCTGGAGCACAGTACTACCTAGCATCGCATTTNNNNCCCCTCGCTACTTTCAATTTAATAAGCTGCTGTTGCTCCTCTCCAAATGTCAACTCATACAACACAGGAACTGCTGTTTGAAAGCTGTGATTATTCAAGGCACAAACACATCAATCGGAGCCCAGATCCAGACTGCCACCGCGAGATAGCATCGCTCCAGGGACGCAGCAGGAAACGCCATGACACAGGCGCTGAGCCTGGGAGGAGACCCACCCAACACGCAGGAAAATCGCACGTGGAAGGGGGAACCAGCCCCAGTGCCCCCGCGTTCACCTGCGATGGCTCAGCCAGCACCTGCACCACCCTCTGTCCCCAGGGCCATCCCCTCCCAGCCCCATGGCATACCCAGACACAGCCACCACTGCTCTGCTGCCCTGGACAAGGGAGGGACAAGGACACGTGACGAACGTAGCCCAGCTGCGGGCTGGTACAAGGGGTACAAGGGAGAGGAGAGCCATGCACTGCGCCCACTCCTCCGTGTGGGACACCTCTCCTGAGGATGAAGGAGTTCAAAGCCCCACAGACCAACAATCTGGTCTCACTGATCCCAGTTTCCCCTGGATTTTGCTGCTCTTGGTCTCTTCTCTCTCCAAGGGGCTACAGGCAGCTGCATCCTCCAGCACAGTCCTGGAGCAGGACCAGCAGCAGAGCTGCTCCCTGGCCTGCCCGAGAGGTGACACCCTCCAAACCTCTCCCCTGCTCAGGCACAAGGGCTAAGCTCCCTCCTCCCCAGGCATGAGGAACCACCACAAAGGGAGCCAGGACCTTGTCTACCCGAAAAAGCTTTTCTGCATGCTGAAGGAGCTTGTTCCTGACTTCTACAAACAAGCAAATCAATGATCAAGCCCAGAACAGCCAGAAGGGAAAGATCAGGAAGTCTCTGGAGAGGAAATGCCAGGGACAGGAGCAAGCCCACGGGCTGGAGGCCAGCCATCCTTATACTCTTCTGCCTTGAAGCTGCTCATCTCTCTGCCACCCAGAGCTACACCCAGCAACATCGGCACCTCTAAAAGATAAAGCATCTTCTTGGTCACGCCAACAACAGTTGCTGCAAAATCTTTCTCCTTTCTGAATCTGAAGTATTGGGGAGGACACGGACCAAAGGACAGAGGGGGCAGCACGGACAGAGACCCGCTGCCTCTCCAATACTTCCTCTCAGCACAGACAGGCTGATCCCTCAGCCGCTGCGAGCAACACAAAAGCTTTTCCTCAGCACCAACGCCGATGCACGGGCTGGTGCAAAAAGGCCCTTCTGTTTCTCTCTCGCGCAAGCGGTGGCACATTGCCCAGGCACCAGGCTGAAGTCTCAGAGCCAGGAGCCGCCTTCTCATCCAACAGCACGTTACCGTGGAAAAGAGCGCAGGAACCAGCCCCACGCCCCAGCTGAAAGCAAAAGGTGGGCATCTTCACAAGCACATCTGTTCCAGGCAGGGGCCATATGCCCATGCTAAGTTTAACAGAGATGCAAGACTGACACTCATCCAAATGTTGTGGAAGGCCACAAAAACATCCCTGTGAGTATTAGGAAAATTAATTCCAGAGTCCTGATCTAAGCTCAAATCCAACAGCTTCCTTTCAGCTTCTTGCTTTTCCTCCCATGGGCATAATTCCTAATAAGCTCACACCAACCATGCTACCAGTTAGCTTCTTCTCAGCTTCACAGCGGGGCATGGAGCCAGTTACTGAAGAGCTCAGCATGCTGCGCCTAGACAAGGGAGAGGGGAGGCAGGTGAAGATGGAGCTCTTCACCATGGTCTGCTCCTTCCAGGTGCCAGGCAGAGGGAACTGCAAAGGGTCAGAAACAAAAAACACAGGCAGCAACCTGCCTGCGCCAGCTGAGCAGGTAAGAGCTGCAGGCAGGCGACAGCTGAGCAGAAGCCCCTGCCGGCTGCAGAAAGGAAAGTGCAACAAAAAGTATTTCTCAGTCTCACCCCTAACACTTCACAGGGGCACAGAAGCAGGAAGAACAAGCGAAAGGCAGCTCATTTCTCTGTGCTGGCAGCAAGTGTGAAGCCTCTCGGCACACCACGAAACATGACGCCAAACAGATAATGGTTTGGACAAGGCAGGAGCCGCCCCTGCCCCTTTTTGAACAAGCCCTGTCTGCCGTCAGGAGTTTTGGGTTAACCCAGGAGAGCTGCTGCAGGCGAGGGGTGAAGGATGGAGAGCTCGGAGCCTGTCCCAGCTGAGCACACCACCGCTTATTGCAGGTTACCTGGAGGGGAACAACAAAACCAGACCAACAGGAAACCCATTTCACCGTCCCTCAGCTCTCCTGGCCATCCTCTGGGCCCCAGCTCCCCACCAGACACGTCGGTGCCTGCACAAGGACCTGCACAGGACCCATGGTGCCACAGCAGAAGGATCTCCTGTGACCTCCCACAGAGTGACAGGGCACTCCCCTCATCTGGCATTGCCATGCTGGAACCGCAGGACACAAAGCAGATGGCTGGGGAACATGTCCCGGAGGTCAGATGAGGATGTCACGTCTCATTCATGCAGGAGGAGACAGCTTCTCCACCTCGCTTGGCAGCTGCTCTGCTTGTGGCCCCAAGGACAGTGGTGAGACGGAGCCTGGTTTCTTCCCTGCAGAGCGGTGAACTCTCCCTGAAGATGAGCTTTCCACCTCTCCCAGGAACAGCCCTGCTCCTGCCAAAGCCTTGCACCCCTGTGGGAAAGCCTCTTCTGAGGTAGCTTTGGCCACGTGTCCCCCACTGCAGCTGGCTGCATGTCCCCAGCCCTCGACTGGGGAGCGGTGGCACCTGCTCAAAGCAAATTCCCAACTTCTTTAAGAAGATCTTCTCTCCCTCCTGAAACACTGCAGCCCAGCTCTCCTTCGTAAGTACTTGTGGGAATCCTGCTTTCCTCATCAGCATACCGGGGCTCGTTAACCTCCGGTGCCACGTGCTGCTCCACTCTTGTCCTGCTCTCCAGATGTCACACTCTGCCAGCAGCACAATCCCTGCAGCTTAAGGGTTACTGCGTCCCTGCAAGCAAGGCCAGATCTTCTGCGCTGACCGAGTCCCACCGCTTGTGTCCCAGGGCTCATGCAAACGCAGTGCCGTGTGTTACGGGAAATACTGCCAAACCTGTGATCCGGCCTGCAAGAGACTCATACAATAACCAGGCAATGCTGAGAAAAGCATCTTTCTTTTTTTTTCCCCTCCATGATAGCATGCTGATAGCCTTAATGAGTAGCTAATTAGCAGTTCCTAATTGAGTATCAAGGAGCCAGGAAAAGAACCTGAGAGGATCTGGACAGAAAACAACAACTCGTTCATTCATCCAAGGCTCTGGCTGTGGAGGGAGCCTTCCAGTCTATGAGGGTTTTCATACTCCTCCCTCTTCTTGGCATCCCAGGCACCTTCCACCCAGGAATAAAGCAACATCTTCAACTCCTGTTCTGTGCAGTTGGGGCTCTCCCTCCACCCACTGTGCAGGGAGGGCTCTGCACAGGGATTGCTCCAGGGCAGCTGCTCCACCGCGCACAACCACGTCTGCCCTCACACGAGAGGAGGCGTTTGCAGCAGAAGGTGAAGAGGTTTGCAGTGGGTCTGACTCACGCTGGGACTCCATCCCACAGTCTTACACCAGCCTCCCACTCCCTCCCTCCCCCTCCAGCACAGCTCCCTGGATGCACCAGCACACCAACCAGGGTGTTCTGGAGGCCGTGTCCTTCACAGCTGTTGCTTTCTCAGGCACAAGTCATAGAATCCTGGAAAGCACTTTGGTTTGCCCTCTACCCAGACCTCAACCATTTATTCAGGTCTGTCCTTACAAACCATGACCCAGGAAATCCTGAGGGGTCACAGAACATCACAAGCCATTTTTGATTCCACGCAATGGAGTTGCCTGCAATATCCTACCTACCCACAAGTGTCCCGCTCCCTCCCGTCCCCAGGAGTCAGCTACACAAGGTTTTCCCACGGGTCTTCCTCCTGCACCGAGACCTGCTCTAACAATTTGATGGGCTGAAAGGAAAACCCTGAGTCCTGCACGCAGCGGAGAGCAGTCACTTGAGTGATGGAGTGCAGCAGGATGAGCTCAGCGATGTGCCAAGACCCTCCCCATGCAGAACTTTTGGGAGAATTAGTAGCATCAGGAAACGAACCGCAGCCTGCAGAGCATTCAAATTAACGCAGGGTTTAGACAGTTGCTCCGCTGGTAGCTCACAGGGATCTGACTGTGAGTGAGGCAGATTTTAAAAAATAAAAATAAAAAAATCCAAGGGTTCTGTTTGAAGGGAGCCATTTTATATGGATTTTATTTAGCTCTGGATTGTCAGCCCTGGCTTGCAGGCCTTATCTTTGTTTCAGTGCTAATAATCCCTTTCCCCGTCATTTTTATGGCCCCGGTATGATTTCGCTGGCACCAAAAGCACTAAAACACTTTGGCCATCAACAGTTTTGCCAATAAACTTGTTCAGAGCAGCTGGCCCAACCACATTAGGATTTCATCAGGATCAACACGAGAGTAGAACAACATGATAAAATGTGGCCAGGAGATGCAGCTCTCCCAGAGGCAGAAGGCTCTGAGCATCACCTCCCCACATCAGGTGGCTTTCACGAGCTGACTCCGCTTTTTCATCAGTGTAATATGAAAGACGGGGAGGTTTAAGCCTCAAAGAAAGGCTCAGAGATGGTCAGAAAAAAAAAAACCAACCTCATCGAGAAGGGCTGGTTTTGAAGCAGGACAATCCCCGCACAGACTGGGGCTGGATTTATTTTGTTATCTGTGCCCCTGGAGATTCAGGAGAGATTTGCTAGGATCTTGCAGGCCCCCGGGCAGAAAGCGTGGAAGCTCACCCCAGCTCTGTGTCACTCACCAGTAGAAGGGACCGTGCAGCCTTTCTGGCAGTCAGGGGCCGAGTGCTTCTTGTAGGGCTTCTGCTCCGGCATCTCCTCCCTGTACGGCGTGGAGTCCAGGAGGGGAAGCCTGCTCAGGACCGGGGACTGGGGGATGCTGGGCAGCGTCTGGGACTTCCCCAGAAGCGGTCGCTGTGGCTTTCTGTCCAGAGACCTTGAGGGAAGAAAACAGAGGGCGTATCCCTTTCAGTAGGTGGGATGGCTTCTTCAAGCCAAGGACCCTTCTGGAACACACAACGCTGCCACAGGACAGAGAGCATACAGTCCGTCCCAAAAGCCTTCTCTCTTTGCCAGTGTATTTTAATTAGGATTTGCATCTTGAGACGAAAGCCACAATCAACATAAACAGCCCATGAAGCATTCTCAGCTGAAGCCCTTCATTCTCACATGAAGCTCCCAGCCCACCTCAAAACTCACAGATAATCAGGACTAAGCAAATAAACAAACCAGAGGGTTCAAGACTGAAGTGACACAAACTCCCTTTACGAGAGGTAAAAGCCCCACTTAGCACTGAGCGCCGTCTGAGGCAGCAGAATGCTTTTGTGGTGGGAGCCAGGTCACTCAGGAGCCCCAGGGACATGCTCTGTAAGGAAGATACAGACTATACCAAGACAGACACACACAGCAGGCACTGTAGAGGCCACGAAGGTGTCACACAACATGTAGAAACACAAGTGCAAGGTCTCTATGGGGTCAAAATTCAACCGAGTCTGATGATGGGGCTCAAAAGCTGCAGGAGTGACGAAGACGCACACCAATGCACTAGCAGTGTGACTGCGATTCTCCTTCTCCTCCAAAACCCCAGAGAATGCCGAGCCTTGCCATGGGGCACCGAAGCAGGTCCCCTTTCTCCTACTTCACCCCAGCATCCCTCAAGGGACGGTCCTCAGGTGCTGTCCCTCAGGGGTGTCACTGCCCCAGGCCATGCTGCAAAGATCCCAGGGATGTGATAAAAAGGAGCAGATGCCCAGCACTGCCACGGTGAGAGGAGACATGGCAGGATCATCCCTGTGCCAGGATCGACAGCCACTGGGATCACCCCAAGGCTGTCCCCACTGTCACAGAGCCCACACCTGAGCCTGACTGAGCTCCCCAGCGCAACCTGAGCGGGCTCAAAGGGCCCCTCCTCACACAAGGCTGTTCCCGAATCTCATACCGAATGGTACGAAACCTTCCAATTTCCATCCAAAATTCAATTCTTAGATGGTTTATGCTCACTTGTTCTTGTGCCAATATTAACCTTTAGCTTAAATAATTATTCTCCCTCTCTGGCGTTTGCTCCCATGATTAATTTCCATTACACCGCAGTCACAGCCCCTTTCGGCCTGCATTTTTCTAGGCTGATTAAGGCAGGTTCTTTCAGCCTCCTCTCACAAAATGAGCTTTCATTCCCCACAGTTGCTTCCACTCCTTTGCTTGCCCTCCCATCAGCTTGGACCCGGCATTCTCCACCCGTCCCGAGGCATCACGCAGAGCTGAGCTCCCAGTGTGGACGGCAGGGCGAGCGCTCTGCCTCCCCACACATAACAGCACTAAATTTTACCCTATTTCCACTAAGCTAGTCCTCAAGGTCAAGCAGGGAGAGTCTATCATGCAAAAGCTCCTGACCCTTGGCGGCTGCCTGTCACCGCTATGTTTATTATGATCGTTTTTCACTCCCTTTACAAATGAGACAGCAGCTCCTGATCGGTGTCGGCATCTGATGTGATTCATGGGTGAGCAGCGAGGCGGGGGCCGGGGCGGAGCGGCAGCACTGTGCAGGGCTCCTGCAGGATAGGGGTGCCACCAGGGACACCGCAATGGATGCGGGTGGTCCTCGGGGAGGGCAGGAGCCACCGCCGGGACTGGGCAGCCCCTGCGCTCACCGCCAGCGCCTCTTAGCTAGATGCACCCATTGGAGCAAGGATGGGGACCACACTTCAACTTGTAGGTTCAGAGATCTATTAATTTCTGTACTAATCACATTTGCCCTTGGTTCCCAGGCAATGCTGCTCTGCTCCACGGAGTGCTCTGGGGACAGGGACGGCTGCAGGGACAGCACTGCCCCAACCCTGGAGAGGTACTGCCGCGGTTGCACCAGGCACACGGCACTATCCTGCCCACTCCAAGGCCCACGCTTCACTTCCATCGATGTGAAAACAAGCTATGCCAGGAGATACAAAGCCAGAATTAGCATCCCGAGTTGTTTCTATTTCAGTAAAATGTATGTACCTCTCGTTGTAACACATTTCACTGGCACAGGACAACAGGGATGTAGCTTAACATATCGCTGTGCTGCATAAATGAGTCCAGGGCTCTGTGGGAGTTCAAAACATTCCTTTTTTCTTCCATGTAAATCTCAGTGCTTTTAAAATTACCTGTGTATAGCTCCATCACCTGCAGAATGGCATTAGCATTTTAAGTGCTAACATCCCTTTGTGCCTACAGTGCCACTCACACAAATCACACGGGGGTAAAAAGGGAAGAACTCATGCCCTTAGAGGAGCAATTTTTAAGTTGTGTAGCTGCAGACAATGATTTCTATCAGAAACAGCAAAGCAACTAGAAACTTCTTTCTATCAGAAATCTGAACTCGAATTCCCTGGCAAACCTCAGCTCTCTGGATCCACCATCTCGTGTACATCTCCAGAGGCAGCAACTGTCAGCCAGGACCCGACGCTGCCACCGGGAAGTCACATTGCATCTACGTATGCTTCCCAAGCAGTCCCCACAGTGAGGCAGTACCAAGGACGCCACATCCCATTAGGAAAGATCCCCAATGGAGTGTAAAGCTCAATTAGAAAAGCCATAATCAACGCTGTTACAGCCTATATTTAGCTGCTGGTTGGCATTTTGGTAGAAAGGAGAGCACATAATCAAGTCTTGACAAGGGTGGAAAAATCCTTCTGGCTGCGTGTGAGAGCTCAGGCGGGAGCCCAGTGACAGCTCCATCACTCCTGGTCTGCGCCCAGATGGGGAAATGTAAGAACAGTCTCCAGGGCCAGGTCCCCTGCCACCAGCCCTGGGGACAGCCACGGGGCACAAGCCGGTTTGCCAGGCAGAGGGCAAGCCCAGCAGCCTGCTCCAGCATCCCCCACCGAGCCACTGCCCGTGACACCTGGGGGACTCGGGTGCTGCTTCCCTGGGCGTTTATTGAAAGCAGAGTAACAAAAAAAGCCACTGTGACAAAAAAANAAAAAAAAAAAAAAGGCGAAAAGAAGAGGCAGAGCCCATTTCAAAAGACATGCTGTGTCCGGCACCTTCCCCATGGTAATGTCCTTACTGGATGGCTCCTCCAGTACCCCAGGGAAAGCAAGGGAAAGGGCTGAGCAGAGATGTGGGGTGGAGGGAGGGACAGAGAAAAGGTTAATGCAAGTTAAACCCAGGAAAGCCAGATCCTGCATCCCTCCTGCAAGCAACTGCATTCCCCCAGCCTGTCCTCCCCGCTCATTGCGAGATGGGAGAAGGTGCTCTCCGGAGGGCACTTCCCAGCCCAGCCTGAAGGCTTATTTCTGTCTCAGTTTGAGAGGACAGAGCATCCGCCTGACCCCAGGTACGGATGGAGGAGCCACCATGCCGGCCACAGCAGAAATCCAGCAACACCGCAGAGACAGCAAGCAGGTGGGAAAAATAACCTGAAACCCACTACTCACACAATCCAAAAAGGACCCCAATAAGCCTCACCGATTTGCATGATTTCCCAGGGTTGTGAACGAGAAAACCTCCTAACGCACCTCCTCAAAGTGCCTGAGGACGGTGACCCTCTGCAGAGGCCCTGCTCCTGGCAAGGGGGAAGCCCAGGCCCTGCCACAGCACCCAGACCCAGCAGCTCCCAGGCAAACCCAGGCACACACTGTGCTAATCCAGCTCCCCCCAGTCCTCCCAGCACCGGGCTGCTTGTGGAAAATGGGAAGGAGAGGAGGAGGCTAAGCCAGGGAGAGGGAGCATCAGCTGCTCCAGACTTTGCCTGCCTGCTCCAGCGCTGTGGCTTGGTGACAGCCATATACCCCAACATGCCATTTCCAAGCTCTAAGGGGGACAACGCGTGTCCCGAAGAGCCCACAGCCCCAGAAGGCAAATATGGATTCAAAAAAAGAAGATGGAGAAGTCAAACGGCTGCTCCTCCTCCTGCAGGACCGCACGGCATTGCACAGGTAATTCTTGGTGGCTCCTCTTACACCCGCAGTCAGTTCACTAAATCTGCCGAGCAAAGCAAGCTTAGTAAACTGAAGTTTTGGGGAAGAACAGGTAAATGAGATACTGAGATTAGCCTGGGACTGACGGAGGATGGCAGGGAGAGGGCCAGGAGAGATGGGCTATTGCAAGCGGACACCACTCCCAGATCTTCCCAGCCAGCAGCTGCTCCTGCCTGCAACACGCTGCTCAGCCTGCTCCTCCAAGGAGGTGTAACTTAGCAACCTGACCTTAAAAACTCAGCTAAGGTTTCAGCTGGGTTTGGGAAAATGAGAGGTGCTACAAGCCAGGAGGAGCGATTACCCACTGCAACCCTCTTTTGGTACTGGGGCAAGAGCAGACTTGCCTCTGCTCGGGGAGAAGGGCGAAGGCAGCGCGCAGCCTGAACCGGCACGGCTTCTTACCACCAGCAATGGCTGCAAAATTGGAACAAAATAAACAGAGCACCCACATCCATTCCCTGGAAGAGCTTGCAGAGAGACCCAGCCGGGTGTAGGGCGACAGGCACAGGGGGAAAAAGAGCTCACAGCCCCAAAAGGCAAACAAGGATTAAGGACATGGCCCTGTTGGAGCGGGGCCAGAGGAGGCCCCGGAGATGGTCCGAGGGCTGGAGCCCCTCTGCTGTGAGGACAGGCTGAGAGAGTTGGGGGGGTTCAGCCTGGAGAAGAGAAGGCTCCGGGGAGACCTTAGAGCCCCTGCCTGTCCCTGAAGGGGGCCTACAGGAAGGATGGGGAGAGGCTGTTTGCAAGGCCANAAAAAAACCAAAACAACAAACCAAAACCAGAAGTGGAGAAGCCAGTGCAGGAGGGGGTTTCCCAGCAGTGCTCAGCTCCAGGGTCCAGGGTTCATCTTTTACTGCCATCCCCGTGATGCCTCACCCCACCTGCTGTCCATGCCCAGGGAAGAGGCAGAGCCTGCTGCTGTGGGAAGCAGCCAGGAGCAGAGGACGATGACAGACACCCTGGCACCCCGTGCTCCCAGAGCCTCAAGTGTGGCATGGCTGCACCCCCGGCACCCCAGGGAGAGCACGATGCTCAGCGGGTGCGAGCTGTGCTGTGGGGAGGCCGCGTGCCACAGGGAAGAGGAGATGTGCAGCGGTTTGTACGATGCTCTCCACCATCCCCTTCCAGATCGCAGCAGGAGACAAGAAAACATCCACCTGCAGCTGGTTTCTGCAGAGGGGCTTCACAGGGAGAGGAAGCAGCAGCAGGAGTGGTGAAGCAGAGGAGGCTGCAAGGGCCTTACAAACCGTCTCTGACAGAAGCACAAGGTGACAGCAGCCTCCGGGACACAAGTCAGCATGGTCCACAGCCTAAAGCAGCGGCAAAGCCCCACGGAGAGCAGGGAGTGAAGTTTATGGCACAGCAGAGGGAAAGCCTGGAGAAGGAGCCTGAGAAGAAGCGATACAATCAAGTAAAATACAGGGTAACCTCAAAAAGCAGAGCCCAAGGATTCAGGGAGAGCGTAGCCTTCACAGGGCATCCGTGCGTGCTCTGATTGCCATAGTTTGCTCTGGAAACCTTATCAACTGTTAGCAAACCCATGAGTCACTGGTACTTTTCCAGTGACCCTGTGAATTGCAAAGCCAGAGAAAAATCACCCAAAAAACACCCAAACAGAAAATCTTTTCTCACTGCCCAGTATACATATCCAAGTTAAGTATCCAGCAGCCAACACAGAAGCCGCAGACCTGCACCAGTTCTCATATCACGAGCAGCAACGACGTCGCACAGAGCCACGTTTTAGCCAGAGAGAGGAGCAGCCAACTCCAAGAGAGGTGACTCTTCCAGCCCGAGCATCGCGGCACAGGGCGGCCGAGCCCTGCGCGCTATCCCCTCCCCACCCCGCACAGCTGCCAGCAGCTCCATCACCCGCACAGTACTGCTGCCAGGTCCCCCCTGCCCCGATCCCAAGAAGAGCCCTGGAGCACAAGAAGTTTGGCCAACCCTCGCGCTGCACTGGGGACCACACAACCATGCTCGGTTGCTTCTTTTAACAGTTTGGGACCAGCAAGGAGGCAGCAGCAACCTGCTGTCCCCATGCAGGAGGATTTCAGCCGTGCGACATCTCTCTCCCAATTCCAAAGCCCAGGCTCCACAAAACCACCTTCACACTGTTAAAAGGTAACAGGGTCTGAAGAGCAGACGATGACAGCTGAAAACAGCGTATCTTTTATCTGGCTGTGAAACAGTTTCAAAGCAAAACAAAAACCAAAACAGCATTCAGCTCACAAGTTCAGAAACGGAGAAAGAAAAAAAAAAAAAAAGACAAACCATGTGAAGCTATAAAAATACCTTCCCAAGCTCAGCTGTGAGCTGGTAAATACCATGATTTCCACCAGCTGGTTTGCAAAAGCTTCCTCTCCTGCCATCTCTCCAGCTCAAAGCGCATCTCTGCAGCAGGGACCATCGCCCAAGCACTGAACAAAACACCCACCGGCACCAGGGGAATAATTGCTCCTGCCCCTGCAAAACTGCATTTCAATTAGGATGGGTGACACGGGCTTCAGGGGTCTCCAGGAGGTGCAGGAGAGGAGGTCGCACGCTCCATGTTCCAGAAAAACATTCCCAAAGAGCTACTTGGAGGAGGGGCATCCAGCACCCTCGAGTCCAGCTGTGCCCCAGGACCCAGCGCTGCTCCCAGCACCCTGCTGGGCTCGGGGTCAGTTACCAAATGTCCCAGAAAAAGGCCAAAAGGCCTTTCTGTGGCAGCGGCTGCCTGCTGAGCCCTGAGCGCGCCCGTGTGCAACAGCCGGTGTCGCACCCGGCCACTGCCGATGCCACCGACAGCCACTCGCCCACTGGGCTTTTACTCAGTTCTCTGCCGGCACTCACCCCCGGCCCCACTGACACCAACACCATCCCCTCAGGCCAAGCCAGCCCCGGCAACCAGCCTCACACACTGCTTCAGGGAAATGAGGTTAAAAAACCCAAATTTTAACATTTCACATCAGCAGTTCGGAACCCAAGCACCGTGGCTGTATTTTACAGCAACGCTTCCATTTCAGCACTTACTTAAATGTAATTGTTAAAAAGGGAAAAGGAAATACTTTGGGGCCAGACACTGCTGTTCATTTACTCAAAGTGTGTTGGTTTCTTCACTAAAGGAACCTTTTCTCTGGCTCCATTGCAGGCAGTGAACCAAATCCCCAGCCAGGGGGAAAGCTCTCCCCAGTCTCCCCAGGTCACAAGCACACTGCAGGACCTCGCCAGCCACCCTGCCCCGACCAGACCCCAGCGCACAGACACGCTCTGTCCCTGAAATGTCACAAGACCATCCCCTCCATGTCCTGCAGGAGGGAGGAACCCTGGGCACCCTCTTGCCCACCTGCCGCGCTGCCCTGCGCACCACAAACTGGGGCGAAGCTGGCACCGGGCACTCGGGAGGGCTCTGGCAGAGACACCCAGCCCAGACCTGCTGGAGTTGCGCCACCTCACAAACAACAAAGTCCAAAGACAGAAAGTCCCCAGGGCCAGGGAGAGCAGCAGAAACACTTATGGAGTGTGAACATTTATCTTGCTCATGGAGTTCTCACTGATAAACGGGGAAAGAGGGCAGACGAAAGTGAACATATGAATCCCAGCACGACGGCGGAGCGGGCGAGCATCCTCCCTCCCGGCAGCTCAAGAGCGTGACCTGCATCCTCAGGGACCAGTGTTGTCGTCCCCATGCCCATAGCCAGGCTCTGCCGTGCAGGCACCTGCAAAGCCAAGAGGATGGCCAAAAGCATCAGGGATGCTCCGCAGGGAACACAAAAGGCTCCTGGACCACTCTCCAAAAGAAAGAGGGCCGAGGCTGCCCTCCCCACCTTACTAAGAAGGGTATTTTAGACGAATTAGGAAGCTCACCTAAAGATCTTGCACACTGAAACTCAGACCACCAGCAGGATGCCACCCCCAGGGACACAGCACCAACCCAGAAATGTAGCCAGCCCAGAGGCAGGTGAGGGACAGCAAAGCATGTTTGGGACACAGCTTCTGTGCAATGGGCACACTAAGTCAGAAGACAAACCGGCCCAGAGAAGAGCAATGCAGTTCCTTGCTTTAAATGGCAAACACAGTTCCACACCATTATTAACCATACATTGATGTTTAAAGCTGGGGGAAAACAGAGTGGAGAAGGGGTTATGTGACCTGCCAAGGGCTGGGACAGAGCAAAAACCTCCCACTTCCCAGGTTCACAAGACGGTGCACCACAGGTGCTGTGCCCCGGCTCCCGCTTTTCTTCTGTGGCGATTACTCATCTCCTGTTTGCCCTTGAAAAATTTCAGAGACAAAAAGCTAATGAAGCACAAGTAACATGGAAGACAAGCATCCTGGCTCAAATTTTAAAAGGTTGGCTAACTTGCAAGATAAATACGCAACTGCCTCCTTTACATTTGCAAACACCTTTCAGGGAGGATGGGAAGGGGGTGCAGTGTGATGTCCAGCGCCCACCACCTCCAGCACCCACCACCCTCCTCTCGCCAACCCCGCACCAGCACAAAATCCCCGAGGCAGGACCGGAGCCACAATGCTCGTTCACTGCTGGCCCCCCAGCACAGCCCAGTCCCTCTCAGGGATGCCCACCGGCTGCACCGCCAAACTCCTGATCCCATTCCCAGTCTCATGACACTGGGCTGGCCTCCCCTGTTGCTTTAAAATCCAAGTCACGCGACGGGGGAAGACAAAAAAAATGCTGAGATCATCTTGGAAAGGACACTGCTGCTCCTGACAAACACGGGGGAAACCCTTCAGGCATGAACCCTACGTGCTCCAGCACAGAAAGCATAAAGACACTCGAGACATCTGTCAGGGCTGCTCAGTTTGTTTTAAATCCTATAATTTCTGCAGTGTGACCAAGTTTTCCAGTACTTGAGGCTAACAATGGCAAAGCTGGCTTAGCTCTGACTACTAACCCCTGGCAAAAATAATTATTTCATATGTTTTAGTCAAAAAATATATTTATAATCATAGGCTTGGGCAGCATATTGTTGTTTTAAACCCTGCTGGGCACCACCTTTCATCCCGAGCCTTAGGCTGGTTTTCATTTCCCTCTGAAGCACCAGAACATCAGTAGCACAAGAGGCAGGTCACCATCATGGTCAGACGGAAAACAAGCCCATTCAACAAGACAGATTTTTATGCTTCTGACATGTCACAGTAACATCCCTAAAAAAAAAATAAAAGGCTTGCAATGAAGGAGTAATGGATGCTGCGAGGAGCTGGCAGCAGAGCTTTCAGCAAGAGGCGCTCGCCTCTGCCCTCCCGGGCTGTGGCGGGTTAATGGGTTTTATCTCTCTTTTGAGAAAGAGCAAGGAGCAAACAGCCCAAAAATACCAAAAGGAACCTCTCCTGGGTTTCGCAGCAGGGAGCTGAGCAGCAGAGCAGCCCCGGCTGCAGGAACATGGAGACCAGGCAGGAGCAGTCGGCTCCGGGCTCAGGTCTGGGTCCCAGCCAGCCCCAGGACCTCTCTGCACAGTGTCACCCGCACGGAGGGCAAGACGCTGTCCCGCGGGGCTGGGACATCCCTCTGCATCCTGGTTGCATCCCTCTGTCCCCCAGGATGCAAGGGATGCAGAGCCCGAAAGCACGAGCCCAGGCACAGCTTTAGCTGCTGGGCTGTGCATGACCGATTTCAGCCCAGCGCCCGCGGAGGAAGCAGAGCCGGGCTCTACCAGGGGAAGCTCGTACCTGCTGCTCAGAAGAACAAACAGCCCCGAAAATCATCAGTTTGAATAAGCTCCTGCTCTTCCCACCTCTCTCTGGAAAAGATGAACATTAAACGGCAGCACAGCTGTTTGCTCCAGAGCCTCCCGACACACACACACCGGAGGGGTGAATCAACATGCACCCATTGAAACCCCCTTCCCGGGCACCCCTTCTCCCTGTGGGGATCCGGCGCTCCTGCAGCCCAGCGCCGGGGCTCTGCTCCCCTTTCCTCCCCTGCACCACCACTGGGACCTAATCAAACAGCACCACAAGGGTTAAAAGCACCATTATCATGAATTGCTTTTATGCTTCAGTCACTGGATGTATTTTCTCCATGCGTTCCCCAATAACATTCTCCTACCAGCGGCTGGGTGGTGTGTGCAGAAGCAGCCTGCATCCATCCGCACCAGAGTATGAAACCCCAAGCAGTCCACCCAGCTGACAAGAGACAGGGAATTTCCCCAGCAGCAAACCTTCCCGAGATAAAAACGGCCTCTGTTCCTCATTAATGTAAGTGTGATATAGTTTTTAGGCCTTTGGAATGTCATCAAGGTGGCAGGAATAAACCCGTGAGTTTCTATTGCTCCCTTGCAACCTCGGGGGTGCCAGCTGTAGGTGTACCTCTGGAGACTTCCATAACACGCACCAGGACAGAGTCCTTCCATTATCTAAATTTTAGCTATTTGTTCTTTAAAGCAACAGAAAAATGCGCTGATGCTTTGCCGTTTTTCCACAAACACGGATTTGCAGCCAAAAAAAAAAGATGCAACAGAGGTGGTGACCTGAATTCCGTGCACAGGGCTGTCAGCAGTGGGCCCGGAGCCACAAACGCCAGCTCTGGTGGCTTCCGAGCACCCAGCACCTGTGGAAGCACATGGGTGCTGCGGGCAGCCGTGCCCACAGCCAGGGGCTGCCGTGGGTGGGGGGTGAGGGCTCCGCTTCCCCCTTGGCGGAGCGGCTGCCACAGTCGGCCAGCCCAGACGAGCTGCTTGATTCTGCCTGCGTTCTTCCCCATCGAAAAATGCAAACTAAAAATATTTTGCATAAATTTATATAATTGCCAACTATTCCTACAGGAGAAAACACAGAATTTTGAGGGGAAAAAAAGAAACCACACTTTAACTTTTTAGTTATTAAAGTATTCTGCTCTTCCCGCTTGAAATACTCTGAACAGAAGTCTCCTTTTTTTTCTTTCCTCTTTGAAATGCTTCTTCCTTGGTCTAGAAAAGGTCTCCTTTGTCAACCCATCCCTCCTCTCCTTCCTCTCCACCTCTTCAGCAGCCCCATCTCAGCCCACCTCCTGCAGGGGAGCATCGGCTGGATGCTCTCTCAGGAACCCCCCGGGGGTGGCTGTTCCCCCAGGGAACAAGGGGTTTGAAGGAGCCAAACACAAGAGGGTGCCAGGCTGGGCACATGGCTGCTCTGTCTCCAATTTCCCACCCTCACACGGGAGCCAGGTCAGGGCTGGTGACTTTGAGGAGGTCCTTCAGCACCCAAGGGCAGGTGGCTGTTTGCAGGGCAGGTGCTGAGCACGCCTGAGGGTGATGGACAGATGACACCTTCTGCTCAGATCCCTCCGAATCACAATGGCATCTCCCCTCTGCTCCCCAGGGCTCTGCCCGCCGCCCCCGCAGGCACTCACAGGCTCCAGCACCACCATCCTCACAGGCTCCCCGCATGCCATTCAGCTCAGCATCTCCTTGAGGCACACGAGGGCACAGAGCCCCTTCCCTTCACCTCCAAAGGCAAGCGACGCCGATGCAGCTCGATATCTTGATGGCTGTTAGCAGGGCAGCCAACACCCCCACAGCTCCCCTGTGCCCAGCAGGGTCCCCCTCAAAACCCAGCTGGAGAGCAGGGTTTGCTCCACGAGGGGAGCGAAAAACGTCCCCCGGGCCACCCAAGCCAGGAGCTGGGCTGCTTGGCACCCTCACGCGCCCCGGGGGCTGCCCTGCGCAGGCAGGAGCGGGCTGAGAAGGGCAAACAGGGACAGCCCTCCATTCAGAAATCTCCCCCTTGCCAGCCACCACTTTTATTAGAAGCTGCTAAAATTCACATCCGCCGTCTGAAATCACTTCCTTCCCCTTCTCCGTGCGTAAGTCCCGGTGTGTGTTGCTGGTGCTTCTGTTTCCTACCTGCACACCCACCCAGCTGTGACTCAGTGCCAAAACACTGGGTGAATTAGGAATTAAACATTCTTTCTAGCAACCGTGACTCACGGGCCAAGGCTTTCTGCTGAAGGGTAAGTTTTCTGCAGTCATGCTACATAAGTAATTCCCCTTAATACCAGTATAACTTCCCCCTCCTCCTGCCACCCCATCCAACTACCATTCCAAAATAAAGGATGAGTATCCATTTTTTGCTGCCTAATCCAGGCAAAGATTAGCTTCAGCTTGTGCAAAAATAGTCAGCTCCCAACCTCATCTCCTGTCCCAAAGATTAGCTTTAAAAGGAGGCCAGAAGCTAGGCGTAAAAGAATAACAGCGGGTGCAAACCACATCCCTTAGCTTTAGATAAAACATGGCCCCAAAACCCCAAAAAATGACACCGAGAGCTCAGACGTGCTTTTCCAGCCTGTCAGATACAGAAAGTTGATTTTCCCAGCCAGCTCCCAGGCCCACGCATGCGTGCATTTTCACGGGAGAGATATTAAACATAGCTCTACCTACAGCCCTGAGCGCAGGTTTTTGAGGAGCGTCACGAGGCAGTGGACACCAGAGAAGCCAGGCACAGCTGGCTCTGCCCACGTCGCTTCCCCCCGCAGACGCACTGGTGCCCGGCACCACGGCAGGGTGAGAGGGGAGGGAGGGAGCAGCCCACCCTGAGACAAGCAGTGCCGCAGAGCTGGGGCCAGGTTACTGGGTGCTGGAACTGGAAAGGCACCCAGGCGTCCCCCCCATGGAGAACCAAGATCTGCCAGGTCCTGGTGGAGAGGCCCCTTGCAAGGACAGGTTTGATGGGGAGTGAGATTTCTTCTCCATGCTGCTCCCCAAGGCCCTTCCTGATAGATCACAGCCACAGGATGAAAACAACAGGGGAAAGCAAAGCTAAAAAGCCTCTTTAGGTTTAATATGCAAAGCCCAGGCAGCTCAATCAAGCAACAAAAGCTAAATGTCACTTCCTCCCATGGCACTGCCACTGTGCTCACAAAACAGAACCGTTTACGTCTAACGGCTTGTCATCTTTGTGAGACACCGGGGATGGAGCGCTCGCACAGCCTGGGGAAAAGCTGACGCAGAGGAGAGGGGAGGAAGACTCGGTCCTTCACCTCGCCGTGCACGACCAGTGCGGAGGGCGAAGGAGGCAGCTGCGAAATGCAAGAGCAGAAAGGCACCGATCACCCCAACAACCATGACCACACAGCGCCGTGATGCCAGGTGAGGTGGGAAAGAGGAGCAGCACCACATGTGATTTCAAACAAGCGTCACCTAAGAGCACGCAAGCTCCACCTGAGGACAGCCAGCCGTGTAGCCCAAGAGCACCCTGCGACCCACCTCCGAGCTCCCGGGCCCAGCATCTCCTCCTCTGAAAGAGGATGAAGTTTTCAAGCTCCAACTCCTAAAGCTCTTTCTCATCTTGCATGGCCACAAAAACGATTCCCACTAAGTTGTAAAGATGCTGTTTGCTGCCTGGTACAGTCAACAGGATTAATGGGCACTCGCCACTTCTGGAAAGTGTCTGAGTCACTAGCGCTGGATTTAGGACTCTATTTCCAGCTCAGCCTGGTTAGGTACTGGCACAGAGCACTTCCACGCAGTAGCGATGGACATCAACTTTTTAACTTTTTTTTTTTAACTGGGTTACAGTGATCTGTTGCAGCAAGAATGCGAATAGATGCACCCACGCACATTTTCCTGCTGGCCTCTCTGCAGGCGAGGAAGGTGTTAGCGCTGGGAAGTCTGAAATACAAGTGCCTCTAACACCTTATTGACTAATTTCAAGTGGAAACTTCTCACTTAACCCAAAACACTTCCAAGCTCCTTACTTGTTTTCTCTTTTAAAATGCAGGTATCTTGCCATATTGACATGTCATCTGGAAGCAGAAAGGTTTTGTTCAAAGCATGTCAAAAACAAAGTGGGAAAAGTCTGTCAAACTCTCAGCCATGTACGACAGATCCTCGGTGCCCCTCTGAGGTGCTCCTTTGGGGGCAAGTTTTACCACATGTTAAAAGCCTCTCACCCAGCTCAAGCTGCAGGATACAGTACTTGGAAAAAACAGCCCACACACATTCACAAGACTAAATGATGCAGGGGGGTGCATAAGACACCCCCAAGCATCCAGCAAGGCTGGCAGACAGACGGAGGCTCCCCTGGTGCTCTGCGCACCCCGGCTGGCTTCTTGCTCCATGCTACCAGCTTTCAACTCCTACATGTGTTTAAAACAGTCAGCACTGACTAAAACCCCCAGACTGGGACTTTGAAAGAGTGGGCTGAGTCCCTAGCACCGTCCCCGACACAATATCGAGCAGCTCAGCGCCACTGCGATACACCTCAGGATGCTGCACAAGGCAGCCGCGCTCCAGCCATGGGGACTCTTGCAAGGCTGGGCTGTAAACCAGAGGTGGAAAACCTGTTCCCACAGTTTGATCTGCCTCATGCTGTGTGCAGGATTTATTCCTTCAATACAGTTTTCCAGCCCCCAAACTTGCCAGTTCCTCCTCTTCCCCATCACGACCGTGTGCTTGAACACAGGCGTGCTGCCAGAGCTGTAGAGATTATTTTTAAGCACCCAAAAACAACTAAGCACAATCCTGCCAGGAAAACATTCCCACTCCCCCTCCCCACTCATCCACCTCGAAGCCCATCAAACTGCACAGCAAGGAACATGGATCAGGATATCAGCAGGGAAAATACCCCCAAAGGAGGGGAGATGATAGCTCCCCGTTGCAAAGAGCAGCTCCTTGGTCCTATTTTCCACTGGGACAGGCTCTGACCCTGCCAGCAGCAGGGACACCTAGACCCACCTCTGCTCCCCCTGCGAGCGCAAAGCCGGAGCATCTCCCGGAGCACCGTTCCTTCAGCTGGAGATTAACTCATGACATGGGCAAAACAGGCTGGGCAATGTGGATTTTTTATGCAATTTAATTCTTACGTACTTTAATTAATCACTAATTAACACCAACTTACAATCACCAATTCAGGTATTGAGAAAAAAGAAAACGCTGAAACCCTAAAGCTAACACCTGTTTGTTCAGCACAAGCCAAGCACTTCTCTCCTCCCCGTCTCCCAAGCTCGGCTTCCCTGGATTTCACCACTGGTCGTCCACTGCCCCCCCAGCCAGGGAAAAGCTCCTCGCCTGGAGCCTGCCAAGGACATAGGCTCTTCATCTCCCGAGGATGTAGGCTCTTCACCTCCCAAGTTTTTGGAGGTCTTCAGTTCTGCTGTTTCCATGGCTGAAGGTCTCCCCCAGGAGAAGGATGCAAGATGCAACACCAGGCACAAATCTCTCCTTCCTCTTCCCCCATCCGGAAGATCTCCTTTTCCATAACCAGGCAGTGATCTCCAGATGAGCACAACAAAGCTCCTCCAGGGACCATATGGGGCTCTGGGGACCACAGAGGAGGGGAGAGGTGACAGCTATCAAAAAGGGAACGTGCATCAACCTCCTGAAGCCAGGTGAGCAGATCTATCCCAAAACAGTACTGGGCCAAGAGAGAAAGCCACTAAACCAAACAGCCTCTGAGTTCCTGCCTAGAGGACAGAATGCCATTTGTTACTGCTGCAGGTCACGGCTCCCATAAAACAGCTGGTGTTCTCAGGGGGGTTCTGCTTGCTGGCGTCACATTCAGGCTGAGACCAGCCCCGAGAGTCTCTCTGAGAAATTCTCCAGAAACCATTAACTCCATCAGATGACACCAGCTCCCCGTCCTCCCAGAGCCGCTGAAGTGCCCGGATGTCAGCGCGGGGCTGTGCCAGGCTGGCTCACTGCGAAGCAGCCTTGGCTGGAACCAGCAGCCTGGAGAGGTGCCAGCCGATTCCGGCAACTTCAGCTCGCCCCGGACCCTCCCCTGGCACACACAGCCGGACAGGGCTGTCTTCTCAGCCCAGTTACAAGACAATAGCCTTACTTGATTTTCTGATACACTTTCAAAAGCTGCAGGAACCCCAAATTATTTGTCCAGACCTTTCATTTTAAAAATAGCTAGCTAAATAGATGAGTTCTTTGTATAACCTGTCTTTTCCTTTCATTACTCCTCCGTGCCAGAAGTGGATCCTCTTTCTCCCTCCTGCCAAGACAAAGAGCTGGGCACGAGCACCTCGAGGCTGGCACCATAGGATAATACAAAGAACAAAGCCCCCAGACCTCAGCAAGCCCCCGCAGCCCCTCCTGTCTTTTGCCCACGGATACCTGCATCCAGCGCTGCAGAGAACCCAAGCCCCGCGATGATGCGGGCCTTCATCCCGCACAAAGCGGTACAGCTCCAAAGCCAGTCAAGTTGAGCGTTTGGTTCATCCATCAATGCTTCCACCAGATTGAAAAAAGTTACTGCAAATAAATCACTTACACACTTTCCTGAGATCAGCTGTGGCTGGCACGTTTACACTCAATCACTGCACCAGTACAAGCTGCATGCTGGGGACACTGATCCCCAGCTTGTCACACCTGGAGCCTCTCAGCCCCCGGCGGTTTGACTGTCCAATAGACCACTGCACCGCACCGCAGAGCATCCATCCTCCTGCTGAGCACGGATGGCAAGGCTCGGGTTGGAAAAGCCTCCAGCTGACATAACAGCGAAGGTGTAATTCATCGAATCACAGAATGGTTTGGGTTGGAAGGGACCTTGCAGACCACCCAGTGCCACCCCCTGCCCTGGGCAGGTACACCTCCCACCAGACCAGGTTGCTCCAAGCCCAGTCCAACCTGGCCTTGAACACCTCCAGGGATGGGGCATCACAACAGCTCTGTGCCACAGGTCAGAGCAGAGCAGGAGGGCACAGGGCACGTCGGAGGCTGAAGAGCTCCTGCAAGCAGCACGTTTGGTCAATAGCACCTGAACATGGGGAGAGATGATGCTATTGCTGGGCTCCTCTTCTGCGCACAAGTTTGACCCCACAAATTCCCAAATCCAGCAGACTTACTCAACCCACCTCATACGCACTGCTTTATCTGGAGGCGTAGTTTAAAAATGCAGGCATATTACTTAAAACCATAACTACACACCTGCTAATATCTGTTAGGTCCTGTGAGAATGCGTGGGACCACTATATTTAGAATTTAATAACTCCAGTTAGTGCATCCTCTTTACTGCAGACCTACCTACGTTTGTTTGCCGTGGTCCCAGGGGACTACGCGGCTTTGGAGAGAGCGGTGGGAGCCCAGCTGCCGTGAGCCATGCCAGGGCCAGGGCAGGGCTCCGATGGGGTCCATTGGCCATCACACTGCTGAGCCTGGGATGCAGGATCTCCGGTATCTCCATGCACATGGAAACCTGGGGTCTGAGCATCTCATTGCCTTGTTTAATTTGCCCACGTTAGCATAGAGAAATGAAATAAAACCAGAAAATTGTTCATCAGAGCTAGAAAAAGCACCATTGAGAAAGGACAGGGTCAGATATGGCAGCAGCTGCCTTTCACTTGCTTTCGGATCCCGGCCATGAAGCCTTTGGCTTTCTGGATGCCAGTTCAGCTTGGGTCAAGGGTCTCAACTGGGTCTTCTCTAACTTACAGACACTGGAAGGAAAAACCAGGCAAAATCTCGAGTAGCTTGGGTGAAAAGTGACACTGATTTCAAAATCATCCCATGCTTCAATCAACACTTATTTTTATGCCCCTAATCAACAGAATGCAATCAAGAGAATAGGCTCAGCATCTGCAGGTGCACTCACGCCCTGTCACTGGGGGAGTTGGTAGCACCAGGGACACTGTCTCCATGCTCAGAGCCAGCCCAGAGGAGCTGCCCTGGAGCAGCTGCATGGCACAGGGGGGCAAAACACGTGAAGGAGCAGGGAGAGCACCGGCATCTCGAGCTCAGCCACACCGGACCACCCGGGCACAGGGAGAAACTTCTGCTTGGGGGAACCACGTCCACCAGCCCCACAAAGAGCAGAGCTTAGCCAGGCAGCAGCCCCAACGGACGCGTGGTGAGCCACACACTCCAACATGTCCATACCTGGTGCCCCCCCCGAAAATTTCATACATGACCTGCACACCAGCAATGCCACTTTTGTTGCTATGTCCCAGAGTTAGGAAGGCACCACGATATCTCCTGTTACATGGAAAACCACCCAACTCCCCTCAAAACACAAGGTCCAGGACTGCAGCACCCTGCACATGGGGTGGCAATAGGGCGTAGAGCCCCCTGAGCACCTCCTCATCTCCCTCACGCCAGGGAGCGGCCAGGACGTGGCATATGCTCACTCTCCACATGGCACTCGGCTGCACACCAGTCACACCCCAGGGACATGTCACTCTTGGCAGCACCCAAAGAACCGACCTTCCTCACACCCAGCCCCGGCGGGTGTGCACCAGCACAGCAAAAACCTGGTTTCTGCCCACGACACCGAGAAAGAGCAGAACAGTGCTCAGCCACAAATGTTTCTGTGTTTCTGGAGAAACCATGCTATGCTTTGAGCAAGCAAGGAAGAGTCTCCCGTAACCACCAAGCAAAGAGGGGAGACAGCAACAGCACGTCACGTCTCACCGTCTCAGCAGCAGCGCAGGGAGCGGCAGGAAGGGCCCAAGCAACAGACATCCAACTTCTTTTTGATACATACAGATACTTTGATAACCTTTAGAGAGTACAAGATGCTCGACAACCAGGGAAGAAACTGAGTGGGTATCTTGGTGCTAGTTTTTCCCCGCTGAGTGTCCCAGCACAGACCCGCACCCCTTCAGAAGCAGGGAGACACCGTGTGCAGGTCAGCGGGAGGATCTGGGGACACACACTGCTCCTCTGCCCCACCGTAAGCCCTCACACAGGGGAAAAGCCCAGAGCAGCATCAAGTGCTAGCCGTGTCCTACAAGCTGCTCGTAATACCCAAGGAGAGACAAACCACCCAGGCACAGAGCAATTTTCTTAATTGCAATAACTGTGTTTACATTGCAAAACAAAGATGCGTGTACCCTGCAGCTGGGGCTGGCCTTGCTGCCTCCCGCCGGGACCCTGAGCACCCCAACGGCAGCACGCTCCAGGGGATTTCCAGTCAGCCCAATGCCACCCCAGTGCATCCCCCTTATCAACCCACACTTCAAACCAGCTAGTGATGAACCGTGTGTCTGTCTGCCCAGAGGAGCCCCCTCGCCATGTCACCCTGTCCCCTGAGCACAACCGAGACACTCCCGCAGCCCTCCCCAGCCGCTGCGCGCCAGGTGGCTCCATCAGCACACGTACGCACGGGCTTCAACCCGACCTGAGAAGCCACCTCTCGCTGCCTGGGCAGCACGAGGGGCAGAGGAAGGGAAGGGCAGAACCTCATTACCGGAATGAGGAGCCAGTGCAGCAACACAGCACAGAAAGCAGAAGACAGAGGCAAGCAGATACTCGTGCACATGGTCACGCCGCAGACATCCAAGATGTACTGCCGACACCTGGGACATGCCCTGGTCAGGGAGACAGACACTGGGGTGCAGAGCAAGACGGAGATGTCCCACAGCAATGAGCCGCTCAGGAGCCCCAGACAGGACAGAGGTGATGCCTACACAGCTCTTGGCTTGCTCCCAGCCCCCTCCCCAGCCCCAGGAGAGGTAAAGGGGAAGCAAAGCACCAAGGACTGCATCTCCCACCCTGCGGACACACATGGAGGCACTAGGACAGACGGGCCACTGCCACCCCATACCTGCACTCGGTGACACTACAGCAACAGCTCCCGCTCCGCCGGCCCCGCCGCCTGGAGCGCAGCTCCGTCCTCGACTTCCTCAGGCTGAAGTACTCTGTCAGCTTCCCGAACGAAGCCATGGCCCCTGCGGCGTCCGGGCGCGTGCCCACCTGCGTCCCTGGGCGCCGGTCCCACTGCACGCTCATGCATGCTACACCCCGGCTGCGCTCGCGACCCTGCACGCTCCGTCAGCCCGCAGGACCAGGACGGGAGCGCTGCGAGTTGGAGAGAGAGAGACAGCAAAAGGCAGGAGGAGTTTAGGCAGGAATTACTCGTTGGACAGTCCACAGCGCGCTCCACAGCAATCCCTCACATTTCAAGGGTAGGAAGCCCTGCCTCTCTGAGCCAACCACAGGCGCCGGGCTGCACGAGAGCGGCTGGCGTCTACACGCTTATTTAGTGTGATGCTGCAGAGATGAATTAAGGAGGAGGGGGGAAAAAAGAAAAATAATAATGTCTGCTGGAAAGGATCCCTCAGTAGTGATGGCACAGGTCTGCGAGCCCCCACAGCAAGCGGCACCTTGGCAGGTGAGGGAGCTGGCCTCTGGGGAGGTGGCCCAGGGTGGCTGTGGTGGCCCTCGGCCAGGCAAGGGGATGCTGTCTGGATCAGAAGGTGACGAGAAACCCTGAGAAATTGGCTGTTCAGATGAATTTCCAAAGGGTCTGTTCTTACGGCATACAGAGACCAGCACAGTAGGTGGAGAAGATCCCTGCGTGCTCTTCTTGTGGCTATTCAGAGTTCACCAGTTTTCCTCCCTCCCTGTTTTCCAAAGCAGAAGGCACCCTTCAGGCTCCAGCAGCACCTACCTAACATGATTTTCCAGCCTGTCACCAAACACCTGAGTGCCAGGAGAGGGACAGACATTTAAAGCAAGTCTGATCCAGCTAGAGGTCACCTGCGGGCTCTGCTCCCCGAGCCCTGGCACAAAGCCCTTCTCCAGCAGGCAGCTGATAAAGGGATGCTGCGAACCTGAAGCGAAATCCTACTGCCAAACCTCCCCTAGTCAGGAGCACTTGTCTCTGCATCCTCAGTGCCTGACGCCAGCTGGGCGGAGGAAAAACAAGGGCTTCAAAAAAAATAAACCCCAAATCTCCCCACAGCCCCACGGAGCAAAGCCAGATTAAGTCAGTGAAGCGTGTCCAGGGCGAGGGGTGTCTGACGACGACTCACAGCCATGCCAAGAGACCCTCGAGGAAACAGCAAAGAAAACCAGCATTAACTTGACTGGCAGACCAGCAAGCCACCTTCGCATTCTCTTGATCCCTCCGTTGTGGATGCCGTGTTAAAAAAACAAACAAAACCCCATTCATTGCTATTTCCCTGCTTAGAGCCATCCACTGCGAGCAGCCTGCTTGCAACGAGGGATGACCGTCCGCCGCTGAAAACCTGCTGCGTGCCTTGCCGAACCCCGCTTCCCCCCTCCCTTATTTTCCTCCGGGCTCTGGTTCAGCTTCCCGCTCCGAATTAAACGCCTGTAGGAGCCGGGTACGCCCCGCCGAGCGTGAGCCCACGGCCCCCCGGGCGGCTGGCTGCCCCCGCCGGCTGCTGGTGACTCTCCGGGCGATCGTCACCATCCCTGCCCGCCGTTCTTTCTGGGGGGAGGGGGGACTTTTAATCTGTTCGAACTGTCTCCGCTCCCTGCCTCCCCGCTCCAGCCGCTGACATTCATCCCAGCAAAACGGCACAAAGCTGCGCACAAAGCGGGGGGCTGGCGATGCACCGCGGGGACCCTGTGGCCATGGGGGACCCTGCCAGCCCCTCCGCCAGGCAGGTACATGGTCCCCTCAGCACATTCCCCCTCCTGTTCGCACATCAGGAGGGGAGAGCTTGGCTCGCTTCCCTCTCACTGCTGGGGAAAATAAAGCAGTCTACCCGCTGCTCCGCGCAGCCGCCCCCCTTCGACTCCCACCTTCTCCCTCCGATGGGCTCCGCCGCTGTCGGGGAGGGATCCAGGGCGCGTCCTAAAATCGACTCGCTTGCGGCGGGAGGGCTGAGGCAGAGCATCCGCTCGCTGGCTCTCTCCGGCGCAGCGTGAGCCGGTGACACTGTTACCCCTCTTATCTCCCATCGGCTCCCCGTTACCAGCCACCGTGAAACGCAACACGTCAAAGGAGGTCAGAGAGCCGGGGAGAGCGGAGGGGGCTGGCGGGAGGCAGCGGGAAAGCAGCCGAGGCGGGAACCAGATAAGAGGGAGTCAGAAGGGGACAACTCTTGTTTACCTGCCATAGAGGAAGGGCATAACGCCGGCTCCTTGGGAGGCAGCGGGGTTGAGGCACACACATGCCTTGGGAGGAGGGTAGCAGGGGTTACCTGGCGGAGACGATGTTATCTGCTCCTGAGCTATGCAAAGGCAACAGGAGAGGGCTGGGCTGGGCAGAGGAGGGGTGGAGAGGATGAGCGGGGTTAATTTGAATCCCTCTCTTCTCCTCTTCCTCCGCACCACCTGATGGGAGGGCAGAGCAGCAGTGCTGCCCCAGGGATCCTCCTTTGCCGTTTGCAAAGCAGAATTGTCTGGGGACAAAAGGGCAATTTGGAAGACTGTAGAAAAAGCAGCAGGAGGATGAGACTGACTGACTGACTGACAGACAGACACACCTCCAAGGAGCAAGTTAGTCTTTCCCAGTACCCCGGCTGCCTGGGGGACACCCCTACAGCTGGGGACATCCCACATTTCTGCAATTCCTTTCTGGGTGGGCACGTAGAGCCACAGCTCTCACAGGAGAGTCAGGCCTCCTGCACGGCTGCGAAGCTCACTTTGTGAGCCCGACAGTGCCGGCACTTGGAAAACAAGGAGGAGGAACCTCTGCCTTCATGAAACCCCATGTCTAGGTAGTTGGGGGTGGTGGGATTCAAGGTATCAATGCCTGAAAGCTCAGACAACTCCATAAATACCTCCATCAATACCTCCACCTGTGAGCAAAAAGTGATACTCCAGGTGGGTTTGCTGCCCCACAGCCCCTCATTGCATCCCAGGCCCCTGGACCATGCTCCCTGGGGACCCGTCTGGCTGGAAGCACAACCAGTACTGGGGCAGAAGCAGCACAAGCTCCCATGGCTCTCCTCTGCCTTTTTAGTCTCTGGTTTTCCTGGTGTGACTTGGGGCAAGGGAAAGGTTGTCTCCTTTCCTCTGAGGCAAAGGAACAGCCCCCAGGCCCTTCCCTGCGAAGGAATGACAAGGGATGACGTGGTCAGCCCTCCAAGAGAGGGCTGTCACACCAGTCTGTCTCCCAGAGGAGCTCCGCACCTTTTATGAAGCGGCAGAGGCAAACCGCTGAGATATTGCTGAAATATCTCTAATTTCACATTAACGATCTGCTGTGCTGGGGTTTGCAGCCATGTATTCAGTGATGCGAAAGTCAGCTTCCCACTTTCACTTAACAGTAGAATGAAACACTCTATAAGCGAAACAGTAGTTTAATTTGCAGGAGACAATCTGATTTTTAAGAGGAGCTGTGGAGGAGACTGTTAAAGCAGAATCAAAATCCATACAGTGCTGGGGCTTTCTGTGTTGGGTAACAGAGCACTACCACATGCATGGCCAGCCCCGTGCAACCGTCACCGAGACGTTTGTACAAGCATCTCACACCTTTGTCTGCAGACATTTTGGAGAAAAAAAAAACCCAAGCCATAAATGCAACCACGTGGTTGTCTGGGTCCATCTCATACATTCCTGTACATATGCTTGCTCGGGCCATGGAGACCAGCGTTTCTCATTTCAAAACTCCCCCAAACACACTGAAGCCAGCACAGACACGGGAACCGGCACCAGTCCCAGCTTGCAAATAACCACGACACTTTTTCAGGCAGAAGTCCTGACAGCTCCCTCACAGCAACCTCAAACACCACGAGCCCTAGGGCTGCCTGAGCGCAGAGGAAAGCACCTCCGCCAGGTCCCCTGCCCAGCCAGCACGGCCAGACAAGCCGGATGGCACTGGAAGGTGGCTCTTGCACCATCCCCGGGAGACTCCTCGCAGCACACAGTCAGTGCTCCTGAGCCCTGAGCGAGCAAAATGTATCTTGTTGCATCTTTGTGCCTTCCCTGGGCAGCTTTTTTTCCAGTTACACTTCTCAAGTGTGGCTAGGCAGAAGCAGGGAAGGAGGAAAAGGGCATTCTTCAGAGCTGACAGCTTCTCCATCCACTCCTACAGTGCCGGAGGACTCCAGCCCTGTTTCTCCAGGGCTTCAGTCTCACTCCTGCACACCAAGACCATGCAACAGAAGTTAAACACACCCTCTCTCCCAGCCCCTGGCTCCTCGGGGAGCTGCAGCTCCAAGCCCATCATCATCATCATCTGCACCAGCTGATGAAGAGCCCATTGCTGCTCCTCCATCAGCATTGCTTTTAGCAGTGCATCTCTCCCCCTGCCCCAGAACAGCACAGGTGATGCTCATAAGTACCACACCTCCCAGTGTCTGGGGGAAGCAGGTAAGACAGAGTTAAGCCATACTGGGACTAGCCACCTGATTTCTCCAAAACTGGCAAAGCCTTGGCTGTTGTAAGGCTCCCTTTCCCCGCAGCCCTTTCGTAGGCTGGCTGATACCTGGAGAGCAGCAACTGCTGTCTCTTTTGACATCCTCCAGCAATGTGGAGCATGGAGTCCAGCAGGATGCATAAGTGGAGTCCCAGACGGCAGGTTTGAAATTAAAGCAGTGACAACAGTCTAGAAAAGTAGCGACCCTGGCCAAAGGAGGAGCCAAAGCCTGCACAGCTGATCAGGGATGGAGCCTGAAGCAGGAGGCACTTCTGCCTGCTCATCCCGAGATCTCCCGTGGCCAAAGTGTGAGCTTTCCCAGGGCCATTGGTTGGGAAAAAACAAAAGGGACTGTGTGGATCCTGGTACCCCAGTTCCCACCTGCTGTGGTCAGAGTTCCTCTGCCCCAGAAGGAAAAATATCTGCTCAGACCCCAAAGAGTGAGTGAGGGGCAGCTTCCTAATCCCCAGGGAAGAGCTGGGCCTTCGTGTCAGGTTGGAGAGGATTTCTCATGAGCCTTCCTTTAATGCCAGCTGGGCAGGAACCAGCTTCTCCAAGTTACCTGGGAAGTCAGCTGAAAGCGCCATGGGGACTTCAAAGGCTTTTTGGGCAGGAATTTCCCAAACTGCTGACAACTGGCCACTGATGTCAGACATCAGCTCCCCATCAAGCTTCATATGAATGAATAAAGCCAATAATGAAGAATTTTGATAATCGCCATTTTTTTTGGAGGGCAAGGTAACTTCTGACCACTAACTCTTGGGGGTTTAGGAAATAAAATTCTTCCACCCTGTTTTTATATGCACCCACAATGACTGAACCCCCATTTTTCACAACCAGTTGTACCAAAGTGCCATCAAATGTTGCAGGATAGTTATAAAAATAAAATTGGAATACAGCATTTCACAGGATGAACAAAACCAATTATCACCATGTGCACACAAAGAAACATGTTAAATGCAAATACAAACTGATTTAAGAAATAGGCGCACAAGAGACTACAATAAACTTTTAAATGTCCCAAAAGGACAAAAAAAAGCACACACACCCCCCTGTTAAAACATTACATTGCAAAGATATACAAGACCTCCAACCAAGTCATTTAGATCTTTAGGAGATTAAAATCATTCTGTAAGCACCCTCTTTGTAGTTGGACCAGAAGACAGCATCAGTGCAACATGGTGCATCGTGCAGAGATCGTGCAAAATGAGAATATAAAACCCCGTCAGTGACCACTCTTTCAAGGGACAAAGGCACAGGAACAGTCACTTAAGACCACTACCCCCACACCGTTGTGCAAGGCACTCCCTACCCAAAAGCTTCCATCTAAGAAAGATGCAGCAGGAACCGGAGGCATCAGGCCACTGCTGCCTCGGATGCAGCCCAGGGCAGCCTCTGTAGGCACACATGTACAAGCCGGGCACAGGCAGGACATTCCCCCCACTCCAGCTGCTTCCTCCACCCCCTGCAGAGATGCTCCCCCAGCTCAGAGCCCTTCTCTGCTCCCAGCCCCACCACAGCACCCCGCACCTCCAGCCGTCAGATCAATGGGGACACTCAAAGATGCAGCAACAGAGCTGCTGTACTTACTGGAAAACAAACTTCAGCCTGGAGTGGCCTCCCGGCATGCTTGCCAAGCATCGCTACAGGCATTTCGGTGAGGCTGTGTGGTGGTGAGCACAGCCCCCCTTCCTGGAAGCAGCCCCAGCAGCAGCAGCACCGAACGCACCCACGTGCTGCGCGTCCCTCCCCGGGCGCTGGCAGCATTTGACAAAAGCACGTTGTGACAGCACAGGTGGCCAGCCCAGATGTGTGGCACTCTGCTCCCTTCCTTGTGCTACACGCCGTCTGTACTGGGCTTTCTTGGGTGCTGGTGAAGCCTCAAACCTGCCACAGTTAAATAGCGGGGTGCAGCAGGACAGGCCGCAGGTCTGTCTCCCCACAGAGCCCACCCCTCCCCTGCCTGCAGGGATCCCGGCCAGGGCACGCTGTTCCTCCTCAGCTTCCCTGGAGCTCAGCCTCTGGGAGCATCCCCACAGCCGATCTTGGTGTGCACCCACTGCAACACCATCGAGCCTCCGGGAAAAGAGGGGAGAGAGGAGCATCGAACAGAAGAGACACACACATCTCTGCTAAAACCAGTTTGGGGGCAGAGAACTTTTCAAGAAGACTAGTAGTTCCAAGTATAAGACTTTTTTTTTTTTCATTTTGTATCATCCCTGCAGTAAATATGCCTGTGCTACATGCAAACACGGGGCCACAGTGGCACAACAAACTGCAGGTCCTTGCTGTCGCCATCAGCCCTGGAGAAACATGGCCTGGGACTTCTGTAGGCCAACTCCCCAAAACAGCCCAGCCCTGGGACTCACACACGCTCTACGGAAGCGCTGCATTTTAATACAGCTGTAATAAAAAGCAGAGTATACAAGAGGCACTATAATTTCAGTCTAACTAGGCACTTTGCTTTAATTGTCAGTTATATTGCATTACATACAAATTTCAGTGCCAATACCTAGCATAACCCAGTCGCATCAATTTACTAATTTGCCTGGCGTATCACTGCATTAGAACTCATTTAGCACAATTTTCTAATTCCAGCAACAACTCCAGATGTGCTGCCCAAGTTACAGTTAAAATACCCTCAACCTTGGCAACAGCATTGAATTACGTAGCGAGAGACTTCAACGACACATTCTTTTTGTAATTTGGGCCGCTCTCCTGTGCAGGGACACAGAGAAGGGAGGGCATTAGCCACATTAAAGAGTTAAGATGCACTTTTGCCCTGCAAAAACCTCGGCACCCAACTCCTCGCCCCACAGGGTGAAGCGCTGGGGGCCCAAAGCGCTGTGAGTATTTATGTGAGTTTGGCTCAAAACTCGCCTTCACAGAGAAGCACGCAGGAAGCGGAGGTGTAACCATGACCAAAAGCCATTCGGTTCGGCAGCACAGAGGTGGCCACAGACCCCACCACAGAGACGCCAGTGCTGATCCAGTCACCCCCCTGCAGCGGGTGATCAGCATCTGTCCCTTTTCAGAGCAGCACGGGATGTGCATGTTCACCAACTCCAATTCCCTTTTTAACCCCCCAGATGGATGGGCATTGCCAAGTTATTTCATCCCACTTAAAAAGGTTCTCCCCGCATGCAACACCGTGTAGTTAAATCACAGCACGCACAGGGATGATTACCTCCCACAGCAGGGACATCCCTGGTGCCCGCTCCTTGATGGCAGCACAAAAACCTGGCTCAGGGCTTGCAGGGGAAAGATAAGGGCAGGAAAAAGCAGATGGCAGCACAGCCAGCTGAAGGAGTCGCAGGGGCTTTTATGTACTTGCTAAGAGGAAAAAAAAAAAAAAAGAGAGAGAATATTGTTAGGTTGGTCCCTCCTAAAAAATAGTTTGTTGAGTTCAAAAGGACTGAAGAAAGTATAAAACATCAAGAGTGATGTGATGGGAGGAAACACAGCAAAAGGAGAAACAAAGGCAGAATAACTTCAGGACGCTCGGAGCTGGCAGGGCTATCTCACGGGTGTGAGGTGCTGCTTCTGCCGTACCATGCCCATACGTGGTCACCTTGGCTCTGCCCCCCACCACTGCTGGAAACCCACCCAAAACTCGCTTGATTCTTTCACACAAAACCCCAGATTCTGAACAAGTGGGGCAAAAATAGGGCATGTGCCATCCCCATCCCCACATCCTCAACCAGCCTGGGAACAGCCACAGCTCAGCACTCACCAGTTCTTTTTCCTCTAAAACCTGGCCCTGGCAAAGCCCTAAGCAAAAATTGGAAAACTCATTAACATGATCAAGAATTTCAGAAAACCGAGAGGAAAATAACTCTTGCAATTACAGTCCGGCAAACTTCATCAGTCTTTAGAAAAAAAATAATAATCAATATGGAGCGAGCAGTCTCCAGGCTGGGAGAGTCACCGGACTACAATCAATACGGCTGCCTGCGTTCATAAACAGCTATTTCTGTCTATCCAGATCCCCCGATGAGCAGCAGCCCCCTCCTACACCCGGCTCCCCTCAAACAGTCTCCCTCCCCGCCGTCAGACCTCCAACTGTTGTTACAAGGGTTTCCTCAGCAGCACACAACCCCTAAGGCACCCCAGGCTGCTCATGGACATCTCCCTTCTCCCTTCCCCCTTCCCAAAAGGCGCCAGGACTTGCAGCGGTCCGGTCAGAGGAAGAGGGAGCCCAGAAGAGGCAAAAAAGGGATGGAAAGGTCGTGCCCGGCTGCCAGCCTGTGGTGCAAAGGCACACCAGCTGCACAGCTTTCACTCCGTGTTGTGCTCTCCTTGCTCCTCCTGATCCTGAACATGCCACGGTGGCTGCTCACCGTGCCCCTGCTGTCTCCTTCACCCCGGCCACTCTGCGTGCAGCTTCCTACCGTCTCTGTGACTGATGGATACTACCCAAGCTGACGCTGGGCTGCAGGTGACCCCTCCCAGGGGCTCACCGGGGCGAGGAGGTAGCACGCGGTGGCTGCAGGACGGAGAGGGAGCTGGTAAAAACGCAATTAACTGCCAGGAGAAGGATATCACCTTCACACACACCAGAATGAGCAGGATGAGCCTCCAACCTGCTCCCGTCAAGCACTCAGCGTGGCCTGCTTTGAAATGAATTACAGAGAAATGCAACAACCCCTCTGGGAAATTACTCATCTGTGCCCTCGAGCTTCCCTCCAAGTTGTATGAAGTCCTTCCACCGATCCTAGAGACACGGCAGCGTGGTGCTGAGCAGCTCCCCTTCCCTGGGCTTCAGGACCCAAACTGGCCCCGACCTTTGTGAACAGGCAGCAGACCTGCTCTGGGCGGTGAGGATGCTGCTCAGCCCTGGCACCAGTGCTGCCTGGGAGGAGACAGTGCTCAGATCCCACGGGAATTTGCATCCCCCCCATTCTCCAAATAAGCGCTGCAGCCCCCAGGGGAGCACAGGGTTCCCCAGGGCCTGGGACACATCCCAGAGTCACCCTCAGCAGCCACAGCCCAAGGGTCCAACGACAGACACCCACACGCACCAGGGAAGGACATTGCTATTTCCAACCTTTTTCTTCTCTCCTCTCACCCAGCAATTACCCCTTTTCTGCATCAAAATAGAGTCTATTAAAATCTCAGCTTCTTTCCCAAACAATAGATTAACGTAATCCTCTTACGACACAGAGCTGGCCGTGCCTGTTGCAGTCAATGATTGCAAACTTTCAAGCCTGCAGTCAAATCTTAACTTTTCATGTCAAAGCTCTGAACAGCACAATCATCAGATAGACGGGGAGGTTGGATTTACTCAGCATAAGGCTTTCCGTTTAAATTCAGCCAAAAGATTTCCCCCAGGTTATAGCAATTTAATTAAAACAAAGTAAAAACAAACCTCTAAAACTTCCAAAATGCTAGTTGTAAAATTAAAACATCTAGGATTGCCAAACAGAGTACAGAGCCCAAATAACACCCAGGGAAAAACAAATACTTCAACTTATTTCCGTAAAGTAAAAGGACTGACAAACCATATCACGTCGTATCCTTTACAATAAAAGCAAAAATATGTAAGGCCCCCATCGGGCAGAACAAAGACAATTACACAGATGGTCAACGCCACCAAAATGAGACGTTGCATATCGAGACTCCTCACCAGAGATGATCTCCACTGCCAGACAGCCCCAAGCCATCACTTTGCCTGCTCAGATCCTCACCATATCATTAGTCATGAAAGACCTCTAATTAAAGAGCTGCCTAGGGGTTGGACAGCAGCTCTTCAAGGCCTGGGACCTCAGTGATACCTGCAGTCCCTGGGGGTTGGTGGGATTAGCTGTGGCTTCACGGAGCAGCAGCACAGCGGGCTCCCGGGAAGTCCTCCGTCTTGCAGCACAAGCCGCTGCGCTGCAGGTCAGTCTGCATGAGCCCTGAGGGGCCTCACTGTCTCCAGAGCTCTCTTCCATACAACTCATGCTCATGACCCCACCTGGAGTACTGTGTCCAGCTCTGGAGCCCTCAGCACAAGAAGGACATGGACCTGTTGGAGGAGGTCAGAGGGCCAGAGGAGGCCCCGGAGATGGTCCGAGGGCTGGAGCCCCTCTGCTGTGAGGACAGGCTGAGAGAGTTGGGGGGGTTCAGCCTGGAGAAGAGAAGGCTCCGGGGAGACCTTAGAGCCCCTGCCTGTCCCTGAAGGGGGCCTACAGGAAGGATGGGGAGAGGCTGTTTGCAAGGCCATGTAGCGATAGGACGAGGGGCAATGGTTTTAAACTAGAGCAGGGCAGGTTTACATTAGACATTAGGAAGAATGAGGGTGGTGCGACACTGACCCAGGTTGCCCAGAGAGGTGGTGGAGGCCCCATCCCTGGAGACATTCAAGGCCAGGCTTGATGAGGCTCTGAGCAACCTGATCTAGTTGAAGATGTCCCTGCTCACTGCAGGGGGCTTGGACTGGATGACCTTTAGAGGTCCCTTCCAACCCAACACATTCTATGATTCTATGCTGTTAACACACAGTCCAAACCCAACACTCCAACCCTGCACGGTGTGACCAAGGTTTCTACTGCTGGGGAAAAATGAGGAAAGGCGGGGAGGCCCTGCCAGCATCCTGCATGCTCTGCTCATGTCAGCTCTTCCCAGCCGATGCCCTATTCCTACCTTCACCTTACTGCTTCTGCCATCAACAGCTGCTGCCATGCTACTAGCAGAGGGGAAGGAAACCCCGGGGGAGGCTTCTGGGCAGTCACTCACCTGGGAACAGAAACTGTAACCTTTGGAACAGCAAACTCAAAACACCATCAGCAGAAATAGGCCATGCAGTCCCGAGATGAGTCAGCTGAGCTGGTCTGGTAGGAACCAAAAAACAACCCAGTCCACCCACACTCCCCCAGTACTCAGTAATGGAGTGAGCTGACTCATCCCATGGCCACACAACTGCTGGACCTGACATGAGGGCGATGGAAGGAGGTGGCTCGGTCAGGGGCATGGGGGCCCAGACCTTTCCCCAGCACCCACCAGACGATACAGGACATGAAGCTGCACCCTGAGGAGCTGCAGGGGGACACCACGCCACCCCTTGCAAAGCATCCTAGGACCCTGCTGGAGCCTGGACACCATGAGGAAAGGCAGCATAACTACTGCCTATCCAGGATAACTGGATAATGAAGCACATTTTAAAAAACCCAAATATTTAAGGGCTAACTGGCCACAGGGTTTAGCCAAGGGTGTTTCTGCCAAACAGCCAAAGTCAAGGATCCACTGGATATGTACCATAATTCAACACCCTCCTCCCAAGAGGCTGTAAAACAACACCTTTTACAAACACCCGCCTGGGGTCTGTCCAGCTGTGCTTTGACACAGGGGCAGCAGAGGGGGAAGCCAGTGAGCAGAGCAGCGTGGAGGAAGGATGTCCAGTACCACAGCCACACTTCACAGCAGCAAAGCCCCCGGAACCTCCAACCCCACAACGTCAACATGGTAAGAAAAATAACTCACAGCAAGTGCTCTGCACAGCCATTGCTGGGAAACAACCAACAGGCACGAAATATAACTTTCACTTAAGAGATAAAGCAATTTGGCAACTGAAACTTCTGCACCTGTTACCAGCCACCATGGGAGAGGAGATGGTGGGGCACAAGGCACTGAGGTCAACAGTTCTTCGTGTCAAATATCTAAAAACCAGCATCATAAGGGTGTCTGACAGAACAGGCTACTTAATACATCTCCTGCGTGTACTACTGCTGTGTATCAACGTATACACACACGGGTCGTCTTAAGGTAAAACGCCAAGCAGCCCCCAGAGCCTTAATACATCTGAAAGAGAGCAAAAAAGCTTGAAATACACCACAGAGAGGTTTGTTCATCACATTTCTGTGAACCTTATCTCAGCCACAATGTGCACCTCTGCACGAGCACAGACACCACCAGCACGGTCACACCTCAGCCACGCTCCTCAGTGCACGGGGCAGGACACAGCAGCACGTTACCTGCGGGGTTGAGCAGCTTCACTGTTCCGGGCAGCAACTGGCAGTGGCCAGGAAGCCTCTGCCGGCACCTCCGGCAGGTCCATGAGCTGCGTCACAGCCTCCCAAACACTGACGAGCCCCAGTCGACGCGTCTGCTTCGCCCTGGGCAGGACCGCAGCATCTCTCATCACCCGATGCTTGCGAAAGCAATAGGTGGGAGTCACAGGGAGCACCATGACAGTGCAAGAGCAGACCCAAGCTCCCTGCTTCCTTCTCAGGTTCAAGTCCCCCAACCTCAGACGTTGCAGAACTGCAGATGAATTGACTGGGGCAGAGACCAGTCCTTCGGCCACAGGCCCCAGGGAATTGCCTTGGACGTCATCACCACTGGGCTGCCGGAGGCAGGCAGAGCTCAGCGGTGCAGCCCAGCATTGTGCAATCCCCAAATGATTAAAATTGGGATAAGACCCCTCCTACAGGCCTGGAGGCAAAACTCAAGGTGCTGCTTTACCTCCCAGGAGGGGCTCAAGAAGGTGTCTCAGGCTATTTCTCTGCTGCACAGTTACCCCAGGCCCCAGCAGCTCCCCTCACAAAGGGCTGCTCCCCATCTGTGTGACAGGCTGCCCATGCTTTGGGGGCACAGCAGAGGTTTCCCAGCGGCGATACCTCATCAGGAAAAGAGGGGAAACAAAAAAGAAGGAAAAAAAGGAAGATTGCATCTTACTCAATCCTGTCGCTGTGCTGGATGCCTCTGCATTGGTCCCAGCTCACTGGCAGCAGCTCTCTGCCCTCTGAACCAACCCTTTTGTCACATCATGGTCACATCTGCTGTCAGATCCCCAAACCCACCTCAGTCTCCAGTTCCAGTGGAAGGAGCAAGCGCCTCAGTGAGCCCCCAAACTGCTACCCACCAGTGTGCCAGCTGGTGCCTGGGGCACGCAGGGAAAACCCCTCACTCCCAAAACCCGCAAAAGAAATTCTGGAAAAAGAAGTCACTACCCCAACTAAGTCAGGAGCCCTCATCGTTCTCTTCAGAGTTTTCCTAAAGCTCCTGGAGTCTGACCACAGCAACCCTTTGCCAACACACAAAAAAGCAAAAACTGAACCTGGGTAGACACAGCTTAAAAGCAAAAGTTGATGGGTTTCCCCAGTGCAGCGTGGCCTCCTGTGGCTCATCTCCACTGGTCTCACGACAGCTCTGCCCTCAGGTTGGGTCCCCATGGGACACCTGGTGCTGGAGTTTCGGGATACTTGGCAAATCCCTGGGGTTTCTTTGCATGAGCTGCTGCAGAGCACGGACAGAGCAGGGCCACACAGCGCGGGCACCCAGCACCCACGATGGCCACGGGCCACCCCATGTTGCTCTGCAGTATTCAAGCTGCAAGAAACAACCTGGTACTTTTTCACTCTAATATCCCCAGGTTCTGCCCAAGCTGGGTGATGTTTCCAACTCAGTTGTGTTTTTCCAGCCACTCATTTTTCAAACAAAGCCAAGTTTTCCCTCCATCTGCAGTGAAACACGTGCTCCTCTCTGCTATGGGGGCCATGGCAGGACCAGGCACCACAGTGGTATGCCACAAGCCATGACCTGGGCCTCCTTGCTGGCTCCACCAAGAGATTTGGCCACAAACAGAGTGGAATGGGGATGGAGAGGCCAAGGGTTGGTTTTTCGCTTGGTGCTTGCAGCAGGGTGTCCCACCAGCCACTGCTGTGAAGGATCTCCCTGCCTGACTGGTCCAGTTTTGGTTATGCTGCACACAGCCATGGGGTGACAAGGCAGGAATGCCTCTGAGCAGGGCCATCCTCCTGGTCCCCACGCCAGCAGGTTAAAGCAGGAATGATGCACAGGGGAAGGATCCTCTCACCCTGCAGGAGGGACAGTCACCGAGCCAGTGTGACCCACATCCTCCCCAACACACTGTCAATGGCTCGGGATCTCTCCTGCCACCCCCAGGGATGCAGAGCGGGCACTCCACAATGCTCTTGTGAAGAAAAAAAAAAAATAAATAAATCAGGTAACATCCTTACACACATCCAGGAAAAGAGCTTTAAAAGGTCACTCTGCATCTCGTGCACGGAGCAGGGAAAATTTAAAACAAGCAGTGAAGGCCAGAAATACCAGAGGACATCAAATAGGCCATGTTTTCACTGCACACGTCTGCTGGCAGCCCAGTATCGGCCAAGATACACGGAGATGTGAGCTGCGATCAGAGCAGCCAGACCTGTGAAAGCCTCACGGATGAATGCACTTGTAACAGCACGAGAAGCCCCACAGGGCTCAGGAATAAGATTAACTGATAATAGGGCAGCTCTGGCAGTTTGAACAGCTTTCACATTACAGTCACTTCATCAGCCCAGAGGACTGGAGTGTCGGTGTCTGTACCAAGCGTCACCGGTGGGGCTGATCTGCTGCATCGGGCACCACTGCTTGGGAGATTTGGTCATGGCCCGAATCTCTCTGAATCACCTCGAGAAGTGGGCAGTGAGTTCAGCCCCGGAGCAGGATAAGGGATAGGGCTCTTCTGGCCTCTGGACTAGGACTTCTGGCCAAACAAGCACAAAGAGACGCTGAGAACTAAGACCTTTTCAAAGCACCAAGATGCAAATAAAGGTAGATAACATGAAAATAAAAAAGTCTAAAATAAAGAAAACAAAGATGCAAACCATCCTCTTCATCAACAGACAGGCTTTGTACAGAACTCCAGCTCCAGGAGCTAAGCTCTGCAAGTCCAGGCTTAATACACCTTCTCCCAGGCTCCCGGGCCTGAGGATGTCCCAGTCACCCTCAGCCCCCTCTCTCTGCACGAGCTGCATCCCGTGGCTGAACTCTGCCTGATTTGCAGATATGTCTTTATCTGCCTACTATTTGTAGAGAAACAGAAGGGGAGATTATACCATATTAAGGTACACCCCAGGCAATAGCTTCAAGTCTTTGATTTACTCTTTTACAGGTCACTGTCTCCGTAAACGTGTATCAAAGGCAATTTCCAGAACAGTCAACAGCTGCACTGGTGGTTGAGCATGACAAATGAACAAGGCTTTCCTCCCAAATTACTCCCACCTTGCAGAGAAGGCTGCAAGGACAGAAAGCAGGGGAGAGGAAGGAAGAAAAGGTCAGGGCAAGCAAGGGCAGGCAGCAGAAAGCAACTTAAAAGTCAATTCAGCAAAAATAGGAGGGGGCAGTGTGAGCTGGACCAGTGTGGCCCTCCCCCTGCCCCAGCTCTGCTCTGCCCAGGGAGCAGCGCAGGCAGCATCAGTCTTAGCCACGCGCCGGCTGGTTTTCGAAAGGCCTTTTACAAAAAAAGCTATCCAAAATGACAGTCAGCAACCCTGAAACTCAAGAAAAGAGGGCAAGGAGGGATTTTTGAGGATGGGAAGAAAAGAAATCAAAGGCAGAAGCGACCTGCCGGAACAGGGCTGTTCACAGCAGCCCTGCATCACCACATTTCAATTCCTACGCAGTTTATTTCATGCTGCACAGACCCCAGCTGATGTGACCCGAGTCCACGCAGCACGGAGAGCCACCTGCCTTCCCTGGCACACGACGAATGTGGCATTACAGCAAAAGACAGGGAGAAAGCAGAGGAGCAACGCAGCCCTTTGCCACCCCGGCTGCCCTCCAAAGGCTCCGACCACACCAGCTACTCCAAAGGGTAAAGCCTCAGGGGCAGCATTAAGGCTGTGTAGGAGATCAATAGCAAATGCACGGAGTCTGAGCATGCTCCCTTAGCAGCTTGCTGGATTAAAGATTTAATGCAATGTGTCCCTCTGGAAGAAATTACACAGGCTATTAAGAAAGATGTGCCTCTCATCTGATGAAATCCAGCAATCATTGCAGCAATCTGTGCAAACTAAATAGGCTCTGTAGAGCAAAGGGAAAGCTGCGGTTGCTCTCGTGAGTCCTTTCTGGATAGAGGAACCAATGGGCAAAGCAGCAGCTCTATTAGCAGTAAAGCAAATGTGCAGACACAGCCGTACCGTGCCTGCAGAGAGCGAGATGGTCCCTGCTTCCAAGGGAAGAAGCAAAACAACGCTGGGCAGCAATCGCTCGCTGTTTTCCACTGGCATCCAGAAGCTCCTGAGGCCACTGGAGCAGGGCAAACAGCCCGGGGCTGGGAGCAGCAGGAGACCTTCGACACCTCACGGGGACTTGCTTTCCTGAAAAGAGCGAGGGATGTACCAGTCCCCACCGAGGTGGCAGCACCTTAGCACTGTGGGAATCCAAAGTATTAGCTAGTGCTTCTCCTGATCCACAAGCGGGAATTCCCCCCAGCTCCCTCACACAGGGTCAAATCCTGCGGAGGAGCACAAGCTGTCACAGCAGCAGGAACACCATACGCTAAAGCATCTTATTACTTTTGGGGGATAACTACAGTTTAATACAGCATTATTCAGGGTGTAGCAAGTGCCTCTTTCTAAGCTGCCATGTTGTGCTGCAGACAGCATTAAACATTAAATCCAGTTCCGACATCCCCCCAGTGTTCAGCAGTTTCACCACAACGGAGCCTGATCAGTAAAACATCAGACTTGACCAAAGGAAACAGATGCAGGGAAAGAGCTCACACAGCAGAGCTCAGATTAGTATCCACAGAGCCCATTTGTACAGCAAAACCTTCCATGCACCAAGATGCACCTGGAGATAATCCCAGGGAACCTGAGCTGGGACCCCTGAACTCATGCACGCAGATGCCGTGCTGCCCTCTGGACCCACAGCTGCCAACTCCCACTCCTTTCCAAGGGAACCTGTTGGTTCAGATGCTGTGCCAGGCTCCAGGCCGCAGAGATCTGTCTGCCTTCACAAACATGCAGGGCAGGCAACCGGCTCATCTCCGCAGCGCTCCCCCAGCCCCCCCCAGTTACCAGGAGGGGTAACACCCCGCTGCACTGAACCTCTTTGGTGGGGTTTGCTTCCCATGTGCTGCATGCACCTTGAATAAAAGCTACTTGAAGTAACTCGCCCCAAGACTTGCCTGCCGTGGGGCTTTGCTCCCTGGAAAGGTCATTCCAACAGTCTCTGCCTGGCCTCTAGCAACCATCCCATGCAGCCAAGCGCTACCCTGCAGTGCCTTTGACACTGTCCCGCATGACCTCCTGGTCTCCAAGCTGATAAAACGTGGTTTTGATGGACTGACAATTCAGTGGATAAAGAACTGGCTTGACAGCCACACCCAAAGAGTGGCTGTCAATGGGTCTGTGTCCAAGTGGAGGCCAGTGACGAGTGGAGTCCCTCAAGGATCAGTACTGGGACCGGTCTTGTTTAAC
>VWZL01002954.1:156981-196714 GCA_013396915.1 Stercorarius parasiticus | reverse complement strand
AGAAGCGTGGCCAGCAGGTCGAGGGAGGTGATTCTCCCCCTCTACTCCACTCTCGTGAGACCCCATCTGGAGTACTGCATCCAATTCTGGAGCCCCTACTACAAGAAAGATATGGACATGCTGGAACGTGTCCAGAGAAGGGCCACGAGGATGATCAGAGGGCTGGAGGAAGGAAATAAAAAGCTAAAATTCATAGTTGCTCTGATCAAAGTAAGTGTGTCTGTCCACAGATTTCCAAATTCCAATGGTGAGAAAAGTTGGGAAACAGACATGGCTCTGGACAGCATGAGAAGACGACTTGGTTTGAAACACCAGCTCTTGCAGCGCGTGCAGGAGACACAGGCAGACATGTGGCACTGCACTTGAGCTGGAGTGGGGTGACAGTGATACAGGAGCTGGTGATAAAGGAGCCTTGAACAGCACAAAATGCTGGGGTGGAAGCCCCTCAGGCCTTACTGCTACTCAGTTAAAAATAACATCTGGTTCCCTCCTTGCTGGAATAATGTAGCTAAGATTGAAATGCTTTGTAAGCGGATGGGTTAGGCATCTGCTGGGTTTAGTTGGATAAAAGGGAGTCTTGAGACGTTGTACCCTTGAGGAGAGTAGATGGGGAGAGATGCTAGAATAAGCTAGTTTGATGAGAACAGAATTTGCAAACTAAGCCAAAAGAAGAATTGAGTGTGTACGAAGATTGAGTTCACCGGCAGATACGGTGAGGAAGACTATCGACGACCACCAGAGGACCCTGGAAGACCACCAATGGACACGGACGCGAATGCATCAAGGACATTTACATATATTAATGAGTTCTAGGTGATAATATGAATATGTTAATCATTTCTGGGAAATGTAATGAATATGTATATTCTGATTGCTGTAGTGGAGCAACTTGGCGCACACACCAGGCGGAGTGATCCCCTGCGCGCCCAGCGCTGCAATAAAGAATGCCTGCTTTCTAACACTCCAAAATTGAGTCTTAGAGAGTTCTTAATTGCCGGCTTACGGAAACAACAGCAGCTGTTTAACCAACATCCCCCCCGGTCTCTCTGCCTGGCACCCGCCAAGCTCACAGGGAGCTGCTGCAGGCAGAGCGCTCCTTCGCTCCTGTGGTTTTTCTGCTACAGGCACCAGCTCCAGCTCCAGCAGGGAACCATCCTCTCCAAAGCCACGCTGCCCGCCCTGCCACGTGGCATTCTGCCCACATGCCCTGTGAAAATGGCCCGTTTTAGGGGTGAGCTCCAGCAGCCGGGTCACGGCAGCCCAGCGAGCCAGCGGCTGCACACTGCTGCTCTGCCCACGGCGTTCAGCTGGAACACTGGCGCGTCCTGGCAGTTCCCTTCAGCCGGGGAGCAAGCGCACAGACAGATCCCACGGCTCAGCTGGTGAGCAGCTATTCGCAGATTATTAATGAAATCATTTACTGTTTATAGCAACGATTCTGCTAAAACACAAGCAAAAAGCATTACAGTCACTACCAGCAAACCTGCCAGTTCATAACGGGTCAGGGAAAAAAAGGTTCGGGTATTGCCTTCTAAAAAGCAAGTTTACAGGACCCCGTCGGTGGCCCAGGCTCCTCCTGGCACAACTGCGCCTGTCACAGGTATGAAGGTGCCTAGGGCAAACGCTGCAAAACCCCTTATGCAGAGGAACATACAGCAGCAAAACCCCTCTCCCGAGGAACACACGTTCTCTCCAGGCGCTTGGTGGTGGAGCTGCAGGGGGTGCAGCCAGGCTGTGAGTTGCACCTCCATCTTCCCACAACGGCAGCGAGGAGCAAAGCATCCGAGTAAACCCACAGTGATGCAGTTTGGGTCCAAAACACAAACTGCGCTGACAGACCCCGCGCTGCTGCTGCCGACAGACTCTTAACCGTGTTTCCTCCCAAAATAGCACAGGGAAAGCAGAGGAGCACATAAAGGATAGAAACTGCCAACCTACCCTTACTTTGTTGTTAAACAGGGAATCTGCTTTCACCAGTGCATCAAGACCCTGTGGAGATCAAGGAAATATGTTCCTTTATACACTCTCCAGGGCACTTAGCTATTTGCAACCTGAAAAATAGTTGCTGTCACTGCACATCTGAGGAATTACCCTGAGCACAGCAGCGTGGCTTTAAAGGAACAAGTACTACCCAAACTGCACACTTTGTTGCACACAAAGCGGCCCCAGACAGGCCAGCAAAAGGAAAGGAAATAATGATTATAAATTTCCTACTTTTCACTGTGGGGTAGTTATTCTATCAGGGAACATATCCCCTCAATCTCACTGCTTCTTTCGGTGCCCATCCAATCCATTCCAATTCACCTTGTCCTTCTGCCTCTCTACCCAAGATGACTATCCTCTAGCCAAGGACAGCCTTCTACTTCTAAAATACATGAGCGGGATGCGGGCATGGCTGCAGGGAGGGCCAGCAGCATCCCACCCCTGGGGACAGAGACCAAGGGTCCCCCAGCCCCAGCACTATCACCAGATCTCCTGCTGACAGCCCTTCTCCGGGGGACTCCAGAGACCCCTGGGGCCAAGCCCCTCTGTGCAAGCCCTGGCTGAGGCGGAGGTGCCCACCCCGAGCAGGGAGGCTGAGCAACAGTGCAGCTGCCACGGGACCTCAGGGACATCAGTCACAGGGACTTCCAGGGAGGCACAACAGCAGCACAAGCAGAAAATGCGTCACTGAAGACCATGAGGCCAGAATTTTGTTTCCTGCTTAAACAGAGTGAAAGCAAGCAAAAGGCCAGAGCAACATGCAGAAATGCATCCTGATGCACCCCTGATGCGCACTCGGGCGGCGGATGTGCCCAGCCCAGGGCAAGCGCTGCCACAGGGGTCCCCAGGGAAGGGCCCTGCAGGGACATCGTTGCCTGCAGAGTCAGGAGGAGAGATTACCCTCCTTCCCCACACTCCCTGAATAATTAATCCTCCAGAAATTAGTCAAGTCTTTAACTAAGCCAGCTCAGCAAATGGAGTGAGGAATTTCTAGGTCAGAACTATGAAGGCTGAGGAAAAAAAAAAAAGGAAAGAAAAAAGAGCCTTACGGATCCGTCTCCTGTTCATTTCCAAGGGATTAGCACCCTGCTCTGCCATGCCCAGCCAGAGCCAGCACCTCCAAAGCAAGAGCCTGGATGAGAATCACACCGTGTCATCCTGACAAGGGCTGACACCACAGCTGCCTTCCGACATTGCCGAAGAGCAAGTTTTTGTGCAAAGCATCTCTCTCCATCTCACACAGTTCATTTTCCAAAGCAGAGAGGAAAGCACCTTATGATAGTTATACTTACGTCCCTCACGCTTCAATGCCTTTGATGTCTTAACCGTCATCTTCTGCAGAGGTTCCCGCCCCTTCCCAAATCTGTAGCCCAGGGATGAAGTGCGCAGGAAAAGCCCCAGGAGCTTCACATTTCACAGCACCAAGGAGCAAGAGCAGCCCCCTGTGAAGCCCCTCTCAGCCCGCTTACGCGGCACCGTCTCTTGCCCCGCCGGCAGCAAGGGGCAGGCAGGTTTCCAGACGCGGTGCCCTGCCAAGAGACAGCAGCAGCCATCGCAAGGCACCAGAGGACAGATGCTCCCTTTGGTAAAAGCTGTATATGATGCTTGAAAAGCACGAGGCCTGTCCTCCCCGGGAGACAACCCTTGTGAAAATGAGTAAGTAATTATTTGCTTAAGAGTGGGAGGTGGAGCAGTACAGGTTGGGGGGGTACCAGGGGTGAGCAGCGGTGCTGCGCTGCCCTCTCGCGTCCCTCGGCCCGGCAGGAGCCCACCCCACGCACTGCAGGGACCCAGCCCCAGTCTCCTGCCTGTTCCCCGCTGTGCTGCCCCCTCCTCTCTCCCACCCCCATCCGGGAAGTGGGGGCGTTGCGTGGGGGATCAGAGACAGGGTTGGCGCTTGCAGTTTCCCATCTCGGTGAAAGAGTTCAGGAAGAAATTCCAGTGTGGGAGCACGGAAGAGGGGACAGAGGACTCTAGTGACGGCTGCTGGACAACCCCTGCTGTCCCCACGCAGCAGGGATGTGAAGGAAGGAAACACAGAGGGATCAGACTCCTGCCAAGGCTCCATAGAAACCTATGCTCCCCTTTCTCACACATGTTGAAACATCCCTGACCACCATTACTACAACTTCTGGGCAACAGGTCCAGCCCCAAGGTGGTCACAAGCAGACACAAGGAAGGAGAGTGGCAGGAAGCAGGAAAGGAAATCAGCCCATGCTGCACCCACCTCCCACCACTGCTTTGTCTGACCTCTTCTTGCACCAGTAACAAAGACCACGTCCTCCAGAAACAGCCTGCTCAGAAGCTCCCCCTAACATCACACTACTATATTTCTTCCTTCAGTTTAACCTGCTGGGCATCCTGCCGTCCACACTTGCATTAGCAGAATGGACTGTGTGCAGTTACGGAGTCCACCACCAAGCTCCCATCCCAGGTCCAGCACCCCCAGCTCGTCCCTTCACTACTCACAGGTTGTTTTTCCAACTTCTCCTTCTGCACTTTAAGACAGACATGGACAAACAGAGCCCAGAGGAGGGTAGGGAGTTAGGGAGCAGGGGCGCAGAGGATCGGTCCCTCTACCCAGTGGGCTACACACTCCGCAAGGGGCTCCATCCCTCTGTCCCATGGCATGAGCACTGAAGTGGGCATATCCAGCACCCCCTTCTTTTACCCATGTGGCAGAAGCGTACATGGCAAAGGCTGAGGTTGGCACATCTCCATCCAACCAGGACCATGGGCCCTTTGGATGAATCCTCCTTCCGCCTCTGAGAAGGTGGACACCCAGGAGACAGGTCCCTGCAGGGCAAGGGGACCACTGGGGACAGACAGGCAGCAGGACCGGACTCAGCACAACAGCTCTGTGCCACAAAGGCACTGCCTGGCTCCTGGGGGTGCTGGGGGCCTGAAGCACCCCGAGGTAGCAGCAAGGCAGTGGGGGGGCACAGCAAGCACACCCTGCATGTCCCCCCCAGGAGAGGTGGGGGCGGCCACACACAATCCCGGCATTGAGAAGCTGCTCGCCCCAGCCCATCTGCAGCTCTGTGAGCCCGTGGCAGACAAAGCCAACGTCAGGCAATGGCGAGCCCTGCCAAGGCGGGGGAGACAAACAGGCCTTTGTATCTGCAAAGGCAAAGTTAGCTTTGGGGAAGAGACTAGACAGCTCAACGACTGGAGTCTGTGCTTTGGCTGCTTTTCACTTGGAGGTTTCTAAGCCACGTGCAGATGACAGCAGAATTCTGCAACACTCCCTTTTCTCTTTCCTGCCCCACACATGAGACCAGCTGGGGGTTCCACCCTTCCTTGTGGAAGGACCTTCAGCACACAGCACCGGTGCACGAACACACACTCACAGCAACACGAAGACTGAGCCAAGAGGGGTTGGACCCATCCCAGACTAAATCCATTTATTACCCATGTTTTTATTTTACCCCCAAGCTGGGGGCTCAAAAGCATTTCTCCCCAGGGGTAAGCCAAGTGGGATCTGCACTTCTGCCCTTGGACCTGGCCCATCCTGTCCCTTCCCAGCGCTTGAACTTCACATCCGTACCAGCAATGATTTCCATATGCAGAAAAACAAACCCCCAAGGAACAACAGGTTTTCTCCCATTTCCTCCCATCCCCAGCTCTGGGATGAGAGCAGCCCTCCTGCCTGCAGCGCCCACCTACCCTCACTCATGCCCGTGGCACAGACCAGCACGTGCACTGCGTTCACCCCTGCGCCCGTGCAATCCCTCTCAAGTCATCTCAGCACACATCCTAAAGGTGGGAAGCATTTAGCGGTGGCCTCTCGGCTGCTGCGCAGCCAGGACAGCCCAGCCCAGCCCAGTACATGCTTCCCAGGGGAACCTCCCTGAAAAGGCAAATCCTCCCCACAACTTTATGGGAAAAACAAGACCAGATATAAAGGGAATCAGAAAGAAATTTTTTTCTTTACACAGCACTCACTCTGGAAAGCTGACATAACGGACTGAGATTAAATATACGTATTTTACCACTGCTGTAGCAAAACCATCAGGTTTGACAGTACATATCAGGTTTTCACTACTGGTACAAACCCTGTCATTCACACCCTCCTTAGTCACAGCTAGTTCACATTGCATTACTCCAATTAAAAAACAAAACGCTTGCCCAGCACTCCCCACAGCTCCCACCACTACAAGCGAGGGCTGCACCCAGCTGTAGTACCAGTAGGTGTTTGTCAGGCTGTGTGACAACAGCGAAACACGGGGAAAGGCTGCAGCACTCATTCATGGCATTTACTGCTCACTCATGTGGTGAGGCACAGCCTCTCCCCGCAGGCAGAGGTTTGCTCTGCAATATGAAAATGGAACAAAGGCACCATGCACGCTGAATGGAGGGCCAGGCATTGGCTCGGCTTCCCCAAACACCAGCACGTCTTTTCCCTTACCAGCCATCAGCGAGCGAAAGACAGGGAGTGTGGCACAGCCCCGACTCACCCTTTGACAAGGTCCATCCCGCCCCTCGCCTCAGGGTCCACAGCAGCTCCTTCTGGGCTCCCAGCGGCTGAGAGATCGTGTGCCACGATGCAGACCTCCAGGCTCCACCATCTCTAGCCACCCTGCGCCACTGGAAGGGAGAGAGAGATGGAGACCCTGCCTGTTAGTGAGACAGACCGGACGGAGCCCAGCGCATCGCCAGCACGTAACACAGAGGTGAGCGAGGCCGTGAGAGAACCACATGCCCAGAGGAGATGCAATTCCCACCCAAATGGGGCCAAGAGTCACAGAGACATCTGGTCCAGCACAATCCCATCGAGTGGCTTCAGCTCATCCCATCCCTCGGGCCTGAGCAATGAGCTCGGTTTAAGGGATCTCAACAGCCATCAGCTGGTGTAGGAGCACGCTCACAGTGAGGATGCAAACCTTCCTTTGTTCGCTTGGTACCTCTGACATTAAACCGGGATGTGCTGTTCTCTTTCTAGATGATTATCAGTCACTGGATTGATAATGGATTACATTAGCTAATGGATTACATTAGTTTCTTATTTGGCAGTAAAAAGTAGATGTGTGAGCAAGAACTATGGGCTTTTACTTTCATATAGCCTTCCTCCCCTCTATTTGGCACTAGCAGCCAAAATATGTTAGTGTTTCCTCCCGACCTCCGTAAATATGCATGGCTTGGCAAGAACACCCAGTGCATTTACTCGCTGCCGTGCTGACATCCATTTATTATTACGTGGATGCATTCTCATTAGCCTGCGACGTGGTATGGTAAGAGAGATGAGATGCCCCATTCAGAAGCTAAGGCGGAAGTATGCCATTACCAGGGAAAAAGAAACCCTCCACCAGGGCAGGGAACTGTGTAGATCAGTCACCCTACGGGGCGGGGGGGGGAGCGGAAATCCAGGGAGGAGGACAGGGAAGTGCAAAAAGCCATCAGGAGAGAAAGCTTTAGCAGAAAGTTTTCCTCCATTAGGGATAACAGAGGAAAGACTCCCCCGCTAAAAAGAGGCATCTCAGTGCTTTTTCTGCCGTATCACAACATCGCTCCATTTTCATCTGTTTCAGCTCAGAGCGCCTTTGCTTTTAGCCTCCAAACCCTAATGTGCATATCACTAAGCTGCCTGTTGCAGATTTGCCCTGTGATAGACAGAAATAGGTGGCTGCCAGTCTTCAGCGTGGCTGAAATTCAGACAGATATCTGCCTGGATTCAGTCTCCACCGTGTAACTGCTGTCTGCTTCAGCATTCGTATTCAAGGCAAATTTGTTGGGGGGAAACACACAAAAAAGAACGTTATTTGCAAATCATTATATTGCTTCACTAGAGCTGGACACTGACGCAAAAGAAATATTTGAACCACATCCTCAGTCACACCTGCTAATCAGGAAACCCGCTCTCACCGAGCCAGGACTGCGCCTCTGAATCTGTATTGATAACATATGGCCAAGGGAACTGCTTTGCCTTGCTCCTGTTCCAGCTGTGGCTGCTAAAGCAGCAGAAAGCATCTGGCCAAAAATTATTTACCCTCAGAAAATCCAGGACAATTGTCAGGTGGAAGCCTGGAAACCCCAGTTTCAGCTAGAAATATTTTTCTGCTTGTAAATTGGAGACTGCAACCCCAGCCAAGCAGTTAAGGCTGTAATCACTGTGTCTGACGCAGAGAAAGATGCCAGGGAAATTTTATTTATGACACAGCTAATGGGGTTTGCCCTTAAGCACTGGACAAATCTTCCAGCTCATTACCCAACGTTAAGGATTACTTGGACAAATTAGGTATTAGAAAGTCAAGCCTGCAGAGCAGCTCTTTGATTCACCTTAAAACGACCTGCACATGCCCCTCCTGGTCATCCTCCCAACACAGCAGCACCGTGATTAACACCCAGAATGCAGGAGGGTTAGGCATTTAATTACAGAACTGTTTTTCCCCCTCACTTTCTAAACACCTTTCAGCCAAAGGATGCTCTTCCTGGTTTGCCTGCAAAGCTAAAGCAAAGCTGGGGCATCCTTAGGCTCACGAGGTACAGGGGAAGCTGTACCTTTTGGCAAAGAAGAAAGTCTGGAAGAAAACTTCTGTATACTCAAGTCAAGCAGATTGCAAAGAGAGTCTAAAAGAGAAAATGTAGGCTAAAAGAGTGCAGCAAATGGGACTACGCATGTAACTCCCAGTGCCATTAAGGGCATCCTGACCAGGACCAAAGATAAGATTGTTCATCACTTCTCTCCCAGCTGCTCTTACAGCCAGGGAGGGAGGTTTGTTGTAGGCAGAAGCAATGCTGAAGGGAACTGGGCACCCTGTGATAGTCCCTTCCCTTGCCAGGCTCCTCCAGACAGCGCTTCGTCCAGCCACCAGCTCAGCGCAGAGAGGAAGGCTTCCCGTCACATCGCCTCCTCTGCTCCACACACCAGCAGACACACAGGACCTGGGCTGCTGAGCCCCATTCCATCTACTACAAGAAAGACATGGACGTGCTGGAACGTGTCCAGAGAAGGGCCACGAGGATGATCAGAGGGCTGGAGCACCTCTCCTATGAGGACAGACTGAGAGAGTTGGGGTTGTTCAGTCTGGAGAAAAGAAGGCTCCCAGGAGACCTTATAGTGGCCTACCAGTATCTTAAGGGGGCCTACAAGAAAGCTGGTGAGGGACTAGAGGGAATGGATTAAAACTAGAGATGGGACGATTCAGATTGAACATTAGGAAGAAGTTCTTCACCATGAGGGTGGTGAGACACTGGAACATGTTGCCCAGAGAGGTGGTGGAAGCCCCATCCCTGGAAGTTTTTAAGGCTAGGTTGGACGGGGCTCTGAGCGACCTGATCTAGTGGGAGGTGTTGGTGGGTTGGAACTAGATGATCTTTAAGGTCCCTTCCAACCCTGCCAATTCTATGATTCTATGATCTCCTTCCCACCTCAGGCAACGAATGAGGAGCAAAAGGCGAGGAAGAGCCAACGCAGCTGAAGATGCTCCTTAAACGGTGGCAGCCAAAGGAACCATCTCCATCTAGTGTTTCAGGAATGAAGATCATAGTACAGCTGAGGGTGGCAGGTACCTCTGGAGATCACCCAGTCCAAGCCCCTGCTCAAGCAGGGCCAGCTACAGCAGGCTGCCCAGGACAGTGTCTACTAGAGTTTTGAGTCTCTCCAAGGCTGGAAATTCCACAACCTCTCTGGGCAGCCTACTCCAGTCAAAGAGCAATTTTGGTGTTTAAGTGCAATTCCCTGTGTTTCAGTTTGTGCCCATTACCCGTGTCCTGTCACTGGCACCCTGAGAAGAGCCCATCTGAGGGCAAACCCCTTCTTACTGCCGCACACGTGGTAACACGGCCATATGGGGCTCACTGCTACAGGGCGAGGAGCCGACACCATTATCTACCCATCAGGCTTCTGCGGGCACTGAGCACTTCAAAACCACTGTGTGGCTGTGGATAGCAACAGTAGCGCCCAGGTGCTGGAAGGAGAGGTTCCCAGCCCATGCAAAGCCAGGTTTTACTGCAGCAACACATCTTTTCCACTGCCAGGACAACGCAAATAAAATTCTTACTGAATAGAAAGAAAATGCTCTTCTGCCCTTTATGGCCAGACCCAGAAGGAGCTTGTGGTGGGACCCTGCTTCTCATTTTGCCAAGAGCATCTTTTTCAGCACCTCCAGGTGTGGGTTTGCTCTCAGGAACTCATCCAGGTGCAGCCTGGTGAGCAGCCACGGTCCCCGGGGCCAACAGCTAACCCTCCTCTTCCTCCACAAGCTGGAGAAGGGTGCGTCCAGGGAGCTATGAGCCCTCACACTTCTGACTCCTGAGAGCCACCGGCTTTTCCCTTCTGCAGAGAGGGTGCTTGAGCACGAACAGACCTTGGAAAAGGCCCCCTTTTGCTGCCAGGGCACTGCCACTGCAGGAAGGAGCCAGGTGGCAGTGAGACTCCAGTACGACAAAACCCGGGTTACTTTTTCCACTTTCCCAGTGCTGCCACAGGACCCAGGGAATCATTCAATCGGACAAGGTAAAACACTCCAGACACGCACAGAACCAAAAGGATGCTTGTTGCAGGTTTGGTCCCATGGTCTTGCACCATCTGCTTCCCAGAATGTGGTTTATTTCATACACCAGGACATTAGCACCAACAGCCAGAGGTGCAAACCCACCTAGCAGCCCACACAGGACCCCTTACAGAAACAGTCACACTTGTTTTCTCTCAAAAGAGAGTTTAGCTCACACAGTTTGAAGTCATTACATTTTTAGCCAAATCTTGTGCACTATTTGCAGCGTGAGGATCATTGGCCTGGCAACCACTGATTTTCACATTAATGATTTTGACTTCTTTGCATAAAATGGTCACAGCTAAGAAGAGCGCAGAAGTAAACAGCTTCAGAAGGTTCCTTCAAAGAAAAGGAAAGAAAATCCCCTTTTGCCAAGAACAAATACAGGCCATTCAGGAATTCCTGGGAGCTTGGGTTAGTTTTGTTTGGCTGCTCTTGCTTTTAATTCATAGTCACTGAAAGAGTTTTGTGCCCTTGACTATTGAGTTTGCCACCAAATCAGCACCTTAGTGAGAAGGAAGCAAGAGTTACACATTCACTGCTTGGGTATTTGCACTCCGACGCTCAAAGAGGAGGAGGAAGAAGCAGCCATGCCACCCTCTGAGCCAGCCTGGCAGGAGCTGGCACTGGGCAGGGCTTCCCATCCTCACCAGCACGCTGGCCATGCTCTCCCCACTGCCCCCTCAGCCACCCCTTTGCTGATGCAAGCACATGGATGGCATGTAAGAAGGGAAAGCTTCACACCACATCTGGCAGGAGGGGAAAGCCCGTCCCCCGTGCAAACAGAGCCAGGGGAGCAGCCCCGTGGCCCTGGGCAGGGACGGTGCTGACGGCCCATGCCCTGCACAGCCCTGCAGTCCTTGAAGGGGCTGCCCAAGCTGACACATCCCCTCAACCTTTCCAATAGCAGGCAGCTGGGAAGGAGAAACCTTCAGGTGAGCACCTCACATGGATTAAGAGCAATGCCATAAACTCTTACCATAGCCACAGGCCAGCTCATGGTGGGGGCCTGGCAGATGCTGCCAGTTATAGCCCCAGCTCAGAGAGGGAGCAGAGATGCACTTGTCCATCGGGAGGGACACAGACCGTACAATACAACGTCCCCCTTAATACCCACAGCAGAAAGGCAAGACATTAGCCAGACAGCGATACGCATGCACCCTTTAAAGCGCTTTTGCCCCTTAGGCTGGGCTTTGCTCCCCAGGGAAAGATCAAAGGCTGCTTTGGTTTAAGAAAGCTGCTGGTCCGCTATGGGTTGTACTCCCCACGAGGGGAGCAGGCAGCACCAGACCCCGCAGGACCTGCTGTGCCAGCACAGGGGATCCCGAGCCAGAGTCCAAGGAAAGGAATTAACTCCACATCCCTCAGAGGCAAAGGCATTTGGGAAAGCCAATAGCCAGGTCTGCAGCAGGCAAAGGCTGCCTGCCACCCTCCAACCCTGCCACAGCGGGGAGGACACAGTCCCGCTCTTCTCCAGTCTCCCCACCACGCTGTTGCCCAGCAGGAGCTGGGATTGCCACAAAGCCCATGAAAAACACTCACTCTATTGGGACTGGCAAGTGCTAAGGAACAAGCTACTCCCTTCCCTGCCAACTCGATGGGATGGGAGGAAACTCATTAAAAGCAAGATACAGTCACTCCCCAGGCGGCGCAGGGAAGGAGCGGGCCATCCCGGGCAGCCAGTTTGGATGGGGAACTGCGCTGCCAGCCGCACCCCAGGCAGATGTGGGGCGGCTGGGGTGCATCACCACCTCCACAAAATAGCCGCAGCTCTTCCATTTCGCTCCTGACTGCCATGTCCACCCCCACCCCCGCGCAGGCAGACAGCCCTCTGCTTTCGACTGCTGGCTCCAGACCTCAGCTGGAGGTCTGCAGGGGGACCAGACCATGAAAAGCAGGGACCGTGCCACGCTACGACAGTCACACACTGTATGAAAGAGCCTTTGCATGCTGTTTTGTTCACGAACATGAATTCTCTCTGTCCACTTCCTAGCCATGGCTCTGGCAATAGCCCTGTCCCCAGCACCATGCCAGGACACAGCCCATGCACTCAGTCACAGCTGCCACAGGAGGCATCTGCCCATTGATACGGCATCTGGCACCGGAGACCTGCCCACAGCCTGGGGTTTACTTCAAATCAGGTTCCTTTGCCACAGAAACAGAAGAGACACCACAGACATGGAGAAAACTGCAGCCTCCAAGGAAAGCAAGCACCGTAACTCACACAGTCCCAAACACAGCACCTGGGAAGCCACATGTGCCAGGGCTCCCCGATGGAGCACGTGGTCGTGACAGAGCCGGCCGAGCTATCTGCCTGACAGGCACAAACCTGAGTCCAACCACATCCCCATTTGCCGGCACGACCAGAAGAACACGCCTTGGGTTTCAGTTTGGTCCCTTACAGCATCTCTTTTTGATGAAAGGAGAAAAGGGACATCTCAGTGGCAGCAGTGATTTATGGCCAGAGCAGGCACAAACGATCCACACACAAATGCCCATCACCACGACACATGGCAGAGCCCTGTGGCTCACCAGGGACATCCCGACACCCCAAGGGGCACAGAGCAAAGGAGCAAAAGAAACAGGGCTACGTACTCATTCTGCACCGGGGGACCCGCAGGCCACTGAGCCAGGCTGCAGCAGAGCCGGGAAGCGTGAGCTTCGTCCGAACTGGTCCCACAGAGGAAGAATTGCCAGATGGATGGATCCACAAACCACCTCAGCCCCCCGTTCTCATCACCACCAGCACCACGTCAGCGACGATTTAATTCCCTGATCCAAGAAAACCAAAAAATCGGGAAGCTCACTCCCACCCAAGGCAAATGGCTGCTACCAGAAGCAGCCTGGCACAGCTGCACTCCCCCAGCACACAGAGCCTGGCTCCGTGCAAGACTCCAGCATGTCAGCGAGCAAATCCTCTTTGCCTATGGGCAAGGGAACTGGAGGGGGGAGAAAAAAAAAATGCATCAAGAAACTCTTTGTCTACAAACATCCCTGGCAGGCGCACGTGCAGCATGCGCTTCCTGACAAGGGCGGAGGGGGAGCCTGAACTTCAGAGACACCATTTCCGCCTGCAGCTCGATCTGCTCACTTATTGTCTTCTAAAAATAAATGTAAACACTGAAGAAGAGCTCTTTGTTTTTATTTCTGCTGTGTCAGAGAGATTCCTCTAGTAGGAACAAGTTGTGGGACCTCTTCCCAAACCTCTGGGAGCTTCCCCTGAGACCAGAGCAGTCCCCAAGAAGCTGTGGGTGCCCCAGGGACCAGCAGGCGAGGAGGGCTGTCCCCTCTTCCCTCCACCCCACTCATGGTGGCCATAGTAAGGATTACCTGCCCTGGGTTCCCACCTCTGCTGGGCTAACTTCCCTTCCCCTCTGCTGCAGGTCAGAAAAGAGGGACATTGCCCAAAGCCCAGGAAACCTCCATCTAAGCCACATCACTCCCCTTAATGAAGCACCGAAGCATGAGGAAAGCCAGGGCAGTGGCCTTTTAAACACATGAAATACACTTTAAAAAGTAAGATTAAGCTATGCATACGTATATCTCTCACTTTTTTTGCTTCCAAATCCTGGTTCCTGACAAGCCCAGTGGCAGGCAGCATTAGCTGGCTGACGAGGCCAAGCCTGAGCCCAAATGGCCAACATCAGTGATTAAAAGCAAGCACAAACTTCCTCGCCAGGCAGCTGCCATAATCTTAGCGTCTCACTGCTTTGCCAGTTGTTTGTTCAGGCTCTTCCTTTACTATGGAGCTGCTGTACAAAACTGCAGGGTAATGAGACACAAACACAATTACCTTTTTTTTGACCCGCACTAGGAATAAATCCAGCATTAAGAGCCCAAAGCTTCAGGTGTCCGCCCTGATTTTATGAAGTTGCTTATCTAAGCAAAACCAGCCTCGGTACCCAGAGCAAAGCTCTTCCCCCACACCCTCACTAACAGTGTCTCTCTAATCTGCCAGCTCCAAAACCCAGACTTTTTTAAAATTACAAAAAAAAGGAAGAGAGACATTTGTTTTCCCCATTTGAGTGCTCTAACACACTTCCCGCGGAAAGCACTATGGGACTTTTCATCAGGCTGCTAAGGACACCTAGGGACACCTCGCAAGGAGCAGCCAGGCTCCTGGGGGACAGGAGTTATCCAGCCCAAAGGCAAGGGGCAGCTTGGAGGGACAGGAGGTGACATAAGTGGAGCCACAGGTGCCACCTCCTTCAGCAACTGAGATCTCCCCAGCTCTGTGCTCTGTTGCACGCTGGGCTGCACGGGCCCCTGCCCTCCAACTTGCCCGGGGGCAAGTGCATTAAAAGATAATGGGCTTGACAGAGCCCCAGCTCCATTACAGCAGGTCCGAGAAAATTAAAAAAAAGGCAAAGGAAAAGGGCTTGTCACTGCGAACATCCTCCCTGGGGCCCAATTACCCCCCAGAATAACGAAGTGCAATAAGCAGGCCTAGACAAGTAAATCAACACAGCCCTGTGCAATAAGCTGCCCTGCGAATGCAAGTGCCATTAACCCCCAAACCATCCGCTTTCTGGCTACCATGTTACTCACAATGTGCTTGCTTGGGGTTTTTTCCCCACCAGAGCACCGACAGTGACCTGAGACGGGACGCAGTCTTTGGAGCAAACTGGGCGCTGCCAAACGCTCCCGGGGCTCAGCACGGCTGGGGAAGGGGACTCTCCCCTCTCCAAACACAACTCAGCCCCCCAAAAGCCCAGCAGGACTCTACAACTGGTAACAGATGTACCAGTTAATGAGGACTGGAGTATGAAAAAAAAAAATAATCATTAAACAACATTGTGTGTGTGCATGCGTGCATTCATGTGTCAGGCACTGACTCTGGGGGCTCCACAGGGAGGGAGCTGCTGTCCCCCCCAGCCCAGGCAGCACCATCCCCCGCAGCTCTCCCTGCCCAGGGCCGCAGCCAGGCTCTCCATGGCCATCCCCGCTGCTTCAGATAACGGGCTGTGTCATGGAGGGAGGACTCAGCAGTCTGCAACCTCGCCCCAGTCTCTTTCAGCATTTTTCTACCCTAACAGCTGGGTCTAGCACAGGATGGCTCATTTTCCCCAGCCATCCAACACCGCCCTCTTTCAGCAGCTCTCATAGGCTGCACATCAGCCCTGGTGACCTGTCATCATTTCACGCTGCACAAAAAACCCACAATCAAATCCATGAAGCAACTCTACACATACCAAAAAGAGTGAGAAAACAGCTTTGCCGCTCAGTAGTTCACCTATGAGCCAAAAAGCCAAGCCATCTCAATAAAATTCGTGGGCAAGAGAGACAGCAGACTGTTTGACTAACGAGCACCCAGCATCCTCCCCTGCAGGAGGGAGAGCCCCAGGACCCCACCAGGCCTGAGCAAAGGGTGAAATCCAGGCAAGCCAAAAGCCTGCGTGCCCAGAGAGCCGGCTTTCACCTCTGCTCCTCCATGGCGTATGAGCCCACGCAGTCCCAGCGCAGAAATCCCCAAGCCTGGGAAGCGACACCAGGCGCAGGGCTGGGGCCAAACCAAACAGCAGCCGTGGCACAGGGGGACCGACACAGGGAGGTGACCCGGCCGTGCTCGTGCTGCTGGGAGCGCTGCCAGCCTGGACGGGACACACTGGCAGCCAGGGCCAGGCTGAGCTGGCAGGAGCAGAGATGTTGTTAACCAGGAGCTTTAAAGCCGACTGTAACTGTTGCTAAAGAAAACACACAATTTTTAACATCCCAGTTAAAAACCGACCAGCAGTGGTGTGAAAGAACAACACTGTCCTTACAGGAGGACCCGTTTATTATGGCTATAAACTTTTACGATGCTCTTATCTCGCAGCTGTACCAGGATAAGCTCCATGCATTGTTAAGTCAGGCAATTACAGTTTTACATGCGTATGGATTGATTTACTCAAGGCATATCCCTTGGGAATGCAGGGGATGCTTGTCAGCGCCCGTCTCGGTCCGACTCGCAGCCCGGAGCTGATGGAGGCAAAGAGGGACACTTCACACCTTAAGCACTCTGGAGGGATCGACTCCAGTAAGAGCCATGGAAAGGCTTTGGCTTTCCTCCAGTCGTCATCTTAATTTATTTCAGCATGCTTCCTGATGTTGGCAGGAGAGGCAAAATCAACAGCGCTAACTTGCCAAAGCTCTCAGCAGCGCCAGGGCTCCCAGCAGCTGCCAGAAGCCGTGGGCAGGTGGGGGAGCGCCCCGGGTCAGGGCTGGGTGCTAGCAGTGCAACCAGCCCGATGTCCTCCAGCGCTGACGCTGGTGCCTTCCCCCTGGAAAGGGACAACCTCCAACCCCCCCCTGGGCACAGGCAGGCACTGCTCCATTTTGGGGTGCACACACAGGGCTGAAGCGGAACACTCAACAAGGCCGTGTACCCCTCAGCTGCCCTCCCATCCCTCTGCTCCTCACCCAGCTCCCCAGGATGAGCTGAGAGCGAGAAACCCCAGCGCTCCCATGGGACATCCATCATCCTGTGGCAGACGTCCCCTCCGAGAGCACTGGCGGGCCAGGAAGGGGAGCAGAGGGGCTGCCTCACAAACCACCACACCCAAAGGCACTGCACACCCACCCATCACTGCCAGGACACACTCGGCATTCCCTGGAAAACCCAGAAGAGGGCAAAACCCAGCCCTCACCCCTGCTGCCTGTCTACGTGCAGACAGTGTCATAGCACCCAGGATGGGTAATTAGTGAAATACCTGTCCCAGTTAATTACTACCTGGCCAGCAATCTACATTTCTGTACAGGGACAACCTGCTTCAAAATTCGGGGAAGGAGGCAAAAATGGTACAAGCACTTTTATACTAGCTGACCCACAAGCAGCCCACCCAGCAGACCCAGCTCATCCCCAGCCCCGCTCTGCACACACAGGACAGTGCAGGTCTCCCGTCCTGGGGGAAGCAGAGCACAGAGAGGTGACACGATCTGCCCAGCCAAGCAGGGTCACATTCCCTCTCCCAGGTGCCCTACCCATTAAGGCTCCCCAGCTCCAGCCATACTGTGGAGGGGCTGGACCACTGAGAAGCAGGACAACTTTGCTGGTTTTGAGCCCTAGTACTTCCAGCCGTTCTTTTGTCTGCCACCAACAGCTCATTTCTGCCAGCACAGGACCTTTTCTGAAGCACGTTCACCTGCTCCTCTGCTCTTTCAAGTCCACATCAACATGTTGTAGCACGGAGCTGCACAAGTGCTTGTGCTGGGCAGCGAGGCTGATGCCCAGCTCAGCAGGGAGGACACGCTGCCTGGCGATGTGCCAGCAGTGGGGCAGACAGCTCCAGGAGCAGAGACCTCTCAGGGCGTGGAGGAAGAGCCCAGAAAGCCTGTCATGGAGAGGGCAGGGCTGGCTTTGACCTCCCCAGTTCTGTCAAACCTAACAGCAGACCTCTACTAGAAGAGAAGGTTTCAGCTTGCAGACCAAAGACCCTTCAAATAGAAAAGCTATTTCTTAGGGATGTAGTAAAAGGCACACCACCACAGCTCCATATACATTACAGAACAACCCACCTATCTAAGAAGTTCCTACTGGATTTCGCACCTCCACTGAAGCATACCTAGAAAGCCAACAGTCAAAAGAAGTTGAAAATCTTTTTTGCATCATTAAGGGGAGGAAAAGGAGATAAAGAATCCAAGATAAGATCAAGTACGTGTTCTATGAGGCTCAAACCAGCCTCAAAATTAAGTCCTGAGGTAAGAAAAGCAAATAAATTATTTTACTTCTCTGAAAAGCTTTACCTTTACTCACGACAAGAGCATTTGTGTTCAGGACCGGGTGTGTTCCAGGGAAATGCTCTTTAATGCAGTTAGTATGGCACCAAGGGAGGGAAAAGGGGAAAAAAAGAAAAAAAAAAGAGGCAAGCTCACTGCAAACCTTTCCTCCACAGCATCATGTTTCTGCATGGATGCTCGTAGTTGAAGATAGGGCGTTCCTCCAGGACAGAGAGCAGGTCCACATGTGCTTTTCTTTCCAAGAGCTACAGTCCCTGGGATGCTGCTGAACACGGGCTCCTTGGCAGGGGCAGTCTGCCAGTACCCAAGCCCAGAGGCCCCAGGCAAGGGAGTAAGTGTCACCGTCACCACTTAGTGAAGAGGCTTTTAAGCAAGTTGTATCATAAATGCAGCCAGGAATCTCTCAGCCTGGAGGGTAAATGCTGTCCGGTGACCTTACTGAGTCACTATCTGCTGACTCATTCACTGGCAACTTGGGCAGTGTTGGCCGAGTCGTAGGCAAGGAGACGTCATGGTGACATGGACTCACAGTGACTCTCCCCTAACACAGGAGGCTTGCAGGATCTCCAGGACAGGAAGGGCTTTTTGCTTGTGACAGTCATCACCCCCTTTGCTCTTCTGCACCCTCTCCCTCCCCCTCACACCATGCATACGCTGCTGGGGGGCATCATCACACGGGACAACAACTCCCTCTGGTCTTGTGTCAAGATGGCTCCCAGCAGAAGCAGGTGAAGCCATGTCACCATTCAACACACCAAGGAATCAAGTGAGAGGAGTGAACCCAGAGCCCAAACAGCAGCCAGACCCCAGGCACTACCCTCTGACCCTGCCATGTGGTGGCCCCGGCTCCGGCTGCCACACAAACCCTGTCTACAGCCACTTGCAGGGCACATACTAGAACCTGCACTGGGCTCTCCCTGGCAGAAAGTCAGCCTTCTGCAATCCCTGCCTCATCTGCAGGGAGAGAAGAGCGATGTAACCGCCACTGGTACCGCTGACCCACCCCCACAGCCCCCTGTTGCAAACACAAAGATCTCTTCACAGGAACCACAGGAAAGGGTTGGTGTCAGCGCTTGCTTTGGGAGCAGCACAGAGGGTCAAAGCTCTAACATTAGAGCAAAGGCGATGACGGGGAATTTGGGAGGGAACAAGAAGAGAATCACATAAATAGCAGCGTTGTCCTTACTCCATTTCACAGGGCATCAGATGTCAAATATGATCTTTCACTCAAGAGTTGAAGCCTCTAATTGATTCCCATCTGACAGTTTCTTATCCAGCAGTTGTTATCCATCCAAACAAGCTGAGTAAATATACTTTGCTCTACCATTAAAGTTGGCAACGAATCATCGGTTTGCAACAAACCAGTGTAAACAACATTGTTCCTCCTGGGACAGAAAACCTCCTCCCATTCCCCTGACCTCCTCCCTCTGCTGCACTTTGATGCTCCGCCAACCCTGGTCCCGGCATGGGGTAGAGATCCAGGTGGTGGGGACCACCAGGAGCCCCCTGCACACCCCCTTGGCTTTGGGAAGAGAAGTCACACTCCCTGGAGGGTTTGGGCTCTCAAAGCACCTTTGCACACATCGAGTGAAACCTGCTGCAGCCCAGTACATTCATTTAACAAGCAGAGAGATCCAATCTACAGCCTGCAACCAAAAGTCCTTATACGAGGCAAAACCTAGCCAGAGTAGAGAAAGTTTTGCCTGGCAGTGCCCAGACGCATCTTATGGTTGGGCAGAGTTCAAGGAAGACTGTGCAAGTTCCTGCTCTGGACATGTTTGTCCTGCCCTTTGGGGTGTCCCCTGGCAGACTTCAGCACCCCATGCAGATCACGCCTGGCTTTTCTGCTCTTCTGCCTCAACCTGCTCCAAAGAGGCTGTTTGGGGAGAGCACAGGAGTCTGGGCACCCCATGGTCCATTCCCTTGGATTCTCCCAGCATCCACAACTATGGGATGAGGCATGTCAGTGGGTATACCCCAGATAAGTCCTTTTTGGATCCCTCTATAGACCTGCTGGCGAGGAATCTGCCCAGTGCCTTTCAGATGAGCCATCTGCCTCCACACCCTACCAGATCACCAAGCTCCAGGCATTCGCTACCTGCTAGGTGAAGCGGTGCCTTCTTTTACCTTCTTTCAATTTTCTACCCACTGGTTTCACTGCCATCTTCTAGGTTTAGTATTGAGAGATGTGGTGAGCTGCACCTCCATCTGACCCACCACCTTCATGATTTTGTAAGCCTAGATGAGGTCACTGTTCATTCCTGTTTTCAGATTGCTAATGAAGCCCCCAAACCAGTCCTTGGGTGGCCCCACCACTGACTTCTCCTTCCTTAAGAGTGCAAAGGTGACCATGCAGCCTACCCTTTGCCTTCCATCACGCAATGCCCTTTCCAATACCTAAAAGACCTTCTTCCAGTGCCTGAGCGCCATCAATAAGAAACAGTGCCCCTGCAGGGGCACCAAGCACACGGGACCAAGGGTGCTGCTCTCCCAAGAGCACTGCACCACCAGCAGGTGTGTGCATCTCTCCAACCAGCCTGCACCCGTACACAGCATCACCATCAGCACACACCAGACTCGACGGGAGAGCCAGCTGCTGGAGCTCGAGGGAGCGATGCACACGCGTGCACCTCGTCTGTCCGGCTGCTGCCTGGATCAGACTTGGAGGCTCTCAATTATTCTGCACAAAGAGCACAATGTCCTTTGGTGCAAAGCTCCCAGTTCATGCTTCTGCTCCTGTGACCGACAGCTCAAACGCAGCTTGGGCAAACAGCCATTACCCATCCTAACACGCAATCCGCGCAGCAAACGAAAACAAGCACTTCTGCCCCAGATTGGGCTGGAATATCACTGCGGCAGCAGCTCCACCAGAAGGCTTTGCTTAAACACTCTCTGATCCCAGTGTAAGCTATGTCTTTGCTTCTCAACATTTGCAAAACCCCGAAGCACTTGGTTTGGAAGAAATCCAAAGCAACAAGCGGAAAAAAACCAACAAAAAAATTGGCATTTTTCAGAGATGATTGTTGAGAGCTAGCGAGACCGTGCACTTTTACGAAGGTCCCACTCAAAGCATATAGCTTTTTAAACGCAGACGAAAGCAACTGCCGAAATGGCAGTCTTGTATCGATTTCAGTGCAATGATCAGCACCTACCAGTGAGGAGGAGGGAGAAGTGGGTGAGAATAGAAATATAGTATAGATGTTTGCTATAAGGACCAAAGGTTCTAGCTTAACACATGCCTGTTGAGGAACATGTCTGAAAACATACTAAGGAAGCACAAGTATAAACTTCTACCTGAATCCTATTTTAGGAAATTTCATAAATGATGACTTTAATGCTCACATTTGACGTTTTCCTAATCAGAGCTAAAATCACACATTCCTCACACGGCCCCAGAGGCCACGGAAGCAGCACGGAGGAGCCCCAGCATGAGCCCAATGGGTAGGGATGGCTCTAACCAAAGAGGATGAACAGGATGCCCACAGAGGATCTGTTTTCTTCCCAAATCCACTGGCAGATGCTGACACAACCCTGCCCAGGGCACCCCCAGATGGTGCCAGACCCATAACCTCAGCAAAGCCTCATGAGGCAGGGCCACCAGAGTCACCCTGCAGGGATGACACCCGGTCCCCAGCTTTGGAGGACCGCAATGCTTTGTCACTTGGAAACATTGTCATTGTCTCAAGGGAAATAGAGGAATAATATAATTACATATTTCTGATATCTCTGTTTACAACCAGATTTCCAAATCCTCCCAGAAAACATTTCTTGGGAACATTTCTGTAAGCATAGCTGTGCTGGAAAACCTTGTTACACTTGGGGTCTGACTTGGAGGTTACGGCAAATCCATCTCACATCGCTTAGGGTGAACTGGGAACAAGTGAGAGCCCAGGGCTCAGCCGAGAGGTCAAAAAGGCAGCTCAAACTGGAGAAAGAGGGAATGGAAAGTGGGAACATCCTCAGACACACACTCAGCTGATCAGAGACTACTGGGTTTTGCTGTCACTGGATTTGGCCCCAGGTAATCCCTCTGATTATGCCAAGCCAAGTTACTCACACCTAAGTCCTTTTCCCAGGATCAGACCCATTGCAATTGTCACTTCTGCAGAAGAATTTCTAGTTGTGTTTGAATTCTAATGCTCCAATAAAAAGGAGAGTTTATGAACCTTTAAAGCTGTAATCTTTCCTGCACTGGGTATGGACACGCTTCATGTTTGCGATATGGGTGGAGGTAAGATTTATGATGTCTTCAAACTGTACGCTTGCCTGCTTTTAAGTGTCTGGGTTTTCCAAGAGATGCAGGACACAACAGCCCCCCACACCACCATCCCTCAACAACCCTCACAGCTTGTCTCAGCTGTTGGAAATGTCCTATCTCGCCCCATCCACCTGGCGTAGATGCACAGAAAAATTTCTTCCGAGGTTCAAAAGGGTGGAATGGGAAGACTACCCAATTCAAAGCAGCAGACAGGTCAGTCAACGAATAGTGGCTGAAACCCAACATCCTCGGGTTCCAACCTGTGGTGCTGCAAGGGGGGTGGAAGCAGCACCTTCACACCCACCACGTACCAGCACCTCACCCTCCCCTCCAGACAACAGACTGCTGTCAGGCACAGGGCTTTCTCTAATGCTCTTCACGACCGAGAGGAAACCTTGGCTTCCAAATACCTCACACCATCACCACCCTTGAGAAAGGCATCCTCCTCCACCTCGTCACACCACCTCTTTACATTCAGAGCACGCTTAACTCCTCAGTATTCCTATTCCATTTCTGTATACACTTCTACCAGGTGTCTTGTCCCAAGGGATGGTCCAGAAGGACAGAAGTGCCTGCACCAGGTCCCAAAACATTTGTCCAGGCTGCCGGGATTTTATTAGACTCCACATGTGGCTGCAGTATCAGTCCCCCGGACAAGGGGCTTAGAGCCCAGAACATGCAGCTGCCTGCCAGCAGCTGCCTGCATCATAGGCAGATACCAGCATCATGCAGACTGCAGGACGGTCACAAGCATGGGGCACAGGACTGGCAGAGGTGACAAAGCCCTTCAATTCCCTGGTTGTGAAAGGCCAGCCTTGTCTCTCTGCCAAGCACTTCAAGATCTGAACCTGAAAAGCAGAGCAAGAAAGGAACACACATAATGTGAAACCTCAAGATTCACAGAGCTCTTTTCTCGGGGAACTACAAATATTTGTAGTGCATTATCCAATATGCCTCCGTGTTTGCCCAATGCCTAAAGATAAATGAATAGGTCGTGTACACTTAAGATATAAAGATTTCATAAGACTTCAGCCAAAGCACCAGTGAGGCACTGTTACCACACTGAAACAATCCAGCATCATCAGGCACACGGGGACCCAGACTGCCAGTGTCACGGCAAGCTCCCGTGCCCATTTGGTCACCATCCCCTTGCCAGACCAGGGATGGATGTTCAGATCACATGCACCAGTTTGTCCATGTCAATGACCACTGTCCCCACAGCCCAGAGGAAGCCACCCCAGATGGCTGAGCCAGCACGGGCAAGGCAATTGCCGGAGGCGAGAGCTAGCGCTTTCAGGAGGTGAGGTTTGCAGCAAGCACCTCCAGAGCCTCCTCCAAAGCCTCCCCAAGTGCCAGATCATGAGGCATTCCCGAGCTCTTTGCACTGATGGGTGACAGAACAAGTTGGGACCCTCATGTTAAGTTTGTACAGCAGCACCCCAGAGCCAGTTCTGTATCTCCACACAGGAAGGCAATCCATCACCACCAACAAAATCTGCTCCCTCTACATGCTCTTTTTCTCCAAGAAATACTCCTGACTGATCCCAGTAGCTCGATTACAGAGCTCAGGCTCCTTCTCGCCTACAGCCTGTTTTCAATCATGTGTTAAAAGGGCAAGTAATGCAGAAACAAATCTGCACTAAAGGTCAGGTATCTTCCCCAACCCTGCAAGGCTGAAGGAAAGCCACTCTGGCTTGCTGGAGATGGCTCGGCACAGCAGAATCCCTCCTCCAGCCCCAGCCACATCGCCCTCCTACACAGACAGCCACCCACTTCAGCCTGAAAACAGGCAGGTGAGGCCAGCACTGGCTGAGCCATGGCCAAGAACCATGTGCCACCACCCCCTGGGGTAGCACACACTGGGAGATGGCCATCACTCCAAAGCATCACCATTACAGAGTTTTGAACTGCCTTGCTGTTCTCCTGGACACACTGGGGCCCCCAAAACTGCCCAACAGCATCACACCTAGCACCAGGATTGGGTAACGTGCCCAATCCACCTAGGGCACCTGCCACCTGCTGTCACAGCAGCCCTGTTCAGCAGGTCTTCCCCCGCTCCTGCAAGATCTCCCCTGCCACGCAGGCAGCAGCCGTGATTGCCAATTCAGAGACACTAACTGACCACAAAAATAAAGAACAAGGCCACTGCTAGGAACTGCTGCCCAACCTTTTGCTTTCACCTCCAAATCCCACTCTCTTGGTTTGAGAAAATAACAAGTTCACCCTTAAGGCCTGCTCTTTCTCCCACACTCCAATAAACTTGTTCTTCCCAGATAGAAAGCCACCATCCTGGGCAACCCAACTGCCAGATATGTGCAGAAAACGGAGCACCCTCAAGCCAAGGCAAACAGCAGCAGTAAGCAAAACAGCACGGGACTTATCTTCTAAGTCAAAAGTTTTAGCACAGGGACTCTGATACGCTGAGTTTCGGGACAAGCGATTTCCTCCCCGAGCTGGAGATGCCACAGCCAGCATTCAAGGACCAGCGCTCAGGAGCTGCAAACCAGAGCAGGCACATAGAAGGGCTCAAGGAGGGAACAGAAGAGACGCACCTCCACTCCTGCTCCTCCAGAAATGCTGGTCTGCTGGATGGTGACCATGGTGAAGGCCCAGCCAGTCCCCTGCACTGGGAGATAAGGAGCTGGGAACAGTGCGTCCAAAGCTTCCCACCAGCAGCAGAGCAGGGGGCTGTTGGGAGCCGGGCCAGCGACACAGACGCAGGAGGGCAGGACTGGATCCAGATCCAGAGCCACCCATGGGTGCCTACAGCTTGTGAGCACGCAGGAAAAGGAAGCTGGGGGGAGAAAACAGCCATTCTTAGAAGATTTGGCTTCAGCTGAAACCAGCCTCACAAGGCCAATGCTCTGGCAGGGACTGGAAAACTTCTGAGATGATGTCTGCTATTTTAATTTTAAAATGTTGCTGGAATGGCCCGAATGGCTAGTCCAGCACTACCCCCAGCAGAGGAGGGAGTTAGCATGCTGCGCCCCAGACCAGTCCTAAACCAGACCCTCACTCCCCTGACTTTGGCACACTAGCGCAGGAGCTCGCTGTGAGCGGAAATGCAAGCTTTTGTGCAAAGGTCACTCAATTTTCCCCAAGGGGTTTCAGTCCTCTCTGGCTTGGTAAACCAAACAGGAGCGTGACCTGCTTGTGGCTCACCTGGGTATCGCAACAGGGAAAATTACACAGCAAAAGACGACTGTCCAGAAAAGATGAAGCTATGTTCAAAACACACGACTACAAACCCAAATTACCACTTCCAAAACAAAGCAAAACACCCCCAAAACTCATGCCAAGATGATATAAGGCACTGTCTTCCCCTAACCCTCTGGGTCCTGCTGCAGCCCTCCCCTTGGAGGGGGCACCAGCAGCAGAGACAGCCCCCCAGTGCACACCCACACCATGGGGACCAGACAAGCTTTACTACGGTTGTGGTTCTGGGTGTATTTAGCACATTTTTTATCATATTATGTATTTTTGTCCAATTCATTTCACTACAAAGGGAGAAGAGCTGGAAAGATATACTTAAACTGCAGAAGCAGGAATGGTTCAGAAAAGAAAAGATCAAAGGTCCGTCATTTAAAATTAATTAATTCAAACCTGAACTATTAACATAAATTAAAAATTCAAACCACATACAGGGCTACATTTCTTTCCAAGTAATTTTCAAGAACCTCTAGCGTTGCAAGATAAGTTAATCACACATTCCATTAATTTGCAGCATGCACAGTGGAGGTTAACCTCCACTTAATTGGAACTAATTTTAATTTTTCTGGAATAGGGCAAGCACACTTTATAAGAAATCCCCTTGACATTGTACCTCAAAGGGAGGGAACAGTAGCTCTTTATGCTGCCTCTTCCTCTCTCCCTACACAAATCATCTCCCTGCTGCCCCTCCTGCAGTCTCAGCTGGAAGAGCAAAGGCGTTTCACAGGGGACCGTGGCCGCCGAGGAAGTGGTAGCAATAGAAAGAAGAAAGCAGATGATTCCACTTCCACAGCATTCTTGCCAAGGGGAACGGAGAGGCACACAGACACCAAACGCACGCCAGAGCTGTCGGAGAAAGCTGATGGACCAGACGGACATTGCGCCCTGGTTTGCCGGGGAAGTAATGCAGGAAAACCAGTGCTGAACCACGCTGGAGTTGTGCCACGTGTGCAAGATGTGACAGCTAGAGAGGCGGCGATGTGGAAAGGACCAGCTTTGGGACAGCCCTTCCCCAGCAGCCTCTGCAGTGGGGTGAAATCTCGCTGCCCTCTTCCCTCCCACCTGATGAGGCTTCGAGCCAAACCTGCATCCGCTGGAGCTGCCGCGGCTCTCAGGGTGGCCAGGTCCGGTCACAGCATGACTCCTCGGCTATTTACACACATGTCCTTCCAGATCCACCATTCACCCTTTCAGCAGCTCGATGACACCAGAGCACACGGCTGCCTGGCCCCTGTTAAATCCCCACCACGCCAGCTTCACCGCCAAGTCCTCACCCACCAAACCGGCCCAGGCTGGGAGCCAAGGACCCGACTCGGAGCCTGGGAAGGCTCCTGGCGCCTTTGTGTGCCACCAGCTTTGCCACCAGGTGTGCTCGAGCCTTCCCCGGCATCCTGCCTTCAGCTCTGCCTCTTCCCCAGCCTGGCCCAGTTTCCAAAACAGTTTCATGCACACTTTGGTTTAACCTATGCAAAAAAAAAAAAAAACATGCTACAGGGTGGCCTCCAGCTCAATTAACCCAAATCAATGCAAACCATAATTCAAAGCGAGTTAAAGACATCCACCCTAAAATTTTTTACATTTGCCTAAACTAGTTTAAAGACTTAAATCCCCATCCTGTTCAGAGCTCCTCCACAAGCAGAAGGTCTTGCTGCAGGGTTGCAGGGGGCTGCAATTCCACTGCCCTGACCCAATGCCACCCCCTGGAGCCCCCCGGGTCCAGCAAAGCAAGTGTCCCTGGGAGCTGCAGGGCGCCCACGCCTGCCTTCCCCGGGGGTTAATGCCAGCCACGCTGCGCCTGCCTGGAATCATGTCCCAGTCCCTAGCTCAGCCTGCGTTCCCAGTGCTCACACCCTGCAAAGGGCAAGGACCGGCTCTCGGAGACACGGAGATCCTTCCCTGGTGACAGCTGTGTTAAACACTGACCACCTCGCGTACGGGGCAGCTCGGCCACCATGCGGTGCCAGCCTAGGGATGATGCCCTGCACACCCAAGACAGAAATGCCCGTTTGCCTTCTCACTACCTTTAATCTGAACTTCTCGTCCCATCCCCACCAGCACCAGTAACATCATCTCCTGCCACCACCAAGCCAAGTAAACTAGTGACTTCATCGCGTCTTCCTTCACCTAAATTGTCTCGGGAGACCCCGCTACTGCTTTCCAGTGGGCGCAGCATCCTCCGAGCGCAGCTGCACGGCCCCCGCTTCCTTCCTCTCCGCAGACCTCTGGTTTGCATCCACTGCTCCAAGCCCGGCACGGTTTTAACCTCAACCTCTCCTTTACCAATATGGGTTCTACAGCAATGCCTGCGTGCTTCAGGCCAAGAAAAACCAGTAAGCGACCAGTACACCTCCCTGGGGTCCCCCACTCCAGTGCTTCCACACACAGCAAGCAGCTTCCAGGGGCTCTTCAGGGTCATTGGGACTGGTCAAGATGGGAGCTGAGCAGCCCTGGGGAGAACAGGCAGGGCAGGAACCATCACCAGCCCAGGCTCAAGCCCAAGGACAGACAGCTTCATCATTGCCACTCTCTGGTCCAGGGTCAGAAACCTCCCAAAGCATCAGGCAGAGGCACATTTACACCCAAGCCCCCTTGTCCACAGCACCCAACAAACATGGGATGGCATCAGCACACCAGCATGGCAAAGCATGGACAGCTGGGGAGGGAAAACACCTGCAATATCTGCAAAAACCCTGGAATATTTTGGAAAGAGATACTCTGAATCCTTCCATTTCATTTTCTGTGAAGCACAGCAAAAAGGTGCTTGAAGTAATTTCATTTCAAGCTCTTTGAAGGACCAAAATGCCCACCCTGCTCCAGTAGAAGTTTCTAGGCAGAAAGCCACCCCCCAGCATCATCCCCAGCAAGCAGGCTGGTTCCTGAGGCTTCCTCTGACCCTGGCCAGGGCTCAGCAAGGACAATTAAAGCAAATATATTTTGAACAAAATTAGCCCTTTGCTTTCAGGCTCATCTGGTAGCTTTTACCAGGCCTGCTTTCCCAGCCCAGAGCTAATCCATCAATGAAAGCATCACCACTGATTTCGAGGGGCTTTGGCTCAGCGCATGAATTTTAACATACATCTGCCCCCTCGCGCAGGCCAACACTGTTCTTCAGACAGAGCTTTTATCCTCAAAATGCCCCCCCGAGTTGCAGCCAGGCTGCTCATTGAGTCAGCACGTTTCACTCTCAAGAAGATGCATTCCTACATCTCCCCGTTGTTTAATGTTGCGTCGTTGTGGTTGGTTTGGGAGCCGCAGGCAGGGGCATCGCAGGGACCCAGAGGCCGGGCTGAGCACGCCAGGTGCCGCAGGAACAGCCAGGTGACCGATGCACACCCGGGATGCTCCTTAAAAGTGTAAGGGTAACAATTTCAATCAACCCAATAGAAGATGGCCCACAGACCACAGCATCACACACAGTGTGTGTTGCTTTTTTTTTTTTTTAATTTTTAATTTTTAGGTTTTATAAGCTTTAACAGCTCTATTTTGCCCTTAATTGATGCAATTGTTTTTAACCCTGCTCCTGGAGCCACGTTGCTATGGTTACCCCGCACAAGCCTCAGCCAGCGAGGTGTATTTTTAGAATTGCCAAAATCCACGTCTCTAACAAAGCTTTTTTGTACAGAGCTCTCGTTGTTCCGTGACACAGGAATTAAGGGCATTCAATGGAATTAAAACGTGGGAAATTCAAAACCGATTAAAGGAGAGGCCCATGGTGCAGCCAGAGCGTGGCATGAGCCCCCATGCCCCAGGAGGGAGCAGGGGGACATGGCTTTCCCCCACCTCCTGGAGGCAGGTCCAGGGCACGGCTGAGGCCACGGCCGAGGCCACGGCCTCGCCAGGACCACAGGACATGGTAGCACAGCTGAGATGACCAAGTGCTGCGATGGATGGACATGGGGCCTGTGGGACAGTGAGGAGAAGGAGTCACCTAGAGCACATGGGGCTGTGCCTCAGGACAGACAATGAGCCGGTCGAGAGCTTAAGTCTCAAGGTGGGGGGACAGATCAACACGGGCAACGTTGCGGTGAGTGTCTGCCACAGACCACCTGATTAGGACAAAGTAGATAAGACCTTCAGACAACCAGAAGAAGCCTCATGTTCACTGATCCTGGTCCTAGAGGGGACTTGAGCAACCCCAATATCTGCTAGACGAATACCACAGCAGGGCTCAAGCAAGCCAGGTGGTTTCTGGTGCACTGACGACAGCTTCCTGACACAGGAGAGCAAGAGGTCAATGCGAGGAGACACTCTGCTGGGCCTAGTACTTAAAAACAAGGAAGAACTCATCAAGCATGAAGGTCATGAACAGCCTTGGCTGCAGTGGCCATGAGATGGTGGAGTTCAGGATCCCACGAGGGGTGAACAGGACAACTAGCCTGCAGACCACAGCCCTGGGCTCCAGGAGAGCAGACACTGGCCTGTTCAGGGATCTGCTTGGAGGAATCCCATGGGACACAGTCCTGGGGAAAACAGTGGTCCAGGATACCCAGTTGATTGTCATGGATCACGTCCTCCAAGCTCAAGAACGATCCATCTCCACTTCCTGGAAACCAAGCAGTAGTGGCAGGGGGCCTGCACAGATGAGCAAGGAGCTCCTCACTTATCTCAGATATTAAAAAGAAGTACACAAATGGTGGGAGCAAGGGCAGGTGACCCAGGAGGAATATCAAGACATTGAGTCTGTCACAGAGGGTTGTGCTGCCATTCAGAAGAATCTTGACAGGCTGCAGAAATGGGCCAACAGGGATCTCAAAGTTCATCAAGAAGCATCAAGTCCTGCAGCTGCCCCTTCCTTGCCCCACACCAGTTCTTGTGAGTCCAGGGACTAGACCACCAAAACCACCACCTTACAACACCAGTTTGCAGCTTTTTGTCTGTTCAGTGTCTTGAATTGATTCACCACAAGACGAGAACCACAGCAAAGGCATGGGAAAGAGCAGGAGGGCTACCACAGATGGCAGCTCAGCCATCACAGCCTCAGTGTTTGTCAGGAGCTTTCACAACACAGACAAGCAGCAACAGAAGAGCAGGTCCACGGAGCAGTCAAATCTCCAAAGCTGGATTTGCAACCTACAGACACGGCATCAAGACACAAACTTGTATTCAAGTATTTCCTACCACTGGTTCTTATTTAGGGAAGAGTCCATTAGATCAACTGCAACGCCCCACGCAGGTTGGGGGGGNNNGGGGGGGGGGGGGGTACTGATGGAGCAGTAGACCCAGCAAGACCCCTGTGTACTCTGGACAAATGATACTTCACCATTTATGGCCAGTTAGACAGGCAAACCCAAAGGTGCCAAGATTGCAGCCTGCAAACTGCCTCAGTTCCAATACACCTGGCACCTCTCCAAAAGAGAGACACTACCCGCCATCAGGTTCCCTCAATTTCAGGGGAAAAAATACATCTGAACAGAGCCAGAAGGAAATACGAGGAAGGAAATGGAAAGTAAAGCAAGAATTAACAATATTTTAGCTGAAATCAGCAAGTGGATTAAGGAGAGGGAAAGCTGGGGGCTCCAGCTTGAACTTGTCCTTTTGCAGAAAGTCTCTCACAGGAAAGGACAACTTCAGTACAAGCTGCTGAGCTGTGTGTGCTCAAAGGGCCTGACCCAGGCTCCTGCGAGGACCCATCAAGGAGAACGAGGAGCACAACAAAACAAAGGCCACGGCAAGAGCCATTCCCTGCACTGACTCCACAATGCTGCAGCTCTGCTCTCCCTCCACCCTGCTCCAGGAGAGCTGCCAGGCAGACACTGGAGAACAACCACTCACTTCCAGCTCAGGTGGGATGGTCAAGTTCAGCCTGAATTTTGATCACAAGCTACACCCTGACTCAGTTTACAGGTATGGGTCTACTGAGAGAAACTGAGGGCACAGCAGGTCCTGAGCTCTTGCAGCCCACCCCCTGCTCCCCTGAGCAAGGCACACAAGAAGGTGCCTGCTGCTGCCCATCCTCACAGCTCTTCTCTTGCCACGCAGCAACTGGATACGCGACGGCACATGGATGACCCTCTTCTGCCAAGCACACCACGCAGCCACCTCCATCACACCCTTAAGGAAAAACATGGACTGCTGACAACCCTTTCTCCTGAACCAAGACACCACCACAGCGCGAGGTGAGCAGCAGCTCTCAGCACACGGTCCTCTCGAGCTGCACTCAGCCCGGCTCACTCATCCTGGCTGCCACAGTCGCCTTTTCAGGTAACACACCACTGACATCAGAAGGAAAAAAAAAAAAAAAACAACCAAACCAAAGAAAAGATAGTAGAGGTGCAAATATCTAGGAGGACATTTTATGTTTTAGAGAGCGGATGTATTTGACAGTCCCTGGGGTCTTGACAATTTACATAGACTAAAGAAAGGAAGAGTTCGGAGAGACACCTAGCATGCTGCATGTCAAATGGGATCAGAAAAACGAAGACAGCAGCAGCAGAGTCCAAAGATGTTCCTGCTGCTAATGCTTCTCTGAACAGCCCTAAGGACAGCTCTTTACGGAGGAGCCATGCTACGGACCATGATCGTTCCTAGCTGAAGCTGGGTTCTGACAGCATCACTCCAGGGGCACCATGCATCTGGAAAGATGCCTTCCCAAAATAATCTGCACAGTTCATTTCAGAGACGGAGAAGGCTGCCAGCAGCTATATTCATGCTGTCCCATCTCTTTCATAAGGACATGAGTAATTACTGAGCACTCTAGCTACTAAAACTGATTAGAGCAAAACAAACTAATTTTGTTACAAGGCAATGATCTGACCTCATTAACGATGTGAGTAACTCACTAACAATATTTTTCTCTTACAGAGTGATGTCTTTCATTAGATCTCAAGCTGTTTCATAAAGAGCTCAGTGCATTCCTATAAACCCATTTTGCATAGGAGGAAACCCAAGTCAGCATCCGCATATCCAGAGCGCTGTTCCCTGGAAGCAATCTGCATCCAATGCTGTAAGAGAGCATGGAGAAACACCACCCGGTCCAGCCAGAAACAATAGCCCACGGTGCCGGCGCACTGAGCAGCCTTGTACCTCTTCAAAGCAGGCACCGGGACAAGCAGGTACACCCCAGCCAAGGCAGGTCCCTGCCAGACCTGCACAGCAGGTTTCCTCCTCCTTAAGGACCAACCCAAGTCTCAACTCTTCTTTTTAATGAGGAGCACAACTTTGGACATCCAGACTTACTGTAAAACCTCACAGCAGTTAGAGATTTTGCCATTCTGTGACATTTCACAGCATGGTTATTAACCCCAAGAAACACTCCACTGAACCGACCAGGAGCTCACTGGAGCTCTCGCACACCTTCCCTCTTTTAATAAGCATCAGCCACAAAATAAACCTACCAACTGCCCTCAAGTCAGTCCCCTCCTACATGTGGGAGCAGCACATCAACAAGGATCCTTCCTAATTACTTCCATGAAGAGCCACCTCTGCAGATAATGTTTTCCCCTTTGCAAGGATTACTGTACTTACCACGGCAATCTTACCTCCCGACAGCGTAAAGCACAGGCACTGCTGGGAGTCCCAAACAGAGGGCCACCCGTGTTTACTCCGTACTAAGCAGCTCCAGGGCCTGAGGAACGAGCCACCCCAGTAAGGGCGTCTCTTCTCGCGCCTGGGAAGAAGATACGGTCTGTCAGGTTTTGAGGACGAAGCAGAGGGAAGACCCCTTGAATGAGGCTGGGACATGGATCCTGCTGCTCAGTAGGGAGAGGGGCTGGGACCCCAGTGAGTAGCAGCAGGCAGACTGGGAGGCAGGCTGCAGCATGGGGGGGGTCAAACGCTCCTCGCTCAGCACCACCTGCAGCCAGTGCCTGATTTAATCCACCCAGCATCACCCAGTCATCTCCTCACAGTGATGTGTACCACCACCCGTGGCACAGTCACAACACAGCTCCCACTTCAAGGCCAAGCCAAGGTTTTCCTCTGTTTGCAACAGTAGGGACAAAAAGACCTGAAGATACTGCTGCCATGTAATATACACACACTCCCACCCCTCCTTCCCTCTGCCCTGCAGGCAAAAGCCTCCCAGCACTTGCTAATGACTAATTAACAAGGTCCTACAGCTCTGCTCTCCTGGACCTGGGTAAAACAGTTCTCCCCATCTCACAGATGAAGAAAAACCTCCACAAAAGGAGGAGATGACTCTGTGGTCCCCACAGGCTACAGGCATGTCTGGAGCTCAGTCACTCCAGGGAGATCGCTGGCCACCTGCAAACACACACAGCACTGCAGGATCGCATCTGCTGTGAAGTTATGGGGATTTTTTGTGTGCATGCGCCTGACAATCCCCAACCAAGCCTGACAGATGGGCTAATAAGCAGTGCTGATAGACTCAGCTTAAGACCCAAATAATGCATTTAAGGAAGAGACTAGTCCCATTTCCCCTCTGTATGCTACTGTTGGAAAGAGATGCTTTTGCACCAAAACAGCAGAAAAAAGGTCTGATCTAAGAAACTCAAGCTCAATGTGCTGGTTTTGGCTGGGACAGTTAATTTTCTTCATAGTGGCTAGTATGGGGCTACGTTTTGGATTTCTGCTGAAAACAGTGTAGATAATATAGGGATGTTTTCGTTACTGCTGAGCAGTGCTTACACAGAGTCAAGGCCTTTTCTGCTCCTCACCAGGGTCGGGGGGCAGGAGAAGTTAGGAGAGGACACAGCCAGGACAGCTGACCCCAGCTGGCCAAAGAGATAGTCCATGCCATACAACACCATGCTCAGCATATAAAGCTGGGGGAAGAAGGAGGAAGGGAGGGACGTTCAGAATTACAGCCTTTGTCTTCCCAAGTAACCATTACATGTGACGGAGCCCAGCTTTCCTGGAGGTGGCTGAACATCTGCCTGCCAATGGGAAGTAGTGAATGAATTCCTTGGTTTGCTTTGCTTGCACATGCAGCTTTTGTTTCACCTATTAAACTATCTTTATGTCAATCCATGAGTATTCTCACTTTTACTCTTCCAATTTTCTTCCCCATCCCACTGTGAGGAGAGTGAGCAAGCGGCCACGTGGCGTTTAGTTGCCAGCTCGGGTTAACCCACGACACACAGTCAGAGGGCAACTGCCCTCCTCCCATTTTACTGACACATCACTATACAATATATGGCAGAGGGGAACTTGCAAGTGAAACAAGCAGAACATCTGAGGGACTTCTGAGGTCTCTTGTCCATATGGGCACATTCTTAGCACTCTACAAAACACTAAATGCAGACGTCTGGTGCAGACTCTCACCACTTGCAGGCTCACACTCGTGGGCAGCGTCACTTGGAATGCTCCGAGATGCAGAGTCGTCCTCTACCACACCTGAGTCTGCAGCACCGCACGAACACCAAGCACCTTGAGGTGTTGTTGTCCCCAGGTACCTCCTATAAACGAAAACAGAGCGAGAACTGGGTTTTATACTGCGTACATTACATCACACATCCCCAAAACCAGTTGGGCACTGGCACCACAGCAACTTGCAGGCTCACACGGGGTGTCATTCATCTGGGTACTCTGTAACCCACGGCAGCTGCGGGGGGAACAGGGACAAGCCCTTAGGAGGGCAGGCAGGTTGCTGCCTCTCATTTGGGAGAGGGCTTACGAATGCTAACCCAGAACAGGAAGAGCACAGACACTACACCCCCAGGAAGTTAGGGGAACAGTAAGGGAAAAAATGACTGCTCAGTGACAGCTACACCGACGCACCCAGAGCAATGCTGCATCGGCCAGCATGCTCTTCAGCCCAGCGGGACCAGACCCCTACGCCAATCGCCACTGCCAGGGGACCGGCATCAGAGGAGCCCCAGGGACCAAGGGGTCCAAGCAGTCCTTAAGCCTGCATCATTTTAGCATTTCATTTTTCCCCTCAAGCTACTCTTCAGTGACTACCAAAACATTTCTTTAAGTCTGGAAGCCCTTGTGCCTTGGTGTCTCTCCAGGAGCTTCACAGCCATCAGAAGAAAACAAAATCTACATTCTCCCCGTTCCCCTTTTCAACTCCACTGTCAGGTGGATACAGACTCTCTGAAGCAGAGGATCTCAGCCCGGGACCCAAGCCTTGGCTCACACTACATGAGCTCTGATACACGTTAATAAAAAAGGATCATGTTGGTCATTCGGCTTCAGAGCTAGAACTCACCATTTCCCGGCATGGAAAACTACATTTCCTACATGTAGCTAACGCATGAAAAATTTTCCAAGGTCAAAAGAATGAAGCTATCAATTTATCACAAAAAGTAACTTGCTATTAAAGCTTTTGAAAGCCTGAGCTCTCTAGTGCAAATGCTCTACCTAGAACAAGCTGTGCCAGAGCCACTCACCCAGGGCTGCCAGCACCCACGGGCGACTCTCAGCATCGTCCCTGCAGCCTGATGGGGCTGCACACGTCAGGTACCACCAGCCATCAGCCATCGCTGCAAAAGGGGACCCAAGCACAAGATGACCGGTGGTACAATCCCCCCTGCCCGTGCAGGGGGTCTTGGCAGAGCGGACCCTCACGCCCCAGAGAGGGGAGATCTGTGCTCTTGCACTGCCTTTCCTACGGGCACCATCCTGGAGTGAGGTCACCTGGCCAGCCGCATCCTGTCCCCTGCTCTCAGTGGCAACATGTGGCTGAACAAAGCATGGTTTCAACGGCATCAGAGCACCCAGTCGCACTGTCAACCCTTCCTTCAGGAAGGAAAAGGTGCAGCAAGGGAGTCAGATGGCCCTAGCCGCAAGGTCCCTCTCCCATCCTGCCTGGCAGCCAAAGGGGAGCAGAGACCACAGTAACTGGTTCCACCCGAGCAACAGCACCTAGCCCACCCTGTAACTCTGCCCAGGGCAATTCAGTGCCACTGAAACGGCACTGCCATCCCCCAGCTCTGCATTCATCCTCCAGCTAGGTGGCCTTTCTTCTCTCATCTTTTTGCATCCCCAAAAAAACAAGCAGTGCCCTGGCTCTCAGCGGGAGGGCACGATTTGGCCCATGTGCTCTCATTCTGACCCAATGTGTGGTTTTGAGACAATCGCATAAACAGGGAGAGGTTCCAGCAGCATTTGCTGAGCAGACAGGCATAGGGACACAGGAATGCGGCCCCAGGGCAGCGGGTCATGGTGGTGCCCAGGGACAGGACCTGTGGGGACTGGCACTCGTCCCTCCCTGCTCCAAGGCCTGCAGCCCCCAGCAAACAGGCTGTGGCATTTTACACAGCCTCGGCAGGATACAGCATCACTAAATGACCACAAAGATGTCATTTAACATCTCAACATTAAAGCAGGGAGAGATGAAACAAGTCAGAAGGGAGAGGCAAGAATAGCCTGGAGAGGATGCAGGCTGTAAGGAGGAGAAACTCCACCCCAAGCTGAGCACAGCCCTGGCCCTTGCTGCCGCAGACATCGAGCTCAGCCCGGGGCCGGTGAAGCAGCCAACACACATTTCTCCTTTTGGGAGAGACACAGGCCCCCATGAGCAGCGGCTGCGGCAGCCAGAGAGCAGCCAGGCTCTGCCAGCAGTCCACCAATGTACATCCCAGTGCCCTCGCCAGCTCCCACCGCCAGGAGCCAGGATGGATGGGGTTCTTGGTTACGCTTTGGCTCCACTCCCTGCCACAAGCGACGTCCCCTGCAGTTGTACTTCCAAGCGCTGCCTGGGTTTCCCCAGCCACGCTACTGCTGGCTCCGGACACACGGTCCCTTCCACTGCTCGGAGGGGAGCAGAGCAGCGCGGGCTGCCAGCCCCTGCCTCTGCCCAGGCTCCACACTGCTCCCCTCCAGTTCCCAACACTAACGATGCTGCAAAGTGGAGAGCAGTAGACAAGAATTACTGTGGCGGAGCTCTGAGCAACTGACAATCATTTGCCCTCTTAAAAAATTAAATCCTTAAAGCTAACAAGAAGAGTGTTTGCTCTCAAGTTATAACCTACTGGAGATAAAGGGCTGATAATTAAAAGGCCCATTGCCATAATCACTGCCACATTGAGGGCAACATGTCGCCTCTTTCTAACCACTGTTTTAATTATCCTCTAGGAACACGCAATATCTTGTCACCAAGTTCTCACCCAGAATAACATCAAAAGCGCAACTTGCTCCCCACTAACATCACAGCAGATGTCACTGAGACGGTTGTGACAGATAGCTCCTTGCACTGCACAGGGCAGGATGTGCCTCAGCCCAAAAGCAGCCGTTCTCCAGGAAGAGACACCAAGATTCCATCACTTTCCTTGCAGAGGCTTTGGCTCTTCTGCAGCATGGATCAACCTCTCCAAAAGCATTTGCCGTCCCTACACCTCCAGCCCCTCTCCCTGCGCTGGAGGAGACCACCTGAGACTGACAGAGCTCCAGCATGCAGACACAAACGGATTGCAGGTGCGCTGGCTCTGGGAGGCACTTGAACGGTTGTTGTTAGCATCAAAATAGATGTGGATTTTTGCTTAGCAGAAGGGGAGAAGGAAGGGCATAAGCTAATTCATGCAACTATTATGAGAAATATCAAGTTTTCCTTGAGACAAGCAACTTTAAAAATACATCAACCAAAACCACCTTTGGTGGGGTGAAAGCTGCAAAGGTCAGCTTTCAGGTCCCTGGGACAGGCTGGGCTGTGAAATTTCCCACCTAACAGCACTACCTTTTAGGGAAGAAAAGCAGCTACTTAGTAAGTTCTAAACTCTTCAAAATGCAGGATGACTTCCAGGGACCACATAGGAGTTCTCAGTACCACAATTAATTCAGGCAAGTAAAGCAAAACAGCCGCACCCTGGAGCATGATACCATCAGGGGAAGCCCGGGTTTGAGATGCACAAAGCAACTTTCCCTGGTTTTAATTATTTCTAGGGTTACTCTTTGACAGGTAAAATATTTACCATAAAGAAGGAAGACAAATAGCTCCCTCCCTATTTTACTGCTGTAATTGAGAGCAAGAAAAAGTACCTGTAGGGGAAAGACAGCAAGGACAAGGAAGCCGCTCCTGAGCACCACACTTCACATCCCCTTTTGAAGGGCACTGCACAGGAAAGCTAAGCATGAGACAGACACAAGCCGGTCCTTCACTTGCACACTTTTCACCATGACAAACATGCATCCATCCAACTCAAGGACCAGCCCCAGGTCGCTCATCCCCACGTTTAAGCATCCTGCTAACTCCTGGCCCAAAGGAATCCACATCCAGGACTCACCTCCTCAGCCTTTCTTCTTTAAAAAGACACACAACTTCTTGCTCATGTTCAAGAATAAGCTTTTCAAGGAGCCCATCTAGAAATATTGTATTCTTAGGAGAGCCATTTCTACTGGTTCAGCTGGCTGAATTTCAGTGACACCTATTTGAGAACTTTCCTTGTTTCCCCCATTCTCAAACAAACCTGAGGAAATCCAACTTTCAGCAGCAGAAGAGGAAAATAATGTCCAGGGGCATGAGGCAGAGCTCAGAGCTGCTCCACACCGTGATGACCTGATGCTGCAGGAGCCAGGGCTCCCTCTCTCCCCAGGACATCAGGCTGGGGAGAAAACATCCCACTGCTAGCAAACCAAGCACAGCACTGTCACCTCACTGGATCTCACATTATATCCTTGAAACAAAAGGAAAAAAAGCTCTAGTGATGGAATTAACCTGCCACATGAGGAAATCTCAGAGCACACAGCAATGCGCCGGGATTACTGCAGGACCCACTGAAGGCACCCTTCAAAAGAGCAAATCTCCTCCGAAAGCAACGCAGCCACAGAGACAAGGAAATCTGACCGAAAAGTGAAGACCTGGTAAGAAAAAAAAAAAAAAGGCGCTGGCGGCAGAGCAGCGGCTGCGCCCGCCCCTCACCGCGCTGCCGCGGCGGCACGGCCAGGCAGGCGCTTTTCACGCGAAAGGACTGAAATCGAACAGCAAAACAGCATTGCAAGAGCATGAAGTAATCCCACCCCTGCAGTTAGTGTTTTCCTATCCAATTAGCTACTCCAAGTGTAAGGGGAAAAAGGGAAGGGAGGAAGAAAAAAAAAGAACAAGAAAAAAAGCGCGCTGCAAAGCCAGATGTTTTGCTGCTCCCGGGCTCCGGCAGCACAGCCCTGCGCTCCCGACAGCCACGGGCGAAGTGGATGGAACCCCCGTGGAAGTGAGGGGAGAAGGTGGGGGAGAAAG